>JAJAGP010000824.1:36441-51441 GCA_025084515.1 Ancistrus triradiatus | reverse complement strand
TGTCTCATGCGTACATTCATGCAGACAGACTCTCACTCCTGGAACATTTAATGAGCAGGCCGACTGACCTCTCCTCTGTATATCTCAAATTCCAGACACGTTTGCTCCATTTGTATTTGGTTTGATAGGAATGGGTTATTTTATGAGAGCTTGATTATTTTCTCTCTCTCTCTCTCTTTCTCTTTCTCTCTCTCTCTCTCTCTCTGTCTTACAGTCATTTCAGACAGGCCTCCTCCTGTTATTCGCCAAGGTCCTACTAATCAGACGGTGGCACTTGATGGGACAATAGTTTTGGGATGCCAGGTAACAGGCACCCCTACCATCTTGTGGAAGAAGGATGGAGTGCTGGTGTCCCACGACTCTCGGTTTAAGCAGCTTGACACAGGCGCTCTACAGATCCGCTATGCAAAGGTACTGCATGAAAAAAAGGCACACAAACCATGGGAGATCCTCATTCGATCTGTGGGCTTAGAGTAGGAGTGCGATGATGTATCATGACACAATGAAAAATGGGACCATGTGCATCATCGAGTTGGATTCTGCATTCTTGTTTATTATACCATTTAACGCAGTTATTTGCATTTTATAATGCATTATTTGAACACCAGATGGTGCAAATCATACTTCATGCTCACAGGTGCATGACTAATTTCAGATTTCAAATGATTTTTGTTTAAAGTGTTTATACAAGAAAGTTACACAATATTTCGAATTGCTGTTCTTCAGAAACAAAAGAGGAATCTTTCACTCAGTTACTTAAGATATGGTGAATCTACAGTAGGGCATTTTGTTTATAGCTTTAAACATCTGTGTCTAGTCATTTCTTTTAATTTCAGGTGACTAAAAAAGGGGGGGACACGCTTGGCACTGCAGGATCTGAGTCCCTTTTGGCGTAGTGTGTTACTGATGGTAGCCTTTGTTACTTTGGTCCCAGCTCTCTGCAGGTCATTCATCAGGTCCTGTAAACAGAAAAAACAGTCTGCAGATGACTTAATTTTTTTTGTTGTTGTTTACTACAAAATGTGCATTGTGTTGCATTTTTAGGCTTCAGAAATAAACGCGAATGTCTTATTGAATGTTTAATCAATAATTAAACAAATTCATATATTCAAAGAATTTCTCTCTCTACCTGTAGCTTTTTAAAGATTAACAAAGTGCATTTTTGATGAAATCTACAGGAAATAATGGGCTGTCCTGAGAATTCCATAGATGTTCTTTTCTCACTACACACCAGCACACTTCAGATATAGTACAATAGGTGTGGATTAAGATTAATTGATTAATTAAATGTAATTTCTTTAATTCATGTAAATTACATTAAGCAAGTAAAGTGTAGCCATGAGTACAGAACAGTCCCTCAATTTCTTTGTCAAGCCTAATATCCAGTATCTGTCAGTCAGCCTAATGTCTTTGAACTGCACACAGTCTAACATGCTCTTGTTGTCAATCAGTCAAATTCATGAAGTGACAAGCGCTTAGTGAAGGGTTCACCAACCTGGGTCTGCATTTCCACTGCGCTGTGGTCGAAGGTCATTTCAGCATAGGATGACAGAATGTGCTGTAATTAATTCAGACATGTCACTCAGCGGCAGCCGTGAGCGCAAGACAGGAGAGGAGGAAGGGACAAAGGAGGAGTTCAAACTGGGGCATTCTGAAATAATGAGTATGTCGTTTATTCAGCAGATAGGACAGCAACTGTAGATGAAGATAGGCAGCCTTGGTCTCCTTTTTTAACTTCACAGACTCCTGGCAGCTCTGTTAGTCTTCCAGTGTACCTGTCATCACGTTTAAACAGGCCAGTCTCACACGTGACCAATCTCCAATTAGTCAGATTTACATTTTTTCGTTTTAACTGTCAAGCAGATGCCTCTTGGCCTTTTACCCCGGTGTGTGGGCTTGTGGCGCTTACGACTGAAGTGCGTGTGTTTGAGGTGTGAATGATGACGGAAGAGGACCTTGCTGTTGCTGATTGGTCAAACACAAGTTTTATTTAAAGTTGCATATTTAGCTTCTGTCTATTGGCCATTTAGCTGCCATGCAAAAACACCAACCACCAACTCCTGTTTTTTGTGTGGAACCTGCCTATGTAGACTGGCAACAAGAATGTAAGTGGAAAGACTGCTAGTTATCCAGCTAGATATGCAGTAAACATGAGCCAAACCATGATCACTGTCTGGTTCGCAGTGATGTTCAGGTAGATGATTGTAGGTGACCATCAAACTGACGTCCACATGAATGCCTTGACCCAGGGTTTCCTAGCACATTGTTGCCTCATAACTGGGGATATAACGTCAAATTCTGCTCAATGATTTGATTTGATTCATGATACTGAGCTCACCATTCTGTTTTCTTATTATGATTTATTTATTTATGAAGTCTAAACAATGCAAAACAACGCACATTTTATTGAATGAGTTTTTAAGCAAAAAACCTTTAGCCAACTGCAAATAAAAGGAATTACTAGAAGCACAGGTTTAGCACTGTAAATAAAATTTTCTATTTCTATTCTATTGTGTGTGTGTATATATATATATATATATATATATATATATATATATATATATATATGTATGTATGTATGTATGTATGTATGTATGTATGTATGTATGTATGTATTCTTGTTCCTTCAATGATGGCAAGCTGTCCTGCCCCAGATGCAGCAAAACAGGCCCAAACCATGATTACCACTACCACCACCATGTTTCACAGATGGGATAAGGTTCTTATGCTGGAATGCAGAGCTTTCCTTTTTCCAAACATAACACTTTTCTTTTAAACCAAAAAGTTTTATTTTGGTCTCATCTGTCCACAAAACATTCTTCCAATAGCCTTATGGCTTGTCCATGTGATCTTTAGCAAACTGCAGACATGTTCTTTTTTGGAGAGCAGTGGATTTCTTCTTGCAACCCTGCCATGCACACCATTGTTGTTCAGTGTTCTTCTGATGGTGGACTCATGAACATTAATATTAGCCAGTGTGAGAGAGGCCTTCAGTTGCTTAGAAGTTACCCTGGGGTCCTTTGTGACCTCGCCAACTCTTACAGGCCTTGCTCTTGGAGTGAGCTTTGTTGGTTGACCACTCCTGGGTAGGGTAACAATGGTCTTGAATTTCCTCCATTTGTACACAATCTGTCTGTCTGTGGATTGGTGGAGTCCAAACTCTTAGAGATGGTTTTGTAACCTTTTCCAGCCTGATGAGCATCAGCAGCTCTTTTTCAGAGGTCCTCAGAAATCTCCTTTGTTCGTGCCATTATACACTTCCACAAACGTGTTGTGAAGAGCAGACTTTGATAGATCCCTGTTCTTTAAATAAAACAGGGTTCCCACTCACACCTGATTGTCATCCCAATGACTGAAAACACCTGACTCTAATTTCACCTTCAAATTAACTGCTAATCCTAGAGGTTCACATACTTTTGCCACTCACTAATATGTAATATTGGATCATTTCCCTCAATAAATAAATGACCACAAGTATAATATTTTTGTCTCATTTGTTTAACTGGGTTCTCTTTACCTACTTTTAGGACTTGTGTGAAAATCTGATGATGTTTTAGGTCATATTTATGCAGACATATAGAAAATTCTAAAGGGTTCATAAACGTTCAAGCACCACTTTAGTGCTTGAGAACTGACTGTTCATTTACCAACTACAAGATCCCAGATCTTAACATGAGATAACGAGATAAGGGCACCACCACTGGACAAGTTGGAACATTTCCATGGCAGTTTAAGTTTTTGAATTTCTCTTTTTCTTTCTCTCAGCTTGGAGACACAGGGATGTACACATGTGTTGCATCCAGCCCCAGTGGAGAGGCTTCATGGAAGGCATACCTGGAAGTTCAAGGTACTGACTGCTGCCATGGTGACACACTGTTAGTAGGAAATAAAGAGAGTGAAGGGAAATGAGATTGAAATTAAACATGAAAACTTCAGTTATTTGCTTGTCTCTTTCCTTCATGTAAGATTGACATCATAATAGATGTTGAGTGACTCTGACAAATGTGCAGAATTAAGACACATTTTCTTCTCTCTAATGGCTTCTTGGATTTTCACATTTGATTTTTTTCCTTCCGTTTCACAGAGTTTGGTATTGCAGTACAGCCTGGCAGACCCACTGACCCCAATCTGATCCCCAGCCCTCCCTCCAAGCCTGAGGTGACTGACGTCACACGCAGCACAGTGTCTCTATCCTGGAAGCCTGATCTCCACTCTGGAGCAACTCCTACCTCATACATCATCGAGGCTTTCAGGTAACAGTTACGGTATCTGTACACCCAGTGCCAGTATAAGACATGCTCTTGGCATAGAAGACTGCCACCTTTCTGCCCTATGGCTCTGTTCCTTTGGAGGGGTAATGAATTTGGCAGGGAATGTCAACAAGGGGTGTCTCAAATCAAGGACAAAAAATCTTATGTGAACTTAAAACATGGTTTAAATATGTCTTAAAAAGATATATAATTGCAGTGAAATACATCTGACATACAGTAGTGTGCAAAAGTCTAAGGCCACCATTAGATTAGATATACCACTGTTTTAGTAATGGGAAATAATCATATAGAATTATTTCTCAGTCTCTTTATTAGGAATACAATCAGAAAATACAGGACATTTATATGCAGTATTAAAAAACATAGTACGTATTTACACTTCTGACAACTGCTGACCAAGTTGACCCTTCTACAGTCCGAAGAAGCTTGATCAAGAATTGTGTTTTTGGATGGGTAGCAGCCAAGAAACCACTTTTTTGGAAGGGGAACAGATCAGTGGAAAAGACTATCATGGAGTGACGAAGCCAAGTTTGAAATTTTTGGGTCCAGTCATCGACAATATGTTATATATGGTCATGATACCATTGCTAAAACAACAAATCTAATAGTGACCTAAAACTTTTGCACAGTATACCCAATACATAGTCATAACACACATGGTCCAGTCCACATCACTGTGCCAGCACAAGCCTCTCTCAGCAGTTTTGTTGTAAAAAAAAAAAAAAAAAAAGACATAGTACAACACAATGAGCTGCTTTGCATCAGTACATCAGTCAAAATCTGTAGTGTCTTAAATATAAACACAAAAGACATTTCAACCTGTCTGTTCTTTGCACTTCAGTCTGTGCCCATATACCTGCTACGGAAGAAAGCAGATCATATGAAGGGGTGTTTTATTATGCTAATAACTAAAGCACGTTTTGCAAATTTAATGAGCAATGTCCTGTTCTTGCAGCCATGCATCAGGGAGCAGCTGGCAGACACTGGCAGAGCACGTGAGAATGGAGAACTGTGTGTTGAAGGGCCTCAAGCCCAGCGCAGTCTATCTGTTCCTGGTCAGAGCTGCGAATGCGTACGGTCTGAGCGACCCGAGCCCTATCAGTGACGCCGTCAAAACACAGGGTGAGCTTACACCACAGAACATATATATATATATATACACAGTGGTACCTTGGTTTTCGAATTCAGTTCTCAACACATTTTGAATAGAAAGATTTATCTCGGTTCTTGTCATTTCCTCTGTACTCGGCACACTTGCTTGAAACTCGATTCACGATTGATGATTCAGTACACAGTGATTCAGTGATTCAGATTCACATTAGCCCTTGCTCAGTGAAGATCTCTGCTGTGTTTATCAACTTTTTCTTTGTTTTTACATCTACAGTATTGTATTGTTAGTGCGAATAAGTCTCCATGTTTCCAAAAAGGTTCAATGTAAGAGAAAACAGAAAGTAAAACATGAACTGAATGCTCCAGAACACAAGCTGCAGTTAGCTTAGCAGCTATGCTAGTGCCCTGAGTTCACTAATAAAGTGTTTTGCTTTTACCTTTTACTTTCAATCCATTACTTACTAAATTACATGAGATTACATGGAGCACTTTATTAGAAAATAAGCTTTGTGGTAATGATTTTGGCCAACTGCAGGGTAGGCTTCACTATGATAGTGTACAGACTACCGTATTTTTCGGACCATAAGGCGCACTTAAAATCCTTTAACTTTCTCAAAAATCGACAGTGCGCCTTAAAATGCGGTGCGTCTAATGTATGAATTAACTCTGGTTGTGCTTTCTGACCTAGAACCGACTGTAGATGGTACACGGCGCTCATAAATCTGTCAAAAATGTTTTAGCACGGCCTTGGTAAGTTACGAAGCTTACGGCCACCGTAGTGCGCAGCATCGCGGAGTAATACGGTATGTGCTTCAGCATTAGGGTACGTGCATTCATTCATTCATTTTCGAAGCGGATTTCAAACACAGCGCTATCAGTCACACAGTACAACATGGACATAGAGCACTGCGAGAGAATTCAACATTAACGAATCAATGGTACGGAAGTGGAGGAAGCAAGAAGACGCCCTGCGCCAGGTAAAGACCAAACTGAGCTTCCAACGGAACTTAAGAGGTTTGTTTCATTTCATGCGCCTTATAACCCGGTGCGCTTTATGTATGAACATAGATCCGTTAGCAGTCGATCGTTGATATCGCGCCTTATAACCCAGTGCGCTTTATGGTCCGAAAAATACGGTATATTAAACTCACTCAACTTGTGATGGATTGAACTATACAACTCCATTAATGCATATAACGCCTTATACAGTGTGGATTTTCTGGGATCCTGGAACGGATTCATTCAATTTACATTATTCCTTATGGGAGAAGGAACCAAGGAACCACTGTATATGAAAAAAGTTTATAGTACAGTACATGAAAATCTACATCATGATGGGAATAAACAAACTCTATATCCATATATATATATGTGTGTATATCCAGACATTCCTCCCACCAGTCAAGGAGTGGAGCATGGACAGATCCAGAGGGAGCTGGGGGACGTTGTCATCCACCTCCACAATCCCACTATCCTCTCTTCCTCCTCTATTCGGGTGCAGTGGACTGTGAGTACTTCCAATTTTTCATACCCCAGTCACTGTTCTAGTGCCAAAACAACATGCAGGTCCCATAGCTGTGATGTTTGTGTGTTTTTGGTATCTTTTTTTGAGGCACACTATTGCTGTAGTCTTTTCTAACACAGAGTAAACACTGGTTTATGCTTTTTGAACATGCTTTTGAAGAACTCCACCTCCATTGTGGTTGACAAGTAAAAATGTAGGTACAGTGTGTTTATGGGAGTACATGAAATGAGTGTGGTTGATGCAAATCAGTGGCTGTGCTCGAAACCACATAATAAATACACTCCAAATAATGTGGCAGTTTATACACCAATAATAGTGTCCTTCATTTTAAATGTAACGTTCAGTGTGCGGTTTGGGACGCAGCCTGTTGTTTGAGCAGGGGCTGTCGAAGACACTGTAGCCATCATTGTAAGTACCGACTTCTGTCAGTTTAAGTACAGCCTCTGGGAGCAAGGTGGTAGCTTTCCTTAACTGCTTAGTATGTTTCACCATTTCGTTGTCTTAACACGCACGCACATTTTTAAATTAATTTATGAAAATCTTTTTAATTGGATCGAGGCACCTTTCTCTTTCTCATGAAGCGAGTGTTTAGGGCATGTGTTTTTCTGCAATTACTGTTGTCAACTCCCTTTTTAAAGTCTCTTGCCCAGTACTGTCAAGACTGTAATAGCAATTCTTTCACGTCGTGTTGAAGCGTGCTGCATTTTGTTGGAACAGACAACAACATAATGCTTTTCTGCCCCACCTTGTTATTTGATGGACAGCCAAGAATCTACAGTTCTGATAAACCCTGAATGCTCCAGGCTTTCAGAGGTTTTGACAGGTTTTCAGAAGCACTTCTGATAAAGGATAAACTACATTTAAGACTGGAAAGAGGCTGCCATTGTCTGTTCTGCGTTACCTATGCACTGTGGAGGAAATGTGCCAAACGTGCCGTAGTCAGACCGAGGTCTCTCGTCTCGCCAGGCCTGTTTTTGAGTCACTAGCGTGAGCATACATTGTTTCATATCCACAGTGTAGTGCGTTCGCACTTTTTGAGTGCTTAATGAGCTGCAGCTGAGGTGACAGCTTTTATTGGGTTGGATCAAGAGAGCATTAAATTCTTTACAAGCCAGCACTGTTCTCTCGGCATTAGAACCAGATGGAAGAGATCCCGTTCTCGTGTTTCCATAACAGCTTCGGGGCTTCTGAATCATCTTAAAAAGGCCCTTAAAACATTATGCTAAACATAAATATAATTACAGTTCCCTTCCTTATGAATCTGTATTTTGAGTGTTTCATCAAGCCATTTTTTCCTACATTTGACTTAATCTGTCTATATAACATCAGTAGCTTATGAGCAATTAATAGTACATGATGTCTACTCCTGCCAAAAACCTGTTTGTTAAAAAAAACCCTCTCAATAGCAGCATTGTTCATTTACACGCCTCAATACCTACTGTGAAGCTGGAGGATTAAACACCATAATATCCAGAAGGCAAAAACATCCCTGCCATCTGTAAACATGGAAATTCATGCATTCATTCATTTTCATGCCTTGCTCCCTTACCCCCCAAAGAACTGAAGGTCCCAAAAAGGTACAGTACAACCTTCCTATGTGTTTCCTATGGGAAAAGAGTTTTTTTTCTTTTTTTATCAAGGCACTTCTACCCATAAGGTAATGATTGAGTGTGAAAGCTGAATAGTAAATTATAGAAGGACATTCGTAAGGTCCTGTGCCTCCTCAGACAAATTATATGCACATATCCTACATCTTCTGGACATAGAATCTCATAATTATGAAGCTCAAGTTAGCGCTGTGTTATAATTACTACACACATCCTCCAGTAACATAACATAACAGATCTATGGCCAGAAAACTAATCCCATCCATATATTAGTTATCTTTAAAGCTCTTTCTGTTTTATTTTCGCCGTGCTTACGTGAAGATCACAGGCTTCAGGCCTCAGTGTTTCCTACCTGGTAATGTACTGGCGTTTCTTCAGTCACAAGCCAACCTGGTCATTACCCCTCCTGTTCTCAGCCAGGGAAGTGCCATTAAGGTTTGCTAACTATTTTGAATCCTGCAGCTCCTTCGTATGTATGCCTTACGTGGTAAATTCCTAGGGAAAAAGTAAATGTGTGAAAGGGATTGTGCTTCAAACTGGAAACTCTGAAAGATCAGCCCATCTAGGTCCCATCGTCAGTCTACAGCTACCTGCTTGCCAGTCAGTCATAGGGCCACAACTGTGCATAAAAATAGGCCCATTATAGAGCAAGTGATTTAACACAAGTGACCATAAAGAAATGAGAAATGAACAACAAATGAACTAAAACATTTTAATTGCATTAACTAGAAGTATAGTACATTTACAGCATTTAGCAGACGTCCTTATCCAGAGCGAAATACAATTGATACAATCTTACAATCCAAGCAATTGTGGGTTAAGGGCCTTGCTCAAGGACCCAACAGCTTGGCAGAGGTGAGATTTGTACCTTAACCACTAGGCTACCACAGTCCTGTGCAAAGGAATTAGGCCATCATTTTAGCAATGGTGTAATGACCATATGTAATTATTTCACAATCCCTTTATTAAGATGCAAACACAATTTAAAAAAACCCACACTTTTCAGGATAAAATGGCTTCTGTAGGCAAAATTCAGTATTTAGTGTGACCTACTTGAAAAAGTGGTTTCTTGGCTGCTACACTTCCAAAACCATTCCTGATCAAGCTTCTTCAGAATATAGAAAGGTCAAATTGGTATCCCAATGAAAGTTCCAGATGCTGTTATTGCACAAGTGTAAGGGGAGGTCACACTAAATAGTTGCCACTGTAGCCTGTAGAAGTTTTTTTTTCCAGATTGTTTTCTGCCTTTTAATACTGCATTCAAATTTCCTTTAGTTTCTGGCTGTATTCTAATAAATAGACTGAGAAATAATTATATATGCTCACCATTACTAAAATAGATCTAATGGTGTGCTAAAACTTTTGCACAGTACTATATGTGTTATTACCTTGTCTGCAGCAGGACTGACTTTTTTTACACTCATTTTTACACATGTCCATTACACCGTGCTAAAATTTGAAAGAAACCGGTTCTAAGTAAAAGGGTTATATGTGCAAGCATCATTTGGAAAGATGCTGAGGCATTATGGGAATTGTAGAGCCTATAGTGAATTTGCATGGCTTTTCTTGCAGTTTCTCCAGTATAAAATTGACTTATTATCGCTGTGATTTTACTGGGGCACAGAAACATTTTACTGGGGCATGTGCCCAGGTAAAGTGGGTCTGATGACCCAGTTTTATCATTTCCATATACCAATGACAGGATGACTTTGTCTGTCACTAAACCAGTGATTCAGATAATGTGTTCTGTATAGTTCAGCACATCCATCTCACACTGCTGAAAAGACAGAACCTTCGTGATTGAAACTCTCAGATCCAGCTAGAGTGGAGTGAATACGGCCCATCAGACAGCTGTGTTTATTGTACATATGTGTGGCTACTACGTGTAAACAGCTGTTTAATGGAATGTAGTCATTTGTCTGTCATGTCATATTACGGATATCTGTAGCGACCTTTCTATTCACCTTACAAGTGTAAAACAGATGTGCTGTTAAAACGGATTTCACGAACTGCCTTGTGTGTGTGCAGGTGGAGCAGCAGTCTCAGTACATGCAGGGCTACAAGGTGATGTACCGTGTATCCCCTGAGACGGGGCAGGCCCGGAGTGACTGGCTCCTGTTTGAGGTCAGGAGTCCAGCCGAGTACACTGCCGTGATCCCTCAGCTCCGCAAGGGCACCACCTATGATTTCAAAGTGCGCCCTTTCTTCAACGAGTTCCAGGGCACGGACAGTGATATCAAAGTGGGCAAGACGCTAGAGGAAGGTGAGGGCCAGCTTTGCATTCTTGTCTCTGTCTGTCCTTTACAGTACTATCCTTCCTAGCAATGGAACTTTATACAAAACAAGTGTCTCGGAAATGGTTTTTAGTGGTCCAGCGTACACTTATCATGTGTGGAGATTTCCAGTTTACCCAGTATTTCACTCCATGATGGCTCTGTGTCATGTCTGCTGACATGTGACTGCTTTGTTCGATTTTTTTACACTCTTTTTCCTTGCCTGCTTGTGTGAGTGAGACCCAAATGACACATCATGCTTCCTATTGTGAAATACATTTAAAACCACGACCTATATCAGTGTTGTGATGGCCACGAAAGAGTATTCACCTATATCTGGTAATGTAATATTTAAGAGTGTAAAACAAAAATCCTTTTCTTATATATAGTACTGTACAAATGTCTTAGGTCACCATTAGATATGTTGTTTTAGCGTTGGAGTGATGACCATATATAACATACTGTGTACGATTGGAATGAAAACTTTCAAACTTGGATTGGTCACTCTGTAATCCTCTTTTCCACTGATCTTCATTCCAATTTTAGTGAGCTTTAGCATATCTTAGCCTTTTCACCCTGTTCCCCTTCTGAAATAAAAAAAGTGGTTTCTTGGCTGCTACCCATCCAAAAAGACCATTCCTGATCAAGCTTCTTCAGAGCACAGAAGGATCAACTTGGCATCCCGATGAAGCTGCCAGATGCTGCTATTGCTCAAGTGTAAGGGGAGGTCTCACTAAGTACTGTAGGAACTTTCAGCTTTTTAATACTGAATACAAATTTCCTGTATTTTCTGGTTGTATTCTAATAAAGAGACATTATTATATAAGACCCTTATACCATTGCTAAAACAGCGGCATATCTGATCTAATGGGGATCTAAGACTTTTGCACAGTACTGTATGAAACACATCAAGAACACTTTTTTAAGTCAAATTGAAAGTCACGTGGGTTGGACTGCTAAGCACTCGTGTGTCATGTGTTGCATATGGTATGAATCCTACTTGTACAACATGTGTTGAGTGCTTCCCTTCACTTTCTTCTATAGTATGTCAAGTCGTCAAATAATCCATGTAGCAAATTGCGCTGTTGAAATCCGTTTGTTTCTGCTAAAGAGCGCTCAGAGCCGTAAGTGTTTGAAATAGCAGAGTGAAAACATGCCAAACAACAGATGGCAAATCGAAATGTTACAAATACAACGTTCAAACACATGCTGTACTAATTGTTCGTAGGGAGTGGTTGTCTGTGGCTTCTCCAGTCCACAAGGATTTGGTTTACTCCCCGAGATCACATCATGTGTGTGTGTCTGTGTGTGTATGTGTGTGTCAGTCAGAAGGAAATGAGTGTGTGAAATGACTGAGAGAAACGATTTAGCAACATCTGGCTTTACTCTTAGGATTTTAACTGCCCATAAGGGACTTGTTGTTTTCTGGATCTGAGTTCAGTCATACATTCACAGAGTAATCAAGGTCCCGAATTACTTCTGCATTCAGTGGCATGTCGTTGTACGACATGAATACATGCTGTTTCGCTGTATGCTCATCATGCATATTTTTGCTCATATTTTGCTCATATATAATATATATATATATATATATATATATATATATATATATATATGAGCAAAATATGAGCAAAAATATGCATGATATATATATATATATATATAATATATATATATATATAAGGTATATATATACGTGTTGTATATATAATATATATATATATATCTCTCTCTCTCTCTCTCCTCTCTCTCTCTCTCTCTCTCTCTATAATATATATATATATATATATTATATATATATAATATATATATATATATATATATACACACACACACACACACACACACCGGTATATACACTGGTATATATATATATATATATATAGATTGATAGATAGATATATGTCATGGCTTTATAAATGTATTATAATGTAATTCAATGCATTTATAACATAAAGTCTACAAAATAAAGTGACGAATCACCTTTACAGTGGGGTCCATTTATGTATCCTATATTTTTTACTGTGCAACAGCATTCATTGCTTTCAACACAATTTTCAAAATTGCCTCAAAAATATCATTGAAAATTACCTGGGCGTGCCCCCTGCTTTGGGAACCACTGCTTTAAACTTTGTTTAAATCACACAGTCACATATGTAGATTACTCACCTACAGCCACACTGTCACACATCCATGTACATTTGTTTGCGTGTATATAAGGGTAGTGTTGTGTTGTGTTGACAGCTCCCAGTGCAGCACCCAGGGGAGTGACCGTAACTCAGACTGGAGACAATGCCACGGCCATCCTGCTGTCATGGCAAGCGCCTCCAGAGGATGAGCAGAATGGAGTGGTCCAGGAGTACAGGGTGAGTTAACAAAAGAGAGAGAGAGGTTATAATGCAGACAGGGACATTCTGACAGTCCATTCGTTAGTCTGACTTGTACTGCTTGGTGAACAGTGACACATTGGACTGAGAAGGACTACCAGAAGGCCAGTGTGGCGTAAAGAAGAAAATCATTGTGTTTTGCTGCCACCTCATGGACGAATCTGAAACTTTCTTTGGACTGTTAGAAAAGGATGACATTTTGAAATTTATTCTACTGTTTATCTTTCTTTTCTGTTTTTGTGGGTTTGCTGAGCAATCATGTTCATTTCAAACAAAACCTGCCTTTAACACTGTACATTACAAACCTATATTCTTTTAAAGGTGTAAATCAGTTAATACATTTAAAGACATAAGTTATAGTTACAAGTTAAAGAATTATAAGTTAAAGTATATGAATGTGGAGCACCTCACTTATTGCACAAGGAAACAATTAAATCAACCAGTCACTGAGTACAGACCTAGACAATTGTGTTTGTTTAACTGAAGAAGACAAAAATGATCGTGATTCATTATTTAATACTAATTTGTGTTTAATTCCTTCTTTTATCTATACAATTATAGATAACATTCAGTACTGTGAAAAAGTCTTAGGCCACCATTAGATTTGTTGTTTTAGAAATTGTATAAAGAACATATATAATTATTTCTGAGTCTCTTTATTAAGATACAGCCAGAAAACAGAGGAAATTTGAGTGCACTATTGAAAAAAGAAGGAACTCAGTAAAACAGCTTCTATAGGCTACAGTGGCAAGTATTTAGTGTGACCTCCCCTTACACTTGAGCAATAGTAGCCTGCAGTAACCATTTTGTTCTTAAAATTGTGGGGTTTTTTTTATTTTGACTACATATTTCCTGTATTATCAATCTGTGTCTTAATAAAGACCCTGAGAAATAGTTATATATGGTCATTATATCATTGCAACAAATCTAATGAAGGCCTAAGACTTTTGCACAGGACCATATTTCTGTCTGGCTCCCCTGCACACGTGAACCTTTCTTCAGCACATTCTGTACTTGGAGCTGTTTAGTTTTTTACATTTTAATCCTAGTCGATTAGTATGCTGACTGCATTTGGAAGACGAAAAACATTGAAGCTCAAGTCACTGATAATGTTCCCTGTATAGTTCCTAGCAGTGGAAGCAGTGGTTCCGTGTGATTTCATGCTTGTCAAATCTGGCAAGACTGTGCAACCGGTTCCCTAATTGTCTCGCCCGTTCACTCCCAGCTTCTCTTTCCCACACTGCCTCAAAAGAACTGCAGAGAATCTTGGGATGGCTCTTATTCTGTTGCTCCGAGAGGCAGCAGTCATGGCCAAAACCTTTTTAGCATATCCGGCAGACAAGAAATGCCAAGGCTTAGACTCATGCCTAGTGTGTTAAACTAGCTGCACACGTTTGTGTGTGTGTGAGACTTGCTGGAGTGGGTTAGTTCTTAATCACTGTATCAGTGTCATGCCAGTGTTAGAGCCCTTTTCTTGGGCTGGCACTGCTTGGGTGGTTCATGCTTCAGCTTTTTCCATGGCTGGCTCAAACACATAGAAAGAATACCCTCTTATAGCATAGTTTAGTGCACACAAGAAATGCACCTTTTTTTTTTAAACAACAAAACGTTTTTTTCAGCCAAGAGTTTATACTGTGCTATACACTCACTGATCAGTTTATATTCTATATTTCTGTTTTAAATGACCTAAAACATCATCAGATTTTCACACAAGTCCTAAAAGTAGATAAGGAGAACCCAGTTAAACAAATGAGACAAAAATATTATACTTGGTCATTTATTTATTGAGGAAAATGATCCAATATTACATATTAGTGAGTGGCAAAA
>JAJAGP010000824.1:0-36341 GCA_025084515.1 Ancistrus triradiatus | reverse complement strand
ACAGATGGGATAAGGTTCTTATGCTGGAATGCAGTGTTTTCCTTTCTCCAAACATAACACTTTTCTTTTAAACCAGAAAGTTCTATTTTGGTCTCATCCGTCCACAAAACATTCTTCCAATAGCCTTCTGGCTTGTCCACATGATCTTTAGCAAACTGCAGACGAGCAGCAACCCTGCCAAGCACACCATTGTTGTTCAGTGTTCTTCTGATGGTGGACTCATGAACATTAACATTAGCCAATGTGAGAGAGGCCTTCAGTTGCTTAGAAGTTTCCCTGGGGTCCTTTGTGGCCTCGCCAGCTATTACACACCTTGCTCTTGGAGTGATCTTTGTTGGTCGACCACTCCTGGGGAGGGTAACAATGGTGTTGAATTTCCTCCATTTGGAGTCCAAACTCTTTAGAGATGGTTTTGTAACCTTTTCCAGCCTGATGAGCATCAAATAGTCCAACGTGCAGTTGCAAAGAATTTAGGGACTTCATCATTTACAGTCCATAATCAAAAGATTCAGAGAATCTGGAGAAATCTCTGCAAGTAAGCGACAAGGCCGAAAACCAACATTGAATGCCCGTGACCAGGCGGCACTGCATTAAAAACCGACATCATTCTGTAACGGATATTACCACATGGGCTCAGGACCCCTTCAGAAAACCATTGTCAATGAACTCAGATCATCGCTTCATCTACAAGTGCAAGTTAAACCTCTACCATGCAAAGTGAAAGCCATATATCAACAACCCCCAGAAACCCCTCCAGCTTCTCTGGGCCCGAGCTCATTTGAGATGGACTGATGCAAAGTTTAAAAGTGACCTGTGGTCTGACGAGTCCACATTTCAAATTGTTTTTGGAAATCATGGACGTCGTCTCCTCCGGGCCAAAGAGGAAAAGGACTGTCCTGCTTGTTATCAGCGCTAAGTTCAAAAGCCAGCATCTCTGATGGTACGGGGGCGTGTTAGTGCCCATGGCATGGGTAACTTGCACATCTGTGAAGGCACCATTAATGCTGAAAGGTACATACAGGTTTTGGAGCAACATATGCTGCCATCCAAGTAACGTCTTTTTCAGGGACGTCCTGCTTATTTCAGCAAGACAATGCCAAGCCACATTCTGCACGTGTTACAACAGCGTGGCTTCGTAGTAAAAGAGTGTGGGTACTAGACTGGCCTGCCTGAAGTCCAGACCTGTCTTTCCTTGAAAACATGCGGCGCATTATGAAGTGCAAAATACGACAACGGAGACCCGGGACTGTTGAGCAACCGAAGTTGTACATCAAGCAAGAATGGGAAAGAATTCCATCTACAAAGCTTCAACAATTAGTGTCCTCAGTTCCCAAACGCTTAATGAGTGTTGGTAAAAGGAAAGGTGATGTAACACAGTGGTAAACATGCTCCTGTCCCAACTGTTTTTGAACCTGTTGCAGGTATCAAATTCAAAATGAGTGAATATTTTCAAAAATCAATAAAATGTATCCGTTTGAACATTAAATATCTTGTCTTTGTAGTGAATTCAACTGAACATAGGTTGAAAAGGATTAGCAAATCATCGTATTCTGTTTTTATTTATGTTTTACACAACGTCCCAACTTCATTGGAATTAGGGTTGTACAACACGTACATGATAAGATGATAAGATGTTAACATTGATTAAGCTTGTAATACTCATAGTGTCTCTTCTTGCATGTACACAGATCTGGTGTTTGGGAAATGAGAGCCGCTACCACATTAACCGTACAGTGGATGGCTCCACCTTCTCAGTGGTGATCTCAGGTCTGGTACCAGGGATCCGTTACGGGGTGGAAATGGCAGCCAGCACCGGAGCTGGACTCGGAGTAAAGAGTGAACCCACACACTTCCAACTGGGTAAGTTATAAAAACAAACTGTGTTTTATTTGAACAGTTAGGAAGAATTAATAGAGGTTTTTTCTCATGCTGATTCAAAAACAACTTTACAAAGTTTTTAAGCATGACCCTGTAGTAATTGAGTGCAGGCAGAAGTATGCCCTGGACAGGACACCAATCCATAGCAGGACCTGCCAAGGGTTGCTGTTGGAGCACCCGGGGATGATCCCCCTGCTTGGCTTTCCTCAGATACAACCAATCGTGCCAATCTTACCAATTCCACCAGGCTGTTCAGAATCGCGAACTATTGGACAAATACCCACTACAGAGAGTGACAATAATAGGGAAGAAAAAGCAAAACGTACTGCACTAAAATAATACTCTGCTGTAACAGTACATAAATGAGCAATTAACACAGGAATCTGTAATGATTATTAAGTAAAATATGGTAAATAGAGTCCACCTCAGCACTGTATACTGTAACATCAGTATTTATCTGTACAGCCTCAATGTCCAGAGTTAAAAGTAAGATTTCTATTATGTTATAATTGTTATAATTTATTTCTGAAGACCTCAATCGTCAAAAGCAAACAAACATTGATCGGATGGATGTTAAATGGCGCATACCTGTATAGGTAAGAATGTTGCAGGGCGTGAACTCCTCCCCCTGATTAATATGTGTGTTGAACTACTTTCTGTTGAACGTATTTTTAGACTTATTAAAACACAAGTGCTGCTATTGAAAACAGCTGACATGCTGAACCATCAGTAGCTCCTTCCTACAGACCTACAGGACGTCCTTCTTGTTGCTATGGCATGGCATGTTCACTAAAGGGCATTTCACATGTGCATATTTCTGGTTTGGGTTACATCTACTCTGTGTAAAAGGTTTAGTCATCAGATCATTTTGTTTAGCGTATATATAAACATTTCATCTGGAATTTGCAGTCGGAATTATTTCATTCAGATGAGCAAAAATCTGTATGTACTTGTCTCGGAAATTGAAACGTTAATGTGTGTGGTGCTGGAAGGAGTGTATCAAATAGCTGACATTTTAAAACCGACATTTTAATTCTGATTTGAGAATCTTTAGCCAACAGCGTTATGTGGTCTGAAACAGATATAGGCATGTATGGTGAAATTGTAAAGGTGTGTGACAGTGACTAGTTTGGCTTGATTGTCATAAAGTTGCTTAAATCGGTTAAACTTCAATTTCAATGTAAAGCTTGTTTACGTGAACTTTTACATGAGTACCGTATTTTTCGGACCATAAAGTGCATCGGATTATAAGACGCAATATCAACGATCGACTGCTAACGGATCTATGTTCATACATAAAGCGCACCGGGTTATAAGACGCATGAAATGAAACAAAACTCTTAAGTTCCGTCAGAAGCTCAGTTTGGTCTTTACCTGGAGCAGGGCCCTCCACTTCCGTATCATTGATTCGTTAATGTTGAATTCTCTCGCAGCTGCTCTATGTCCATGTTGTACTGCGTGACTGATAGCGTTGTGTTTGAAATCCGCTTCGAAAATGAATGAATGAATGCACGTACCCTAATGCTGAAGCACATACCGTATTACTCCGCGATGCTGCGCACTACGGTGGCCGTAAGCTTCGTAATTTACCAAGACCGTGCCAAAACATTTTGACAGATTTATGAGCACCGTGTACCATCTACAATCGGTTCTAGGTCAGAAAGCACAACCAGAATTAATTCATACATTAGACGCACCGCATTTTAAGGCACACTGTCGAATTTTGAGGAAGTTAAAGGATTTTAAGTGCGCCTTATGGTCCGAAAAATACGGTAATTCCATCTGTGTTAGCATTTTGAATGACAACAAATGGGCTGAAATGAATTGCATTTGGGGCTTTGATTGATGTTGTCAAACATGTAACATGAATTCAGAGGATAAAAGGCACAGGGTTGACAGTACAACACTTGAGGCTTGACTGCAACGCCAAAACATAGAACATTTTTGTGAACTACACGCAGGTAGACACCTGCACTACAGAAGTAGAGAGGACTCTGTCATGTGCTTTGAAGGGGAGCTTCTTTGGAGAGGGATGCAAGATTTGGTTTCTTTTAGCATTTCAACATCCGAACAAAAGACTATGAAGACATTTCATGTCTATACTTTGGTAGGTGTTTGGCAACCACAGTCTATAGCTGCTGTAGATGATACATATAGTAATATATATGTAGTACAAGTGATTTTTTTCTCATTAAAAGGATTTTTCCATGCCAGGACTGTTATTCATGAACTCCCCTGTGGGAAAATATCTCATGAGTATTTCGCTCTCTGATTCCTTTCTCTGCATACGTAACCTGTCTCAAACCTTCTTTTCACTTATAAAGACAAAACCGAAGTTGTTCAACCAAAGGCAGAAGCTACCTACCTACCTAAGCTGCCTACTGTAGCATCAGTAGGCATCAACGATCTACATCTTATGTCCACTTTATACCCGTTATAAACAGTGTATCAGCAAGAAACACTGCCATCTATGCTGGAATAAAGTGGACTCTAGTGCATCAGCACACGTATTATGCAGGTGTTATTACAGAGGAATTCAGCAATGAAGAAAAGTTGCAGCTCGGGGGTTAAGGTGGGGCTTGAGTTTCAGCAAGTGAAGCTTTAAGAAACCTGTTTGCCTCCAGCATCAAACGTCTGTCAAAAGATAAAAGTGAATGTGACATGAAACAAGCTGTAAAAAAAACAGTGATTAAATAGTGTTAAAAAAAGCAAGTCACCAGGAAGAATGTGTGCTGGGGGACGGCCGAGGCTGCTTTCATGTGACAAGTGAGTGAGGGAGGGAAATGGTGAGAATAGGCAGATGAAGCAGATGCTTTGTTGCATGTGCTGTTTTGCCAGACATGCCAGGCATTTTCAAAAATCTCAAGTTGTGTTTCAATGATCTGTACGCTCAGATTAGAATAAAGATTACCGTGAAGGTGCTGAATGGTATAATTGATGTCATTGCTCCAAAAAAAGTCAGATTAAAAAGCCATATGTTACACTAGAGTTTTCCGTTTCTTTGTCTGAAGCCCTCTCTCTTTCTCTCAGACGCATCAGGGCGGATGACTCAGACCATAGTGGATCCAGAGGATACCCTCTCTCAGCATATCTCAGATGTGGTGAAGCAGCCAGCCTTCATAGCAGGCATCGGCGCGGCATGCTGGATTATCCTCATGGTGTTCAGCATATGGCTGTATCGCCATCGCAAGAAGCGGAGTGGCCTGAGCACCAGCTACGCTGGCATCCGCAAAGGTACGGCATCTACCATAATCTGTTTGTGGACAATAATTTAATGCAAATTTGCCAGTATTTCCAAGGCAATGTGAATGTCATAGTCTGTAATGAAAATATTTGTCTTGTTTAATGAATTTCGGAGTGGTTTTGTGGTCATTTGTGAGTCATTTGTGGAGTTTGCATGTCCTCCCCATGTCCGTGTGGGTTTATTCCAGGTGCTCTGGTTTCCTCCCACAGTCCAAAGACATTAATTAGGTTAATTGGTTATGCTAAATTGGCCTGATCTGATTATGATAGTAGTTTTGAGGTAACCTTGTGCATCAATGTAACCTTGTATCTGGTATAAATAGGCACTGATGCTGATAGCGACGTTAACTAAACCAAACCAACAAACAAAACAGACCAATTTCAGCAGTGTCATCCTGTTACAACTGAAGTTAGTGTCACACATTTTTCTAGTTCTATTGGGCTCATTTTCATTTATTTTTCTCTCACTGTGTAGTCCCAGTTCCCTCTCCTACCCAAAGACCAGAGCTGGTTGTTCTTTCTTGGTCTCCTGAACACAGACTGTCATTACATTACTGACAATCAAACTCACCACTTTTTGGACAATAGTTTTCCTCTTTTCCATTAAATCTGTATTTCTCTGTGTTCCTGTTCAGAAGAAAAATGAGAACGTTCTGTCCATTGTGAACTGTCACTGTCTCAGTCCAAAGTTTTTTGAATGCTGCATTCGATCATTCACCTATTCAGTTTTTTTGGACCAGCTTAAGATTTACCATTGTAAAGCAGTCTGATTTCCAAGGAAGAAAAGACTGAAAAGCGTAATATTTCCAGCCCACCATGTCCTTGCTTTGCCTCTTTTCACTCCTGGTTCAGACTGTACTGTTGGAATCTGTTGAAGCGTTATTGCTCTTTCATACCTCTCACTTTCTCGCAAGAGTTCATGCACTTGGGAGCTTGCACAATGGCGTTTTTCTGATGTTGGCACTGTGCTGAAGACGCATTCTCTGAAGGACATTCGAGTAATGGAATGTTTTCTGGCTGGCTGGAGGCGGTGCTTAAATGAGAAGGGAGTCCGGCTATTCATTTGCATCAGCATTCACACACTTTGAAGGCTGATGTGCACTCGACCTTACAACATGAATGCCCTCATATTAAAAGTGTTCAACTACAAAAGTCTTTAGAACTCACTATGGACCAGGATCGCTTCGGCAAGGTCTTTCTGAAAGCATGCTTGCTTTGGGTCAGATTAGAGCTTAGTAATGGGTTACATCTGATCTGTTATTCACTAAATGGCTGTGTTAAGTTACGTAATCTAATGAACACAAATCACACACAAGCGGAATGCAGTGGTTCAGCTTAGACATTTGCTGTCTGATGTTTACATCCATAGTTTTGCACTGTAGTGGATTATGTGTTCTTGTTTATGCCTAATGCAGTTTCATTTTCTGAACACCAGAGGGCACAATTATGCATCATGCTCACAAATGCATACCTCATTTTAAGACTTCTAATTTCTTTGAATTTCAGGGGACTAGTGCTTTCTTATTATAATTTTTGTACAGGGAAAGTACAAATTACTTTTAATTTTTATTCTTAAGAAATAAAAAGGGATGTTTTCACTCAGTTATTTAAGATATGGTGAAGCTACAATACAGCACTTTCTTTACAATTTTAAACCTATGTTTCTAGTCATTTATTTTAACTGCAGGGGACTAAAGTTTTTTTCATTTGTTTTTTGCATCTAACTGAATTGTATACTGGCTATAAAATATGCCAGCATTATATTTAGATCTGACAGTACTGAGAAAACAATCTGTACTCTATTTTACAAAATGGCTTAAATATATATGACTCAATAAAGGCTTTGGTGTGTATTTAAGGAAGTGATGGGGCAATGGAATTATTGGCCATATTGTCTCTATAGCTAATTGGTTGATTGGCATGTTGGCAAAATTGTGAAAATCATTTTTTTTCTCTCTGAATTATTCCTGTAATGAAACAAAAAGAAGTGTGTTTTGGTAGCACTTTAGAGAGCACCCTATTCAGAACTCCAAGTGGTTAGACAACAATGCCCTGTGGTTTTAACCGAGCCCATGCTCCAGTTTGATCTTGCTCTTGAAGCTGAGGTCGAGTTTCAGGCCTCAGATTATACAGTGTGTCGCTGTAGCTTCCTTCAAACTCTGGAAAGCCTCTTAAAGCAAAATGCTGTACCTCCCACTCCTGGTGCACTTGAGGAAGCCGCAAGGCCACATGCCGCCCTCTTTGAACCGTTGGCTAGGGAAGCCATGTGTGTGAGGAGATGAAGAAAGAGATCACTGTGACCACATCAGGCAGCAGTCAGCTGTTAGGCCAGATGGATTGAAGGTGTAATCATCTTTAGTATGCACACATCTGTGTGGCTCCGACTGTGTGTATCGGCCATGTTCAGAGCAGAGTTATGCGAGAGTACTCAGGCATTAATACCTGCGCAAATTGCTTTTGATATTGCAGCGAACATATTTTACTTGTTCTGATTTTTATCTGAATGAGGGGGGCTTAAAGCAAGCGGCGCGTTCAAAAGGGCACATTGTTGTAGAATTTCATTCCTCAAAAAGCTCCACTCCAGACAAACCTGGTGACTTTGGACCTGCATAGATTGTTTTATTATGGATATCCATAATGTACATGTACTGTACATTTAGTCTTTTGGGAGATCATTTTATCCAGAATGACTTACAAAACATGCAGAGCTGCCATGATGCAAGTATTCATTACCAGTCAGGCCAGAAACGAATGCTACTCAGAGAAAACAAGTTCTCAATTTAGTTCTCAATCAAGGTCACGTATAAAATCAAATACTTGAGGATAAGTTGAGAGAAATGCATACAAAGAGCAGATACAACAAAATGACAAAGGATAGAAGAGACATTATCCTAGGCATTGTTTAAAGAAATGAATCTTCTGGCACTGGGTCGTTATGCCTGGGGTGGGAAGCTCATTCTACCAATGAGAAGCCAGGATGCTGAAACACTGAGATCTGGCCTTGCTGGCATGATTCAGTCTCAGAGTACAAAGATGTTCCAGGTGCCCTGAAGCTGAAGACCTGAGTTGGTTTGCAGGTGTATAGCTCTGAACCGAAGAATGTAAATAACATGGAGCATTGAGGCTTTAGAAGGTTTTAAATATGATCCTGGCTGCAACAGGAAGCCATTGGAGTCTCATTAAAGGAGAGAAGCGTTTGGTAGGTTGTGAACCAGATGGACGGCAGCATTCTGAATGCTCTGTAGTGCAGCAATGGAACATGAAGGCAGACCAGTAAAATAATGAAACAGCAATCAAGTCTAGAAATGATGAGAGCCTGTATGAGGATCTGAGCAGCTTCTGATCTTGTGCGGAAGAAATCTGCCCGATCTTGTGGTTGATGTGATGTGGTTAGAAAAATAATGTTTGTTGTTGTCCAAAATCACACTTCAATCACATTTTCACTGTGTGGACCGGGTGAACAGTGAGACCATCTGTGATGATTGAGACAGAGAATTTCATGGAGTTCTTGTCCATTTCTGTTCAGTCTTGTCCAGCTTGAGCTTGAGTGGTATTTTGCCATCCCGGAAGAGATATCTGAAAGGCAGATAACTGTTTTGAAACATGGGAGGTGGATAAAGAGAACGAGAAGTAAATTTTGTTTATCATCTGTGTAGCAGTGACATGAGGACATATAGGATCTGATCATTAGGCCCAGTGATGTAGTGAGCATGGTGAACAGGAGTGGACCAAGAACTGATTCCTGAGGAACTCCTGTAGTATTCCTAAGAGGTGATGAAAGTGAACCCTGGTAGGATCAGTCTTGTGAGTATGAGGAGAACCAGGCAAGCTCAAGGCCCCTAATGCCTGGATTGGGGACTGTGATGGCTTGGTGATTAAGTTACTGGAGTGTGGGTCAAAAGATCCAGGGTTCAAATCCCTCTTCTGCTAAACTTTCACTGTTGGGCCAGTTTGTAAGGCCCTTAATCCACAATTGCTTGGATTGTAAAATTGTATCAGTTGTAAGTCACTCTGGATCTGTGGGCATCTGCTAAATGACTAAATGTAAAATATAAATTAACAAGAGTGGAGATGAGAATCATTTTTCACAGTATCATCACAATAGACAGATCCAGAAAAATAAGCACTGAAGACCTGGTGTTTTCCTTGGCTCTATGAAGTGCTTCAGTTACTGTGCAGAGAACAGCATCTGCATTTTATGACCCACCTTATAAGCAGAATGCTTGGTATCAAGGACATTTTTCTTGAAGAAAGGAGTACAGTTGTCTGTGTACTCCATCCTTGAGGGGTTTTGACAAGAATGGAAACAAGGAAGCAAAGAAAAGACAAAAGAGGAAGAACCTGGCCAGATGCCAGTTATGTTTTGGTCATTATTATGAAATATGGGCCAAGTGGCTGGCAATTACCAGGAGAAGTGTGGATGGAACTGGATCCAGTGGGCAGGTAGTTGTTGAGAACAATTTCCTTTGAATTTGAGATGGAGTGAAAGAAAGCTGTTTTTGGATTCATGGTCAGAAGAATAAAAATAGGAAAGCACTGGGAAGGGTTGATCTATGAGATGTCAGAGTGTCAGTTAGCCAGGGACTTAACAACAATGTTATGAAAATAAGAAAACAGAGGGAGTCCAGAGACTTGGAGAGAGTTTCGGAAAGAGTATCGGTAGCGGTGTCAGCAGGATGTGCTGAGAAGGAGTCTGAAGGCTGAAAGTTGAGAGGGCAGTTGAGGAGACGTTTTCAAGTTTGTTTTTTTCTGATCGTCAATGTAGTAAGACTGGAGGTGGTCACTCCACAGACATAAAAGACTCATCTTAAATGCAAAGAGGAGTTACTATAAGATTGGATGTGGCAGAGTTCTTGATGAAGTGTACATCAAAGATATCGCCTGCTCTGTGGCTTGATAGTGATGGTGTTAGATGTTACAGAGCCAAGATGATGGTTGAGTGGATGACCATGGACATGAACATGGCTCTGGATACAAATGACTTTCTATGCTGATTAATTGACTTAATATTTACACCCAAGTTGCCAGCTTAGAATATGGGCAAATATGAGTAAAATGGATGTGTGCAGCCATACCCACACCTTCAAGCAATAGCCCATCCAGACTTTCTAACCTGTCTTTGCAGACCTGACATTCAGTGTGCTGTCGGAGTGGTTTGCTTCATTTATCATCTGTCACCTTAGCATTTTCATGTGCTCTAGGGCATGCTTTAGGCATCTGTTTCTGTTTGCCTCCAAACAGATAAATACATATGATAACAGCATCAAAAATGGATGCTTTCACGCTCATCGTTTCATACCATGGGACCCCAGAGCACTGCCAAACAGGCAGACAAATAGAGAAGAAAAAAAAGGTGACATTTAAAGGCCAGCACTCTGGCTGCTCGGTGAAAATACAGCGGATAAGAGAAGGTGAAGACGATATGGAGCATTGTACTGAAGCCAAATACACTCACAGGAGCTTAGCAAGTGGGAGGTTTTTTCTTTCTTTCTGTACTGTAATTGCCTTTTTGTGTGTGTCCATGGTCTAAATCACTCATGGTTTCTTGTGGTTCTTCACTCTGATTATGTTCTTTTAATGTTTGTTTTCTGTTCAAGACTCAGTGCTTAAGCGATTCGTAAGCAGTGACATATCATTTATATAAATTCCCTTAGTGACTTGCTAATGTGTCATTAAGTAATACCATTGCTCCATTAAACACAACAATGAATGGCCCTGATGTCACGTTAACGAGCTTGATTTTTGCTAAGATTAGCTCATTAAATCAACATCTTGTTTTTGATGGAGTTACTCGGCTCTGATGTACTTAGGACCAGTGTTTGGAAAGCTACTGCTACAAGTGAGTCTACAAGAATGTAGGGGAACTACACTTAATCTGTCCTTCAGAAAAATCAGCACTACAAACTACACAACAACAGTTACTGAACTCTACTGTAACAACGTATTTCAGTTTTTCGGTTATTAACAAATAACAATCACCTCCATGGAGTTGCCTCTGTATAAGAAGCAGCTTCATTGGTTAAGAAGCATCTTATCTTCTTTAAGATCAGCTCTCCTAGAGAGAAAGGGACCGGCACCCATTTTATATAAAATAATAGATGCAGCCATGCCTCTTTCTCAGTCCTTTTTGAAATACTAACATTAGTACAAATGGTACTAATGGTGCAAGGGGTAAACATGGAGTTGAACTTGGGCATACGAATTCAGCTGACACTGTCCTGGACTGGCAACAAGCCTCATATTTGTTAAGATCACTAAATCATCTCTTCCCTTGTTTGCTCAGATTAGTGTCAGTGAAAGATCACTTATTAGCCAGTCATCTTGAGTGCTTTAACCTACCAACTGAAAATATATGCTTTGTATATTAAGGAACTCAATCAGTACTATGGGTGTAACAATACATTGTGACACAATGCATCACAATGTTGGAAGATGTGTTCTTGTTTGATATGCCATCTAATGCAGTCGCATTTTTTTAACACCAGAGGGCGCAATCATATGTCATCCTCACAGACTCACGTCTTCTATTCTGAGGGAGACTCCAAATTTCTTTTAATTGCAGGGTACTAAATTGTCTTTTTGTTTACACATTTTTTTTAAATTTTAGAAATAGTTATTTATACATTTGTTTACAATTTTAAACCTCTGTGTCTAGTAATTATTTTAATTGCAGGGGCTAGAGCTTTTTTTTTGTTAGAAACTTAGATAAGAACATATGCATTGTTTCTGCATTGATTACACTACAGAAATAAAAAGAAACGTCTTTTATTGAATGTAAAATCAATAATAATGCGAAAATCGAATTGTGAACTCAAGTAATACTCAGTACTCGGTTGTTAAAATGGTTAACTTACTAGCTGCTTGTTTTTTTTTCTTCTTTTAAATAATAATGCTACTGAAAAAAATAAGTTAAACTTTGCAGTCAGGCCAGTTGGTTTATGAACAGCTTGTGACCATATTTTTGTCTTGTTTTTTCCATCCTACCTGTTGGACCTGCAGTGCCATCCTTCACGTTCACACCTACTGGTAAGCACTTTAAAAATTCTCAGTTCACATACGTCCCTCACATACACTCACTGATCGCTTTATTAGGTACACCTCCTAATTAGGTTCCATTTCTCCTAATCCTAATTTTCCATTCACATTCACATCTGCTTGTGAACAGCTTTCCCACATATCTTTAGCACCATTCACGTGGGCTCCCCCTTTGGGGGTCCTGACCATTAGAGAACAGAGTAAAGGGGACTATAAGTATGTAGAGAAACATATGTACAGTCTGTAATTGTAGAACTACAAAGTGCATCTATACGGTGAATGAGTGTAGAAGCAACGAGGTGTTCCTAATAAAGTGATCGGTGAGCGTATGTTGTAGTTTTCCACTAACCACTCACCGCTACAACAAAAAGCAGTAACATCTATGCATTTTATGCAGCTATCAAAGGCTGCTTTGCAAGTCACCCAGGTCCTTGTGAGTCTAGTTAAAGAGGAGTAAGGTGTCACGCAACAAAAAAGGACTGTTAAACAGAGCTAGTACAGGATCAAAGTGTGGCCATCGGCTCACCCTCCACTGGGATTTGAAGAAGTGACATACAGCAACCATAGCCCAATTAGGCAAAATGTAGAGGGGCTGGAGCATACAGGGTAGCTGTAAACTACTGTGACTTTTCCATAGCAGCCAGAAGAAAAGACCTGAAAGTGGCACTTTTAAACCCCTCTTCATAGCTGCTGCTGCTTTTGTTTGTGCATGTGTGTGTGCGTTCGTGTGTCTCACCACAGGATACAACACAAGAGTCACCATATCTATCAAAACCGATTAGCTAACTGTAGCAAAGCTAATCACTGCCATTAGTAATCTAAAGCACAATAACTGTAAACAAGCATACATTATGTGAATTGGAAATCAGCTGCAGTTTGAATAAACTGTAACAGTTAGTGTTGTAGTCAAGACAACTCAAGCTGAGTCCAAGTCGAGATCAGGAGTAACCGAGTCCAGGTTAAAATCAGAAGTCACCACATAAAGGCATAAACGCTCACTTGCAATCTTAATGTCAGACTATTCAACATAAAACGCCTTCGTTGATTGGATACTGAATGAGAAGAGCAGTAACTTACATTCACATTACATTTATGGCATTTAGGAGACGCTTTTATCCAGAGTGACTTATAACTGACCTTACGGATCCAAGAAATTGTGGGTTAAGGGTCTTGTTCATGAACCAAACAGTAGCAGCTTGGCTTGTCCTTCTTGTCCAGAGTCCAGTACCTTACCCACTAGGCTACCACAGTCCCACATGTAACTTGTTTTCCCCTGTTAACCAGTCTGAGTGCAGATTTTATAGAGATAAAATTTAGGTATGTAGAGAAAGGACTGGTTCATTCTGCTTGAATGGGTTGTTCATATTCAGTAAAGACAGAAAAAACTTCAGTTTATAATTAACTAACGCATTGGACTCGGCTGGTTCCGACAACAATTTACGGGTCCACCTTACCCTGAGATCGAGAAAAGACTGAGTCCAAATGAGGTCTTGGTAGGTTCATAAGTAGGTTTGAGAATTCTTCACTGCAAGAGCCAGGAGTCATGTAGTGAGTGAGTGAGTGAAGGAGTTAAAAGAGGAGGAGAAAGAGACTTGATTGAAACGGTGAACCTTTTTCCTGCATGAATGGACACGGAGCTCGATTGCAATCACCGACACACTGCCCAGCTTAAGTGAAAGCCCATGTTCTGCTAGTGGAACATTGCCAGCACTTGCCACTCTGCTATCGCCTGAATCACTTTTCATATATTCAGTAATGTATGATATCACTGATGTGTAATTCAGGCCAAAATATGGCACCTATATTATATTATTCAGGACATTATCTGTAGTAGTCTAGCTCGTGGTGTGTGGTGGGGAACGTGGTGAGGAGTGGAGTGGTGTGTGAGCTGTTGCCTGGCTAAAAGCTAGTGAGATTGGAAGGAAAGCTGGAGTTTATCTCTGCGCGCCACACCAGAGAGAGGGAATGTTAAACCGTTCTGTAAGAGCCAGCGCACTAAACCAACCTTCGCTTCGCTGAAGAATTACAGAATGACTTTAATCTACAGCGCAAGAAGTCTGGCTGTAAATCCAAGTTGCATACAGTTCATTCGCAACCTAGTCATGTTTATTAGAAATTCGTCTTGTGCTGGCTGGTGTTGTGACATTTATTGTTATAAATGCCTAATTTGCAACTGCTGTGTAGGTGTTTTCTGTCAGTACTGAGGCTCACTGTTTTCATTCCATTGCAGTTTCCTATCAACGAGGAGGAGAAGCTGTCACTAGTGCTGGCAGGTAAGGCATGAAACCTCCATGTTATGTGGTTCTGTCTTGTTAGGATAAATTACGCAGATTATGCAGATTTGGTAAACATGGGCTAAAAGGATATGATAAAATATCAGATTAATTCATATCCTAAAGACAATATAAGAAAAATCTAACCTTTTATTGTATTTAGTACTTTGTACGAGCTCCTTTGCAGTCATGATAGCACTGAGTCTTCTCCTGTAATGCTTGATGCGACTGAATACAGAATAAGATCTGCTATCACTCCTCCACAGTCCAAGGTCCTCTCTTGGGGACTCTCCTCTGAAGTTCATTCAGCTGCTTTGTAATGGGGTTTAGCTGTGGGGACTGGAACCATTTTGTATGGATTTGAACATACATTTTAAATCACTGTAATGTCACCATAACCCTGCTGTACCTTCTTGCAAGAGGCAGTTGTCTCCTGATACTTCAAGGAGTCCATAATGCCACATACAGTCATGCTTGAAAGTTTGTGAAGCCTTTCTATATTTCTGCATAAATATGACCTAAAACATCATCAGATTTTCACACAAGTCCTAAAAGTAGATAAAGAGAACCCAGTTAAACAAATGAGACAAAAATATTTACTTAGTCATTTATTTATTGAGGAAAATGATCCAATATTACATATTAGTGAGTGGCAAAAGTATGTGAACCTCTAGGATTAGTAGTTAATTTGAAGGTGAAATTAGAGTCAGGTGTTTCCAATCAATGGGATGACAATCAGGTGTGAGTGGGCACCCTGTTTTATTTAAAGAACAGGGATCTATCAAAGTCTGCTCTTCACAACATATGTTTGTGGAAATGTATCATGGCATGAACAAAGGAGATTTCTGAGGACCTCAGAAAAAGAGTTGTTGATGCTCATCAGGCTGGAAAAGGTTACACAACCATCTCTAAAGAATTTGGACAATAGAAGGCTATTGGACAAATATGGATGGCCATCTGGGCCAGGATGGCTTACCATCATTGATGGAACAATGAATTCTGAATTATATCAGAGCATTATAAAGGAAAATGTCAGAACATCTGTCCATGAACTGAATCTCAAGAGAAGGTGGGTCATGCAGCAAGACAACAACCCCAAGCACACAAGCCAAAGAATGGTTAAAGAAGAATAAAGTTAATGTTTTGGAATGGTAAAGTCAAAGTCCTGACCTTAATCCAATGGAAATGTTGTGGAAGGACCTGAAGTGAGCAGCTAATGTGAGGAAACCCACCAACATCCCAGAGCTGAAGCTGTTCTGTACGGAGGAGTGAGCTAAACTTCCTCCAAGTCAGTGTGAATTTTTATTCCTCAATAAATAAACATTTATTTATTGAGGAAAATGATACCATATTACATATTAGTGACAGGCAAAAGTATGTGAACCTTTGCTGTCAGTATCTGGTGTGACCCCCCTGTGCAGCAATAACTGCAGCTAAACGTTTCCTGTAACTGTTGATCAGTCCTGCACACCGGCTTGGAGGAATTTTAGCCTTTATTCTCCTTGCAACCCTACCATGCACACCATTGTTGTTCAGTGTTCTTCTGATGGTGGACTCATGAACATTACCTTTAGCCAATGTGAGAGAGGCCATCAGTTGCTTAGAAGTTACCCTGGGGTCCTTTGTGATCTCACGAACTATTACATGCTTTGCTCTTGGGAGTGATCTTTGTTGGTCGACCACTCCTGGGGAGGGTAACAATGGTCTTGAATTTCCTCCATTTGTACACAATCTGTCTGACTGTGGATTGGTGGAGTCCAAACTCTTTAGAGATGGTTTTGTAACCTTTTCTAGAGTGATGAGCACCAGCAACTCTTTTTCTGGAGTCCTCAGAAATATCCTTTGTTCGTGCCATGATACACTTCCAGATTTCTGTTCTTTAAATAAAACAGGGTGCCCACTCACTCATGATTGTCATCCCATTGATTGAAAACACCTGACTCTAATTTCACCTTCAAATTAACTGTTAATCCTAGAGGTTCACATACTTTTGCTACTGACTAATATGTAATATTGGACCATTTTCCTCAATAAATAAATGACCAAGTAAATATTTTTGTCTCATTTGTTTAAGTGGGTTCTCTTTATCTACTTTTATTACATGTGTGAATATCTGATGATGTTTTAGGTCATCATAGGTTGTGCAGAAATATAGAAAATTCTAAAGGGTTCACAAACATTCAAGCACCACTGTATATAATCATCAGTAGCTCTATATATATATATATATAAAATATATAAATGGTCATTGCACCATTGCTAAAACAAAAAGTTAATGGTTAATGGTGGCCTAAGACTTTGGAATAGTATTGTATATGTATATCTGGAACCATTTTTAAGCTGACTTTGCATATATAATTTGTATGTGATTTGTATCTATAATGCAGCAAATGCCCTTAGACGTCCATTGTAAGTGAGAATTGAGACACCAGGTTATTAAAGACGTAAACCATTGTCAAGTCCCTCAGTGTAGCCTACAATATGGTGTAATTTAATTGGTTATTGAAGGCACGTCCCTCAATGTGGTTTAGTGTAATTGCTTCCATGGACCACAAGGGGGCAATCTTGTGTTTAGAAAAAGCTTTTTAGTCCATGTTGGCACACCCTTCACAACTAGACTGAAGAAAGGGGAGACGAAAGCGCAAATCGCTTTCTTCCCAAATCATCTCGTTTGATACTGAAAGAATTACTCACATTTCCTAATGCATATTCATATATTACACAGCCTGGGGTAAGAAAGAAGGAAAGGATAGCTATACCACTCCAAAGTCACCCCACAGTTGCTAAATGAGCCACGTGGCACTCCATCCGCATGGGTGTGTTCACTCTTTGTCCACAGTAAAACAGCTCAGGGTTACATTTTTCATCAGACATTAATTGAGTGAGGCAGTATAGTGGCTCAGAGGCTGCAGTTCGAGGTGCTGGGGGTGAATTGTTCTGCTCTTCAGAGTGCTGCACCTGCCAGTAAAACTCCCCTTTACTGTTTGAAGCTGCCATAAAGTGAAAGTTGCAAGACAGCTGAAGTGAACTGCACTCTAAGGTGATCAGGTGGGTCAGGAGAACATTTGAACCCGCTATGCTGGAGTCGAGAGATTTCACAGAGCCTAACACTGACTTTGAAGTTCATCTTTGATGCCTGTCCTTATAAACCTCTCCTTCTCGTTGCTCTTTCCTTCCTGACCCACTGATGTCTCTCATTCACATAGACTTCCATTATTCTATTTCACAGGCTATCTCTTGAGAGTGGCCCAGTGTTTTTGTTTCACTGGTGTATTTATGTGACTGTTGCAGAGAGGGTCTCAAGGCCATCCATAGTGTGACTGAGTGTGTAGCAGATGTCAAGCAATCACAGCTCATTTAGTTAAGATACTGTCTTGACCTACTGCCAAGGAAGAAATCTTTTTTTCTTGTTGCAGTTTATAATAAAATGTGGGTCGATGATATGGCAAGAATTTCAGACATTCATACGAAGATCTTTGTAACAAAATGCATTCGTTAACTTACTATTACTAAAATATGATTCATATATTGCAATAATACCATAATATCAAATCATACTGATGATGTTTAACACATGTTTAATTTTTCATCAACTGTTAATATACCTACATAGGTACTCCCTGGTTTACGATGGTCCAGTTTACGATTTTTCAGCTTTACGATGGGAATCCCGAAAATACACACAAATACACATTCAGCAGAAACCATATTCCGAATATAGAATTTAGTTTCTCCCTCAGGCAAGCGATACTCATTACGATACTCTCCCATAGCATCCAAGCAGCAGCCAGCTGACTGAGCTAAGCAGCAGCGTCCTCAGTCAACCAATGGACTAACTGTTTAGTTTCCGTTCTTCACTTTCAATACAGTATTCATTAAATTACCGTATTTTTCGGACCATAAGGCGCACTTAAAATCCTTTAATTTTCTCAAAAATGCTTTCTGACCTAGAACCGATTGTAGATGGTACACGGCGCTCATAAATCTGTCAAAATGTTTTAGCATGGCCTTGGTAAGTTACGAAGCTTACGGCCACCGTAGTGCGCAGCATCACGGAGTAATACGGTATGTGCTTCAGCATTAGGGTACGTGCATTCATTCATTTATTTTCGAAGCGGATTTCAAACACAACGCTATCAGTCACGCAGTACAACATGGACATAGAGCAGCTGTGAGAGAATTCAACATTAACGAATCAATGGTACGGAAGTGGAGGAAGCAAGAAGACGCCCTGCGCCAGGTAAAGACCAAACTGAGCTTCTGACGGAACTTAAGAGTTTTGTTTCATTTCATGCGACTTATAACCCGGTGCGCTTTATGGTCCGAAAAATACGGTAGATGAGATAGTCAACACGTTAGTATAAAATAAGCCTTGGGTTAATGATTTTGCAAAACTGTATGTTCATGTAAGTGTTTTAAGCATTTAAGATATGCCATGTTATAATACAAGCCTATAGAGAATTGATTTTTCCATACTGTCCCAACTTTTTCTGATTTGGGGTTGTAGGACGCTTCAACGCAAGTGCAAGAGGCAGACCTATTGAAATTGTCAGATAAATTTACTGTCAGGCAAGAACAATTCTGACCCAGATTGCTTGGATGTTGGTGGACTATGTCTTTATTTTTGTTTAATTTTATTCATTTTCATATTTCTTTCTTGGGGACTCATTTGCATTTTATTCGGAGAGCTTCATCACAAAATGTGTTACAGCTTGAAAGATCATTTTTAGAACTCTTAGATGTTCTGAATATGTCTTTAAGACAAACACAGTGCATGTTAAACCGCGCTGATTAATTGTGCACAGACCTGGCTTGCTGAACGTGGGGGACCCAACCCAACCCTGGCTAGCAGACACATGGCCCAACAGCTGTTCCAACCAAAACGACTGCAGCATCAACTGCTGCACCTCCAGCAACGGCAACAGCGACAGCAACCTGGCCACCTACAGTCGCCCCGGTGAGTGTGTGCGGGTGCGAGTGAGCGATTGTTGAAGTCTGATTTAGGCAGAGAATGAAAGGTAGCACTAGGCACACCAGCCTTTATGGGCCCGACTCTGCCAGCTAATCAAATTTGCCAGCTGATTTCCATACTGTTATTGTAGCATCTAGATGCAATTTCCCCTAAGTGCTTCCTTATTTAGGAAGCAGGGAGCAGACGGAGAGGTCAGTGAGAGAGAGAGAGAGAGACTGTACAAACTGTAGGTGAGAGAGGGATGGTGAAGGAGGAGAACTTCTAGTAAAGCAGTGTGTGCAGAAAAGTGATGGAGGCCCTTCAGGTGATATGTTGCAGGTGTCAGCAGTAAGAGAACACACACACACACACACACACACACACACACACACACACACACACACACACACACACACACAGATACAGGGAGGCTGTGGTCTATTCTGAAGTGAGGAACCCTACACATTGATATTTGAAGGAATTTGTAGAGCGGTTCTGAACCTAATATAATGAAAACATTTACTTGAAGGTTTTCTTCTAAATGCTGATCATATTTCATATATTTCACGTGGCTTTGGTCTGCATGAGAAAAAAATCGCTTCAGAATGGACCACACCCATGACTTGCTGACCTCTAGGAAAGTGCTAGACAGTGGAGTCAGGTGCTGGTACATCATCACAGGTTGCACTGAACGCTGTTGAACAGTGGACACAGTAAAGCTGTTTGGAGCGTGTGGGGGGAAAAAGCTTTACACCACATTAATGTGTAGAATAAGCATTAAAAGGATAGCACAAGGACTTAATAAGCACCATTTACACTACTAAGTCTTTACAGGAAAAGTTTAGACCCGACATTAAAAAGGCGAGAGAGCTTCACTGCATGTTTAATCTCTCCTTTTTACGAGGTGTGCATTTTACTGCTAACTCAAGCTTTTATCCGAGTCACCCTTTTTAAAGGGAGGAAGGATAAATGCCATGGCCACTCACAGCATGAAAGCGTGAAAGCTTGCCAGCCGCTTGCCTGGCATGCCAAAAGTACTAAAATCTTCAGGAAATAAGCTGGCTCTCAGGCATCTCCCAAAACACAACTTAGTAGGCCTTATTTTGTGGGTCCTGCTCCCATTCGCTCATCTACCTTTTGAAGTTTCACAATATCCCTCATCCTGACAGAATGTGAGCCACTTACAAAAATCCAGCAGTGGTAGGAGCTGGGTATTTACCACAGAGCTCTTTACTCTGATCCTGAGGAGGATTTGAATAGTTTATGAGTTTGGGAAGATTAGGTCTGTCAGAAGTTTTCTTTTACAGTGCTTTCTTATTGAGAAAAAGCACAAATTCACAGAGTGGGTTATAAGGACGGTAAGCAGTGAAACGCTCTGATAAAGTGTTAACTCAGCATTTAGTTGGGCTGTGGGTTTACGATGATATTTGGCAGGGTTTTTTTTTTTATCTCGGAGACTAAGATGCTGTTTATTCCTGGTTATGTGTGGACTGTACCCTGACAAGATTCACATGCATATACAGTGGGGCAAAAAGTATTTAGTCAGCCACTGGTTGTGCAAGTTCTTCTACTTAGAAAGATGAGAGAGGTCTGTAATTTAGGTACACTTCAACTATGAGAGACAAAATGAGAAAACAAAATCCAGGAAATCACATTGTAGGATTTTTAAAGAATTTAATTGTAAATCATGGTGGAAAATAAGTATTTGGTCACCCACAAACATGCTAGATTTTTGGCTCTCACAGACCTGTAACAACTTCTTTAAGAAGCTTTTCTGTCCTCCACTCGTTACCTGTATTAAAGGCACCTGTTTGACCTCGTTATCTGTATAAAAGACAGCCTCAAACAGTCAGACTCCAAACTCAAGACCAAAGAGCTGTCGAAGGACACCAGGAAGAAAATTGTAGACCTGCACCAGGCTGGGAAGAGTGAATCTACAATAGGCAAGCAGGTTGGTGTGAATAAATCAACTGTGGGAGCAATTGCAAGAAAATGAAAAGTCATGCAAGACCATTGATAATCTCCCTCAGTCAGGGTCCCAACGCAAGATCTCATCCCGTGGGGTCAACAAAATGATCATGAGAACGGTGAGCAAAAAATCCCAGAACTACACGGAGGGACCTGATGAATGACCTGCAGAGAGCTGGGACCAACGTAACAAGGCTACAATCAGTAACACACTACACCAAGACAGACTCAGATCCTGCAGTGCCATGCGTGCCCCCCCTGCTTAAGCCAGTACATGTCCAGGCCCGTCCTGAAGTTTGCCAGAGAGCATATGGATGATCCAGAAGAGGATTGGGAGAATATCATGTGGTCAGATGAAACCCAAATAGAACTTTTTTGGTAAAAACTCAACTCGCCGTGATTGGAGGAAGAAGAGTGCTGAGTTGCATCCCAAGAACACCATACCTACTGTGAAGCATGGGGGTGGAAACATCATGCTTTGGGGCTGTTTTTTTGCAAAGGGGACAGGACGACTGATCCGTGTTAAGGGAAGAATGAACGGGGCCATGTATCGTGAGATTTTAAGCCAAAACCTCCTTCCATCAGTGAGAGCATTGAAGATGAAACGTGGCTGGGTCTTCCAGCATGACAATGATCCCAAACACACCACTCGAGCAACAATGGAGTGGCTCCATAAAAAGCATTTCAAGGCATTTCTAGCCAGTCTCCAGACCTCAGCCCCATAGAAAATTTGTGGAGGGAGTTGAAAGTCTGTGTTGCCCCAAAACATCACTGCTCTAGAGGAGATCTGCATGGAGGAATGGGCCAAAATACCAGCTACAGTTTGTGCCAACCTGGTGAAGACTTACAGGAAACGTTTGACCTCTGTCATTGTCAACAAAGGTTATGTTACAAAGTATTGAGTTGAACCAAATTATTCTTTAAAAATCCTACATTGTGATTTCCTGGATTTTTTTCTCATTTTGTCTCTCATAGTTGAAGTGTACCTATGATGAAAATTACAGACCTCTCTCATCTTTCTAAGTAGGAGAACTCACACAATCAGTGGCTGATTAAATACTTTTTTGCCCCACTGTACATGTGGAATGAAATCCAGATGCACTATTACACATCATTTTATACATAAATGTATTTGCACTTGTATAACTGCTTTTTAAAAAGAGCATTTAGCCATCCGAGGCCCTGTTTACCAATGGTTGATTCATCCAGGCTGGCGCGAGTGGTTAGCACTGTCTCAAGGGTCTTCAGTTATTATTTCCACAAAAGGTTGGAAGTCAGAAATGTAGATGGAATTTTGTTAATTAAAAAAGTTCCATGATTTCTTTTGTCTTCAATTGTTTATTTGGTCAGTGCTTTTTCAAGGTACATGAGACAAACTGCGTAAATATCAATAAAAACTGGAAAAAATATGGACGTTCCAAAACTTTTGACAAGTAGTGCAATACACATTTTAAACACAACTACATGTATTGTTAAAATCAACGCAGGATCTTGAAGACATGACCTATATAGGCAGAAGTTTGTGGATTCTAATATTAGAGCTCTGCTATTTCAGCAGCACTCACTCTTAATATAAAGCATATATTTCTGGATTCTCCACAGACAAACAGTGGCAGTAGAACGGGTTGTACTGATACCCTAGTCAATCTCAATATGATACATTTATATGTTTCTGCTGTCCTTAAAGTCCATTGAGAATTGGTTTGCCAACTCTGATTGAGACCTTGGCTGGCTTGCACAGAACCTTGACCTCAACTCCATCAGACACTCCAAAGGCAAAAAGCGAGCCAGGGCTTATTGTCTAACATCAGAAGCCACTTCTGAAACCTCACAGTCATGTTCCAAAGACCTTTTAGACGAACAAAGGCTGTTGCAGAAGAAAAATGGGGGCCAAACTCTATAGTAAAACCAATGTTTTGGATGTCATTTTTGGGTATCCACAAACTTTTGGCTATATAGTGTATGTGAATCTGATGCTGAACACACAGGCATCTTGACACGTGATACAAGACATAACAGATTGAAACGCAAGTGACAATGCATGTGGGATACAGAGTACGATCCACTTACAAGACGCTTGAAAATACCAGAATACCAGAACTGCTGGAGGAGTTTCAGGTCATCAGATAAAAGCAATTTTAAATGTGCCTATAGTGCATTTGTGCCTGCACTTTATGTGGATAATTTTCCAGATATTAACTCCTGACAAACGAAAATGGCTAAAAGATAATACCCAGGTCTTATAGTCTCAGAGGCCACCAAGCGTGAGTCATCATGGATTTAAATGTAATTACTACCGGCACTGGTATGTCAAGTAGCATATTGACCCTCCTGTTCAGATTCAGTAATTTAGTCCAGATGCAATGCCCCGTATCTAGAATCTTGAAAGCCTGTCCCTGAAATCGAACTGAATCAAAATGACTAAGTTAGTATGGATTTTAAGGCCATGTTAGACAGATCTCTTCCCCTCTCCGTTTATCCAGCCGACTGCATTGCCAACTACAATCAGATGGAGAGCAAACCCAGCAACCTGCTGGTGCCGGACTCGGGACTGTACGGAGACGTCGACCTCTCCAACAAGATCAATGAGATGAAGACGTTTAACAGCCCCAACTTGAAGGACGGGCGGCTGGTAGGGTCGGCGGGGCAACCCACGCCTTACGCCACAACGCACCTCATTCAGTCCAGCCTGGGCAACAACCATATGGGTAGCACTGACCTGAATGAGAAACAAAGCTGGAAGAACAGCCAGGGGATTCCTCTGAAACAGCAGGAAGTGACCTCACAGTTGCAGTATAACATCATGGAGCAGAACAAGCTGAACAAGGGTGAGTTTGTGAAGGATTAAGATGCCTGACGCGTAGAGGGTCTTCTAGCTGTCAGCCGACAGCTTCATTAAGTGTTTGCTATTTGACAACTTTCTAATAGATGTGTGCAGTCACACGGTAATTGCTTCGTTCATGATTTCCAGTCTGATCGATGTGTAACAACATTTTTACAGAAAGATACTATCATCAAAACACTGCCATTTTTCTTTTCTTATCTGGACATACTTACGGCAACTCAAATACTGTCTTTCAGCCTTTCAAGCATCTTCATCTCTCTTCTTGCAGTTTCACTGCACATCCATTTCTTCTTGCCATTCTCCTCTCCAATTACAACTCTGAATAATCCAGCACTGAGCTCGGCTTTCACACTTGATGGGTTTTTTTTAATATTCTTTTGGTCATGGTGATAAAAAATACGAGCTCATGCTGACATATCAGCATGGTGTAGCGCCATAGGCATGAGGTTACTCTCTAAACAGAAGGGAATGTAATTTCAGCTGAAATGTTTTCAGTTTTGTATGTTACTTGATTATTCTGCACATTTAAAAGGACAAGTCATTTCTTTTCTGCTTTTGATCGTAAGGATTTTGCATGTGACTAACTGCATGCTGGTACTCACACTAGGGGTGTGCGATATTGACCAAAAAAAATGATATCTCGATATTTTCGGGGATTTTATCAGTAAAGATAATCACAGGAGGCTTCGCATCCTTCAAAAATGTGTTTGTAAAAGTCTTACATTGTACTAGCTTGATCTTGTTAATAGGATATTAATTGTTGGTTGCTAACGACATCAGTGCAAATAACATTGAAGGGAATTTAAATGTAAGGAAAACAGCTTAGTTATTTACTTAAACCTGAAGCGTTCAAGTAGAAACTGTAGTGCATAGGTTTGACCTGCAGAAGGTTTCACATTTTGCCACAACAGCAGATTTATGGGCAAGCAGAACATCTGAGCCACACCTGTCCTTGACCCTGCATTTCATTGACAAAGCTATTGAGCTGTCTTTAACAGCAGTTGATTTCAGAGTTTTCAGATTGCCTTCTTTTGAGCGACATCGCTTTTTTCAAAGCCAAACCACCTCTCCGCGAGTGAGGATGATCCACGCCCAGCAATGAATTCTAAGCACATACAGTGGTGCTTGAAAGTTTGTGAACCCTTTAGAATATTCTATATTTCTGCATAAATATGACCTAAAACAACATCAGGATTTCACACAAGTCCTAAAAGTAGAAAGAGAGACCCAGTTAAACAAATGAGACAAAAATATTATACTTGGTCATTTATTTATTATTATCCAATATTACATATTAGTGAGTGGCAAAAGTATGTGATCCTCTAGGATTAGCAGTTAATTTGAAGGTGAGATTAGAGTCAGGTGTTTTCAATCAATGGGATGACAATCAGGTGTGAGGGGGCACCCTGTTTTATTTAAAGAACAGGGATCTATCAAAGTCTGCTCTTCATAACACGTTTGTGGAAGTGTATCATGGTACGAACAAAGGAGATTTCTGAGGACCTCAGAAAAAGAGTTGTTGATGCTCATCAGACTGGAAAAGGTTACAAAACCGTCTCTAAAGAGTTTGGCCTCCACCAACCCACAGTCAGACAGATTGTGCGAATCAGAGAATTCTAAAGAAAAAATGTCAGGACATCTGTCCATGAACTGAATCTCAAGAGAAGGTGGGTCATGCAGCAAGACAACAACCCCAAGCACACAAGTCGTTCTACCAAAGAATGGTTAAAGAAGAATAAAGTTCATGTTTTGGAATGGCCAAGTCAAAGTCCTGACTTTAATCCAATCGAAATGCTGTGGAAGGACCTGAAGTGAGCAGCTAATGTGAGGAAACCCACCAACATCCCAGAGCTGAAGCTGTTCTGTACGGAGGAATGGGCTAAAATTCCTCCAAGCCGGTGTGCAGGACTGATCAACAGTTACAGGAAACGTTTAGTTGCAGTTATTGCTGCACAGGGAGGTCACACCAGATACTGAAAGCATAGGTTCACATACTTTTGCCACTCACTACTATGCAATATTGGATCATTTGCCTCAATAAGTAAATGATCAAGTATAATAATTTTGTCTCATTTCTTTATCTGGGTTCTCTTTATCTACTTTTAGGACTTGTGTGAAATTCTGATGATGTTTTAGGTCATATTTATGCAGAAATATAGAAAATTCTAAAGGGTTCACAAACTTTCAAGCACCACTGAAGACTGTGGAGCTGGTGGTGTCTGTATTTTGTCTCCCAGCGCAGGTTGTTCACTCATTTTTAACTTCAGTCATGCGCTTTTTGGTAGGTACAGTGCGCATACGCAGCAGTTTTTCCTACTTGGCTACATGACGCGGTGAATACACTGACTGTTAAGGCATGTTTTTGACTGTTTTTTGCAAGGCGAGTGACTCGGTAATGTCGACGCCCACATCGTTAAAACAACATTTAAAATAATATCGCAGATGATACCATCAGCTCTCGCTGAGCATGAACAACATCTTGTTGCTTCGTTGTAAGCAATATCATATGAAGATCTCACACTGCAGCCCTACTCGCATATGCAAAACATACAAGTATACTGCTCTGCAGCTAGTATCACTAGATGCAATTAAATATCGAAAAAATGTGTTTTGATTGATGCAAGTGGCTTTCCATCTTTACAAAGGTATTGAATTTTGAGATTTCAACGTCTTTTGTCAGCACACTGATTAGCTTTTCAATCAAACTTTAGACCACTACAGAAGTGGAGACAGTGGCATACCTGCCACCATCCCCTATAACCAGACGCCTGATCACAACCCCACTGGCACCTACAGCAGCTCTGACAGAGGCAGCAGCACATCAGGTAAGTAATGTACAACAGTGAGTGCGTTTACATGCACTTAATAATCCGATCATAGTCGGATTTCTGCATTTATCTGATATTCAAGTGGGCATGTACACAGCATACTCGGATCTATAAGTCAGATTAAGAAATCGGATAAAGAGAGCTGGATTTTACACCAGTAATTGGATTACTCACAGCATCGATATACCAAGATTTCTATCAGTTTGCTGAGTCCGTGCCTGAGCCTTACCTGACACGGTTGCCAGGTCCGCCTATCCTAAAGACATGACTTTATTTGGCCTGGTTTTTCCATTGACTGTGACAGGATTTTTCTTTGAGGATCTGGCAACCCCTCAATTAAATGCGCCACAAAAATAAAGGCAGCGAAACGGCTATCGAACACTTTTTGGAGACTCGGAAACTCACTCTCTTGCACTTCTCTCATATTGGTCTTTCATTAGAAAAGATTCGAAAAGTAGCTTATTTTAATAGCTTGCAGCACAATTTAAATTCCGTTTTACTCAGTCACAGCATGTGTGGAACAGGTGAAAGGGATACCTCTCTGACACCAGTTATAGAGAAAGCTCCCTGCTGCTCCTGTTATTGTCAACACTTTGAAATCCAGCGGCTTGAGGTCTACCATTTAATCCAAGCCTTTTCTCTACAGGGTGCAGTTTATATGAATATATAACATAGTATTGGGACAGACCCTACAGAGACTATTCCTTCCAAGAGCAAGTCTATGGTGCTTTATCAAGTTATTTAGATTTGAATTAGTAGCCCAATTCATCTTAGGTTTCCCCACACTAGCCTTTCCGTCACTCTGTCAGGTGTGCGGTTGCAGGTCTGGAGCATCTGCCACTGTGGAAGAGTCTAAACCGCAAGCCTGTGCTCCCTCAGGATTACCGGGCCAGATTGCATTTTGTGTTAAGTTCCCTGGATGCTTAGTTTTGGGGTATCTTCCATCTCGGAGTCATTAATTACCCTGGCTTTCATTTCCCCATTGTAAAAAAAAATGGGATAATGCTGTCATGTTGGTGTTTTGTTGCACGACAAGGATAAATGGTGGCCATTCTAGAGTGCATGCAAGGCTGCCAGCATAATTTATCCTATCTATTTTTATATTGGATCTGAAGTTCAGGTAATTAAAGCAAAGACTTTGATGTGTGAAGGCCTCACAGCTCATTGGCTGCGGATCCTAACGCTGTGTTTTGAATTGGCCTCTAATGCCGGTTTCTATTTTCTCTCCACCTATAGCAGACAGTTTTAGATTAAAAACAAAGTGCCTTTTTTGGGAAAGGCAGGCATTAATTACAAAGAGGGGTAATGTGGCTGTGCTTTTTTACGCTGAGTAAGTTATTGAGGGACTATCATTAGTCTGAAGTGTAAAATTGTCATACCAGTATCAAGCTCTGGAAAAAACAAGCCCATGTTTAGTAATGCATCTTAATTTGGCACCACTGATTAATGACTTGTGCAATGAGATGGATATTGATAGTGCTGATGGAAGGTGTGTGCTTGTTTGTCTCACTGCCTTGCGCATTCATCACACAGGAAGTCAAGGGCAGAAAAAAGGGCTTCGTACACCTAAAGTGCCAAAGCAGAACGCTATGAACTGGGCTGACTTACTGCCACCTCCGCCTGTCAGTCCACCTCCATGTCAGGACTACAACCTCACGATGGATGACAGGTGAGGTGTCAGCAAACACAAACGTTGTGATTTTCCTGAAACTGGGGTAAAACTAATGACTTTCCTCTGATGTGTCTTTGTTAGCTACGAGGCGGAGTTGCAGTGCCCTCTCCCACCATCCCATATGTACCTGCAGCCTGATGAGCTGGAGGAAGAGGAAGCCGATATGGAACGAGGCCCCACTCCACCTTTGCGAGGCACTGCCTCCTCCCCTGCCGCTGTGTCCTACAGCCACCAGTCCACTGCCACTCTCACACCATCACCGCAAGAGGAAATGCAGCCCATGCTCATGGACAACCAGGAGAACCTACACGATCGCAGGTAACACCTTACAGCTCTACTTATCCCTACAAAACACAGGGTATGATCTTGGTAACAAAAAATGTCATTCACAATCACCATAGTAAAGGTCATTGTATGTGATCAGTGCTCATATATTGTATGGTCTAACAAGCCTGGTTGTTTAATGATGCTACACGGCATGCTCCTGTAGGAATTGTTACGTGAATTATAACTGTATTTTAGAACCTAGATCTACAAGCCACCAACTGGAGATAGAACTAGAACTTAAATCTCTGCTGAGATTATTGACAGTAGGCAGGGTTTTGAATGTAAAGATACCAGATAGGGATTTCACAATAGGAAATAATGGACAACAGGGCTCCCATTATCTGATTACTCTTATCCAAACCATTTACTAAAACAAGGCGCAAGAAAACAGCCATTAAATAGTCAAGAAAATAGTCATTTTCCTATTTTTCAAATACATTTTTAATTCAGTCACCCCTTATATGGTCAAAGCAACAAACTATGTCCAAGTATGTGTCACTTAACACTTTGTTAAATTGCATGTTATGCGATCTGGCCATTGTCCAAACACCACACTGTAATATGTGGAAAAGCTGTGGTTGCTCAATAATCTTTTTTTATCCACTTTAAATACAATAGTGATGAGCGCTGGGAATTGTAGTGAGGAAAAGCCTCGGTCGTGCTTAAACGCTTTGAACGTCTGTGCTATGATATATATAGTATATATGAAAATCCTTGATTTGCAATAAATTCAATTTAAGATGGATTGGTCGGGACATTTCTCCATCATAAATTGAGGAGTGCTTGTACTTAGCAAAGCTATTTGGAATACTGTAGTGTACCGCTATTAACTAAATCACCAAGATACCACAGTATTTCCCATACAACTGACTGCCACATATTGTTTTACTATTTAAAATGGGCAAAATCTTCTCACTGTAAAGCTGAATGCATAGTATTGATTATCTCTGCCCCTCCTTGCCCCTCCAGAGTACATAATTCACCTGGGTGGCAAGACCTGCTCATCATCATCTTAAAAGGAGTGCAGTGCTATATATGGTTATATATAGCACTGCTATAGATGCAGTAATATATGGGTTAAGTAGGTTAATAACCTTAATACTAAGGATAATATCCTTATCAGACCAGGGACATGTATCCAGCTTATACCTGTATTTAGGAATATTCTGAAATGCCTATGGAGAAAATGGAACAGATGTAGAGATTATTCACTATTATCCATTTCACATTGCCGTGAACTGGTAAAAAGCCCCCTGACTAAGACACTGCTCTAAAACAAGCAAGTCTGTTCATGAGGACTGTATAACTCAACATGGTTTGAAGCAAGTGTGTAGGGATTCAGACTTCCAGTTTTTACAACGCAAAATTGGTAGCCATCAGTGTATCTTCATTACCAGTTGGATAATTAATCTCAAAGCTTAAAGGGAACATTTCCATGGCATCTCGGTGTATAGAATCATCTTCACATGGCTTTGTGGTGTTTCCTCAGGCGACAGTTGGTCAGCCCGCCTCCCCCACCAAGACAGCTCTCCCCGACACACACGTATGGCTACATCTCCAGCCCTCTAGCTTTGGACACGGATGGAATGGAGGATGAAGATGGAGACGAAACAGATGCAGAGGTGGCTTTGGTCCACCAGCGACGTGCTCATGTGCTCAGCCCTGCGCAGCAGCTTGCTGCCCAGCAGAGGCTAGCGCTGCGAGGACTCGAACAGACGCCAGCTTCCAGCATGTGTGAGTTGGACAGCTCCGTCACTGGCTCCATGATCAACGGCTGGGGCTCTGCGTCCGAAGAGGACAGCGGCTCATCGGGACGCTCCAGCGTCATCAGTTCCTCCGATGGTTCCTTCTTTACGGATGCCGACTTTGCACAGGCTGTGGCTGCTGCCGCCGAGTACGCTGGGTTCCGAGTCACAAAGCATTCTGGGAAAGGGCAAGGACCTGGAGGTGAGAAACATGAGCTTCATGCACTCAGTACTAAGCAAAAGTGTAAATACAGTGGTATCCCGTCATTAATTTGTTCCAGAAGGCTTGTCGAGAACCGAAAATGACAAGTCAAGTCAATTTGATTTATATAGCGCTTTTTACAATGGAGAATTGTCTCAAAGCAACTTTTAGATTATCTCCTAATATCTACGTCCAATCCCAAACTGAGTAAGCCTAGGGCGACCGTGGCAAGGAAAAACTCCTAAGTGTTATGAGGAAGAAACCTTGGGAGGACCAAGACTCAAAAAGGGAACCATCCTCCTTGGGCGGCGTAGATGATAAATAAGTAAAGCAAAGCACTTACTCTATTGATGAACTCCGGGTGCTAGCATAGCTTCTAATGCTAATTAGAGCCTGTGTTCTGGAGGATTCAATTCGCTTTCAGTTGGCTCTTAGAAATTAACCTTTTTATGACCCATGGAGACTTATTTGCACCAAGAATGCAGTACTTTAGATGTAAAAAATAAAGAAAAACACGATAAAAAATAGCGGAGATCTTCTCTGAGCAAGGGCTATTGTGAACCTGAATCAGTGTGTACTGAATCGTGAATCATGTTTCGCCTGAAACGAGTCGTTTGGCTCCACTCATACAAGTTTAAGCAAGTGCACAGAATACCGAGCAACCAACGAGAACCAATACAAATATTTCTAGTCAAAATGCATTGAGAACCAAGGTACCACTTATTACTGAATGCTGTTATCTAACACTTATCTAATAAGCCAGTGCTAATAATGTTTGAGTGCACATAGTTTAATTTATAAAAATAACACCACTTACTCATTCAATCTTCCTTATGCAGCAAGGAAATACCAAAACTTGCCTTCAGGCCACCGCCCAGCAAGTCCATTTTCTACAGATAGTAACATGAGTGCAGCTGTGGCGCAGAGAAGACCTCCAAAGAAGCAAAAACAGCAGGCAGTGGGACACTATCAGCGCAGAGATCCTTACACAGATGGTATGTATTCAAGGACTACTAGACTATGCCATATTTGATGCTGATACAGGTATTAGTGTGCTGTAGCTCTGGTGGAGTATGTAGAGCCAGCTGCTGAAAAACATGTTTGAGGGCCTGGCTTCAATACCTGCGTGGGTTGGTGTCTTTACAGGAAAAAACCCAGCCAACTGGGGTGCACAGGGTGCTCTTAGTGCCAGTTCCGCGCCGGGATAAATGGGGAGGGTTGTGTCAGTAATGACATCTGGAGTAAAACCGGTGCCAGATATAATATGTGGATCAGGATGATCTGCTGTGGCGACCCCTAATGGGATCAGCTTAAAGAAGTACAACAGGTGTTAGTGTGTTCTCAGACTGAGCAGCAACACAACTCTCAAAATAGGACTAGTCTCAAATTTTTCAGCCATCTATATGCTGTCAAATGAAAATACAAACACAGTATTGGTATAAAAGTGGACAGAACAAAGCTTCAGAAAACCATGCATGAGCTACGCATGTACTGTCCATGAACACACAAGGCTGTTCAAAAAATATGGAAGACCAGGCGAGATGACTCCTGTCCTTGGGGACGTGTTCCTTGCTCCAACATTAATAAAGCTGACCCAGGTGGTGCTGCTTATATTAAAGCCCAAACACACACTTCGCAGGCAAGCAAGCGTATAGCCATTGTGCCCTGCATTGGTGTAAACCCTGGGCATCCATGCATCTGCTGGCTGGACTTTATCTCCCTCTTATCCAGGGCTTCAGAAAGGTCATATTGTGTGTGTGTGTTTGTGTGTGCACGCGCTAACTCACAGTCATCTGCTGGGTTTCATCATTGAGTCACTTGTCCTTATGTGTTGACATGGAGCTTTAATATCAGACACACACAGACCCTGGCCTGATGTCTCTGATCAGCCATTCCCCTTCCTCCATCGACATCCCCTCCCTCTGCTATAATCCCTTCATCCCTCCAGCCCCCTGCACAGTGCCGCACCACTCCGCTCCTCTAGTCTGTCCTTTCTTTTTTGTCTGTTCTGTCACTTCTCTTTGTTGGCTGTGGCCCGCTGAAGAGCCCATCACTCCACAGCTGCATCTCCGCTGGACTTTTTCCCTTCATCTTGTTTCAGCACATGTCCTTTCATTATACAAAGCTTCATCCTGTTAAATCTGCCAGTGGTCCATCTTATGGAAGTAAAGCGTGTTTGCACACCACAGCAGTGCCTATACACCAGCGGCAATTATGTACAGGTATGCGCCGGTTAACATCCGTCCGATCATTAAGAATTTGAATAGGAAATGAAAATCTGTCTTATATACATATAATTCACGTCTGAATGACAGAAAGCGAACCCTTGCGACATCTAGTGACAGAAAAGAGTATCGCAGTCTTGAAGGTAGAAAATAAGAACGTTCCATTCATTTTTCTTGTCAAGGTGTTTCAAATTTTATAAAAGATACAAAGTTAGTTCTGAAACAAACACTTAGTTTCTTACCTCACAATCTGATTGGTTGAGAAGCGTTCTCACTGTGATTTATGCACACACATAACATATACAAATAATGCAATAGCCCTAACAAATAACCCAATTCTATCATTTAATTCTTAAGTTTTAGTCCCTTTTCCCTTTAATCTTCACATATTTGCACTTTGGATTTAGAACTAACGTTACTTGCTAGCATTACAGAAACCTTTTGTAGCATACTTCTTCAATACCACTCCCGAATTGTAGTGTTTATTGTGTTCATAATGAGTGGAAAAAATTTTGCCACAAATAAATAAATAAATAGGCAAATAAATGAAGTGTTACCGCTGTATAGCAATAACACATTCGTTGTGGGCCTACTTTTTGGCGTAAGGTATTTGTCAGCATGAAAGCGTATTCAGTAATAAATTCAGGACTTACTTTATATATTTTGTTCCTTTATTTTGTTGTAAAAAACTCGTATTAAAGCAATAGAGCACTTGAGGCTGCGTGTTATCTCGAATAACATCGCGACTGGATTGAACTACTCCCTCTATTGTTATATTGCTTAAGTGCAGTATAGTACTGATGGTTTTCATATTGAGTTTTAATTAATATCACTGTTTAAACCGCAACTCTATGTGCAAAGTATCTAAAGTACTGTGTGACTATGCTAATGTGCAGTCATCGTCCATTTTTCCATAGAACATACTGCAGATGTTAAACGGTGCTGCCCCGACACTTGTTTCCTTACAAATTTGATCCTTATTTCTGCATAGACTCAATACAAAGCCTCAGTGTTCTTGTCATGAGTGCGCTAACAGCAATAGTGCGGTCATAGTGTGTACTACAAAAGTCTCACGAGAATTTACTATGATTCACAATATCTAATGTTAGTGCTTTTGGATAACCACAATATTACAGATATGAGTTTTTGCGGCATTTCAAACAAAAGAAGATGGATTTCACTCACTGTCATGCTGTAGCTTCAACCTTCCATACAGCAACACCAATAACCCCCTCCGCACACACGCGCACACTCTACATCGTGTGTTTGTTTGTTCAGGGCTTTGAACAAAGTCCATGTTTATTATCTTGTGCTACTGGATTTCCCCTTCAAGAGACCTCCCTATTCTTCAGCTGTAGCTACGAGGCTGCACCTTCTAGCGCATGTGCACACGCAGATATATAATATATATGCTTCACTTAACGTTAAATACAGCTCAGTTTGCCATAACCATAATAACAGTTATCAGTTAGGGGTGTGCAATATGTATCGTCACAATAATTTACGTCAATCGACTTGCAAAAAACAGTATAAAACACACCTTAAGAGTTCATGTATTCACTCTCATGTAACCAGGTAGGACAGACTACTGCGTATGCACACTGAATACATGCAGCATGCACAAACCAAGCTAGTGTTCTACCCTAAAACACAGGACTGAAGATAAAAATGAGTGAACAATGTGTGCCAGGAGACAAAACACAGACACCACCAGTCTTGCAGTCTACGTGGTAAGATTTAATGGCTCACTCATCCTCATCTGCATGGTGGCCAGATAATGGGGAAGCTCCGGGTTTACATGACTCATACAGTAATTGGATTTTTACTTTGCAACCAGTCAATAATCTCACCGAAGGATGTGACGTAAACTTCGAACTTCAATATAAAATTCTTCATTTTCTCATGTATATTCTGCATGTCAGAGTCTCTACAGAGTTATCGATAGCCGTCTCGCTGACTTTAAGTCCGCGGCACGTTTAATTCCAGGGTTTATCCAGCGAGAAAAATATACTAAAGTCAATCGAACACAAGGCCAAGTAAAGCAAAGTCTTTCAAAATCCGCGGACCTGGAAGCCCTGGGTGGACGCTCGTGCCCAGACTGAAAACGCTGATTATTATTGGGTGATTGGTATACATGCTACTGGGGTAAAATCCAGCTCTCATTATCATATTTCTTAATATGATTTCTAGATCGGAATATGCTGTATACATGACCAGTTGAATAATCAGATAACTTCAGAAATCCAACTATGATTGCATTATGAAGTGCCTGTAAACGCACTCATTGTTGGGTCCTTGGGCAACTTAACCCACGATTGTAATTGTATCCATTTTAGTCACTCTAAGATGAGACAAAACTATGCTACACTTGGTCATTTATTTATTGAGGAAAATTATATATATATAAAACAATATTTTAGCAAAAGTATGTGACCCTTTGCTTTCAGTATCTGGTGTGACCCCCCTGGGCAGCAATAACTGCAACTAAACGTTTCCTGTAACTGTTGATCAGTCCTGTACACCGGCTTGGAGAAATTTTAGCCCATTCCTCCATACAGAACAGCTTCATCTCTGGGATGTTGGTGGGTTTCCTCACATTAGCTGCTCGCTTCAGGTCCTTCCACAACATTTCGATTGGATTAAGGTTAGGACTTTGACTTGGCCATTCCTTGGCCATTAACTTTATTCTTCTTTTACCATTCTTTGTTAGAACGACTTGTGTGCTTAGGGTCGTTGTCTTGCTGCATGATCCACCTTCTCTTGAGATTCAGTTCATGGACAGATATCCTGACATTTTCCTTTAGAATTATCTGATATAACTCAGAATTCATTGTTCCATCAATGATGGCAAACCGTCCTGGCCCAGATGCAGCAAAACAGGCCCAAACCATGATACTACCACCACCATGTTTCACAGATGGGATAAGGTTCTTATGCTGGAATGCAGTGTTTTCCTTTCTCCAAACATAAGGCTTTTCTTTAAACCAAAAAGTTCTATTTTGGTCTCATCCGTCCACAAAACATTCTTCCAATAGCCTTCTGGCTTGTCCATGTGATCTTTAGCAAACTGCAGACGAGCAGCAATGTTCTTTTTGGAGAGCAGTGGCTTTCTTCTTGCAACCCTGCCATGCACACCATTGTTGTTCAGT
>JAJAGP010000823.1:255776-284711 GCA_025084515.1 Ancistrus triradiatus | reverse complement strand
CTAAAGGAAAATGTCAGGACATCTGTCCAAGAACTAAATCTCAAGAGAAGGTGGGTCATGCAGCAAGACAACGACCCTAAGCACACAAGTCGTTCTACCAAAGAATGGTTAAAGAAGAATAAAGTTAATGTTTTGGAATGGCCAAGTCAAAGTCCTGACCTTAATCCAATCGTAATGTTGTGCAAGGACCTGAAGTGAGCAGTTAATGTGAGGAAACCCACCAACATCCCAGAGTTGAAGCTGTTCTGTACGGAGGAATGGGATAAAATTCCTCCAAGCCGGTGTGCAGGACTGATCAACAGTTACAGGAAACGTTTAGCTGCAGTTATTGCTGCACAGGGAGGTCACACCAGATACTGAAAGCAAAGGTTCACATACTTTTGCCACTCACTAATATGTAATATTGGGATCATTTTAAGTACAATATTTTTGTCTCCTTTGTTTAACTGGGTTCTCTTTATCCACTTTAAGGACTGTGAAAATCTGATGATGTTTTAGGTCATATTTATGCAGAAATATAGAAAATTCTAAAGGGTTCACAAACTTTCAAGCACCACTGTATTCTGGCCTCCTTCATCCACAAAATATTTTTCAATAGCCATCTGGCTTGCACACCTGCCATGTGATGGACAGCAGTGGCTTTCTCCTTGCAGTCATGGCATGCACCCCATTGTTGTTCAGCCTTCTCCTGATGGTGGACCAATGAACATTAACATTAGCCTACAATGTAGGAGATTCCTTTAGTTGATTAGAAGCAACCTTGGTTTCCTCTATTATAAGGCATGCACCTGAAGTGAGCAACAATGGTCTTAAATTCGAAGTTAAAACCCTTGTTTTGGGGTTTTTTTTGGGAAATGTTTTGTAAACATTTCCAGCCTGATGAATATCAGCAACTCTTGTTCTGATGTCCTCAGAAATCTCTTATTTTCATGTCATGATATACTTCCACAAATGTGTGGTGACGATCAGACTTTGATAGACTTCCCAATTTAAATAAAACCCAGTCACACCTGATTTTTTTCCTACTGATTGATATCACCTCACTTTAATTTCAACTTGTAACTGCTTACCCAAGAGGTTCACATACTTTTTACAATCAGAGATATATAATATTGAATTATTTCCTCAATAACTAAAGTATTTTTGTCTCATACGTTTAATTGGGTTCTCTTTATCTACTTTTAGGACTTGTGTTATTAAATTAACTTGTGGGTAAATTAACACACATTATTGTCCTTTGTGCAGGGCCGATGTCAGTAATGGAAAAGGAACCAGAGAGTCCAGTTGCTGGGAAGGCAGAGGAACATGCAGGCAGCCTCCTTCTCACATACTTCCAAGGAGACATTAATAGCATGGTCGATGCACATTTCTCACGTGCCTTGGCAAAAGTTACCAAACCGAAGGAAGACTACACTAAAAGCAAGAAACCACGCAAGTCGGCCCAATCTAGTAACTCAAACTTGTTTCTACATATCTTAAAACCTGAGAAGCACAACAGTTTAATATGATGAATAGTAATAAACAAAACCGCTCACAGTAACGACATTTGTATGTGTTACAGCTGAGGCAAACCTGAGTCACTGGAATGTGCAGTCACACGTGAGCCTTGAAACCACAGATTGTTCACAACGGCTTGAGCTAGGCAGACACAAAGAGGTACCAGCCAACCCCCGTCTGCCACTGAACACTCCTGCCCAGAGCTCCAGTGTCTGGATCAGTGGTCCACGGCAGGCTCCGGGTCTGGTGCTGCCCTCCATTATGTATCCCTCTGCTGCATCAGCTGATGGTTTGATGGTGGCCGAACATCAGTACACCAATTCCTTATTAAACCTGCTGCACAGTGACCGCCCAGAACTGGGTTCTGTCATGGTAGCTTCAACCAAACAGGAGTTCATGTCAGACTGGGCAAGACATTCAGGATTAGGAGATCAGATGACTCCAGATCACAGCCTCGACTCCGGTATGGAAATTAATACATGGGTTATTACTGGGCATCATAAATAAACTGCAAATGTGGTTAATTATTAGGTCTTTAAAAACACATTTGTGAATGTTAAAGTATTTTGATTATTCTTTCTTCATTCATGTCCAAGATTTACAGACATTAAGTTTATAGAGTAACAAATTATTTCAGTACATTGAAAAAGTGTACTTTCATTTTTACATATTAAAATATGTATAGTTCGGCATGGCTTTGCAGTGGTTAGCTCTGTTGTCTCACAGCACCAGATACCTAGGTTCCAGTCCGGGCCTGGCCTCTGCCTGTGTGGCAGAGATATTCTGTCTGTCTGTGTGGGTTTGTTCGGGGTTGCCTCTTACATTCTAAACACATGCTTTAGGTCAATTTGTGTATATAAACTGTCCCAGTGGGAGTGAGTGAGTGTGTGTGCACTTCTGCCCCACCATTGACTGGTAACCTGTCAAGCAATGGTTCCTACCTTGCCCCTGTCCTGCCAGCTTGGCCTCAGATGCTGAACTGGACTAAGTGGGTGGGTGAATGAAAATGTGAATCACATATGCATATAATAAAATAAATGGCATAACAAGCAGTGAAAAACTCTATTTTTGTCATTTAAAATGTAAACTCTATTATATAATTAAATTAAAAGGAAAGAACTGTTTTTCAGTATTTTTCCATGTCCAGTTCAGAGTTGTGTTGGGGCATGATTTAACTGACAGCACAGAGCACAAGACGGGATCAAATGCCAGACAGGGTGCCATTAAATCGCAATGCAGATGCACTATCACATTGGGGCACTTTTAGAAACATCAGTTGACCTAACGCGCCTTTGGAATAGGGTAGAACATACGTACAGAGGCACGGGGAGAACAAGCAAACTCCACATTAGCAGCACCTGGGCTAGGAATTGAACCCTGATCTCTGGAGCTGTGAAGCAAAAGTATTAACCATGCTTCCCTGTAGTGAACTGACTCCATAATGTTTTCCCATTCTAAACAGATTTCAGCATTTTATATAAGTATACTTATAAGTAACTCAGTTGTCTTATTTTAATGTTGATGGTCTACATTTGGCTCAAAAAAACAATCTGAATATTTTCAAGCAGTCAAAGTGTGTTACATTTACAGCCTTTAGCAGACGCTTCTTATCCAGAGCGACTTACAATTGATAAATCTTACAATCCAAGCAATTGTGGGTTAAGGGTCTTGCTCAAGGACCCAACAGTGGCAGCTTGGCAGAGGTGGGATTTGAACCCTGGACCTTCTGGTCCAGAGTCCAGTACCTTAACCGCTAGGCTACCACAGTACCACAGTGTTAATAATGAAATATATACAATGAAATGATACACAGAGTGTGGCTGAATTGTAAATGCACACATTACATAAATTATGCCTGAGATGACAGTCGAGAGAGAGGAAAATCTCTACTGTTTCTAATTAATGACTACATTCTTAGTGTGCATTGAACCTAATTAAACACATTACCTAAATCTAATTAAAGAAATTGCTATCAATCAATTATTTATTTAAGCATCATGTTATTCAGTCTGTAATCACTTTATTAACATTTCTCTGTTGGCTACTTGGTCGATGCATCTCACAGCATGTTTTGTTTCTCGTGTAGGAGTACAGATGATGGAGAAGAAGGATTTGTACTGGTATTAGGCATGGACTGTTGCCTAGTTCTCATATCTTACAGACGGAAAAAAATCTGCCTCACAAGAAAAAGACTGTCTTTATCTCTTTCACTTCTTCACGAGTTTCGATGTTTCAGCTCAGAGCCAGTGCATCGGTTAATAAAGGTTACGTGACATGCAGGCTAACCTGTTCAGGAACAAGCTCATCCTGTAATCCGGCTTGACAAGTTGTAAAAGAACCTCCCTCAGGTTATATGGGGAAACAGCACGTCGGTGGTTTCTGTACAAGGTTTTGGGGGGACTTGGGAAACATAATGTTTCTCTTTTAAATCCCACAGGTCACTATGTACAACCTCAAATAACAAAATGATAGAATGGTATGGAAAATGCAAATGTTGCAAATGTTTCTTACTTTTAGTTTGACTTTTATTTAATTGCAGACTTTTTGAACCCAAGATATTTATGTTTTGTCTAGTCAACTTAATTTAATTTGTTAATAAATATCCACTCCTGCATTTCAGGCTTGCAACACATTCCAAAAACAAGTTGGGACTGGGGAAATTTAAGGCTAGTAATGAGGTAAAAAAATAATGATGTGATTTCAAACAGGTAATGTTAACAGGTACAAAAGGTACAAAGGTACAAAAGCAGTAGTCAAGTCAAGTCAAGTCAGATTTATTTATATAGCGCTTCTTACAATGGAGCATTGTCTCAAAGCAACTTTACAAGTTTAGATTATCTCCTAATATCTACGTCCAATCCCAAATTGAGCAAGCCTAGAGCGACAGTGGACAAGGAAATCCATGAAAGTCTTTGAGGAACAAAGAGGATCTCCAGTTTGTCAAAAAACACATGAGAGCTTTAATGGAATTTTTAAAATGTTCCTCAAGGAAAGATGAGGGATTTGCATATATCTTCCTCTACAATGCAATGCACAATATCATTCAATTGGAGGAATTTCAGTGTGTAAATACTGTCTGTAATAAAATAAGTCAAAGTAAATGTAAGAAACACTGTGGGGTTTTTTTTATTTGTACTTTTCATACAGTCTCAACTTTTTCTTATTTGGGGTTGTAGAGTCTAACTGGATTTATTGCCAATTCCTTATTTATGTTTATCCTTGTCGTTCTTTGATTAACTTATAATCAAACTATGAAATGCAAGCAAAGTATCTTACGCTTCACTTGACTCGACAGCATACATCTGTAAAAGAATAGTTTAGGCAGTTGCAATAAACCTGAGTAATTGTTGATTTGTTTAAGATCCCAGGTGTAAACGAGCTGTATTTACGTGTTAATACTAACAAAGAACTTCTTATGGATTAAATTACCGTATATTGTAAAACTGAATATCACTGCATTGCTTTATAATATGTAATGTCACATTGACTGGAATACTGTATATAGTTTGTACCCAGGAAAAAATGTACTATGAAATTTGACAGTAGAACCATGAAGTGACCAAATTACCATCAAAACTTCATAGTAGAACTGTGAAAATTCAGATTAAAACTGTCAAGCAATTCACAGTTTTACTATGAAAATTCACAGTACATTTTTTCCTGGGCGGACAGGCCTAAGTAGTGTGAACATGTTTTTGAAGATGTGTTTGAAGCTCTGCTTTAGGTTTCTGCCATTGAAAAGCAATAAAACACAATACAGCGTTCACGCATTTAAACTGGATTTGAAGGATTCATGTTTTATCTTATGTACAATATGTGAATGCATACACGCTATGAATCGCGGATATAGAGTACAACATTGCCATCTAGTGGTTGAGCAATAGTGAATATCAGTTAACTTATTTACAATGAGATTTACACTTGGTCTTTTCATGTGTCTTGTATCTGGCTTGTTTCCGGACAGGCTTCTAACTGAATGTATTTACACTTAATTGCTGTGATATGTAAATTTCCGCTCTCAACACTGGACCACCCACTTCCTGTGTTGTATATTCAGTTTTTATTTGCGAAAGATTGTTGCTGCGTCAAACATCGCAATTCTACATAATCTCTTGTATGTTCTTGTATAGGTAAGATGAGCCAGTTTTTTCCTCAAGTTCCGTTGGCTCAACTTGCCCAATGTTGGGGTAATTCTTAGTTTTCTAGATACAATGGGTGGGTCACCTTACCCACTGGCTCATCTTACCCACTCTTTCCTATAGTGCTGGACATAATTTGAAACCAAAAGTTTAACAGACAGCTATTTTCATTGTTGTGAGGTGCAGTAGCTTCTTTTTGAAAGCACAGACCCAGATAAATGAGCCAATATGGGTTTGCAGAAACACTAATGAACATGTTGGGACATGCAAACAGTGCCCGCTCTGTAGTAGCAGTTCCCAATCAGTTACAGGCTAGAACTCAACTTGTAAACATCTCTGGTGCAGCGTGTTTTCCGCTTTGTTGCAAAGTTATGTTATGTGTATTTAAGTGTTGTGCTGATGCGTCATCCACCATTAAAATGTCAAGAAACCTGAAGTTCTGCTACCTCTGCAGTGAGTTGACATTTAAATACAAAATGTTCTTTCACACTCCTAATCAAAAATGCTATGAGAATGATGAACTTTGGACCTCACATTCAGGAATTACCTGTACCAAAATACCTCCAAAATACATGACACTGAGCAACGATAAACCAGGTGATGAGAAAGTATACCAAGGACAGATAAGTACACTTGTACATTTTAGAAGCAAGTTTGCATGCAGTCTTATACAGTGGTGCTTGAAAGTTTGTGAACTCTTTAGAATTTTCTATATTTCTGCATAAATATGACCTAAAACATCATCAGATTTTCACACAAGTCCTAAAAGTAGATAAAGAGAACCCAGTTAAACAAATGAGACAAAAGTATTATACTTGGTCATTTATTTATTAAGGGAAATTATCCAATATTACATATTAGTGAGTGGCAAAAGTATGTGAACCTCTGCTTTCAGTATCTGGTGTGACCCCCCTGTGCAGCAATAACTGCAACTAAACGTTTCCTGTAACTGTTGATCAGTCCTGCACACCGGCTTGGAGGAATTTTAGCCCATTCCTCCGTACAGAACAGCTTCATCTCTGGGATGTTGGTGGGTTTTAGAAGTGCCCGCTCTGGAGTAGCAGTTCCCAATCAGTTACATTAACTGCTCGCTTCAGGTCCTTCCACATCATTTCGATTGGATTAAGGTCAGGACTTTGACTTGGCCATTCCAAAACATTAACTTTATTCTTCTTTAACCATTCTTTGGTAGAATGACTTGTGTGATTAGGGTCATTATCTTGCTGCATGACTCAACTTCTCTTGAGATTCAGTTCATGGACAGATGTCCTGACATTTTCCTTTAGAATTCTCTGATATAATTCAGAATTCATTGTTCCATCAGTGATGGCAAGTTGTCAAAACAGGCCAAACCATGATACTACCACCACCATGTTTCACAGATGGGATAAGGTTCTTATGCTGGAATGCAGTGTTTCCTTTTCCTTTCTTCTTTCTTCAACATAACGCTTTTCTTTGAAACCAAAATGTTTTATTTTGGTCTCATCCATCCACAAAACATTCTTCCAATAGCCTTCTGGCTTGTCCACGTGATCTTTAGCAAACTGCAGACGAGCAGCAATGTTCTTTTTGGAGAGCAGTGGCTTTCTTCTTGCAACCCTGCCATGCACACCATTGGTGTTCAGTGTTCTTCTGATGGTGGACTCATGAACATTAACATTGGCCAATGTGAGAGAGGCCTTCAGTTGCTTGTAAGTTACCCTGGGGTCCTTTGTGACCTCACCAACTATTACACGCCTTGCTCTTGGAGTGATCTTTGTTGGTTGACCACTCCTGGGGAGGGTAACAATGGTCTTGAATTTCCTCCATTTGTACATAATCTGTCTGACTGTGGATTGGTGGAGTCAAAATTCTTAAAAGATGGTTTTGTAACCTTTTTCATCCTGATGAGCATCAACAACTCTTTTTCTGAAGTCCTCAGAAATCTCCTTTGTTCACCATCATACAAGAGCAGATTTTGATAGATACCTGCTCATTAAATAAAACAGGGTGCCCACTCACACCTGATTGTCATCCCATTGATTGAAAACACCTGACTCTAATTTCACCTTCAAATTAACTGCTAATCCTAGAGGTTCACATACTTTCGCCACTCACTAATATGTAATATTGGATCATTTTTCTCAATAAATAAATGACCAAGTATAATATTTTTGTCTCATTTGTTTAACTGGGTTCTCTTTATCTACTTTTAGGACTTGTGTGAAAATCTGATGATGTTTTATTTATATTTATGCAGAAATATAGAAAATTCTAAAGGGTTCCCAAACTTTCAAACACCACTGTATGAACATCCTCACACTAAAAGGACAGAAAATAACCATGATTCATATTTATCATGCATATCATTAAAAGTGATAAATAATTAGGAGGGGTGTCTACATACTTTTACATACTACACTCATATAGTGTATTCTCCATTTCATATAAAAAGTCTGTGCTCTTGTGGTTATGGGAACATGAGACTTGTTAGGAGTGAGTGACTAATAGTAAATGTACTCATTTGCTACTGTTTTGCCATCAAAAGGATCAGAAAACTTTGAGGTTAGCTGGTGCTTCCCTAAAAATCAAGAGTTCTGTGAATCATCCATGCTTCAAAGTCCACCAACCAAAAATGCCCAGCCACCATCATCCTGTAGGCAGCATCCTGTGAGCACTGATGATGGATTAGATAATGACTAACACAAACAAAAGATGAGCTGCTGTCTCTGACTTTACAAGGTGGAGCAATATGATAGGTGTGTCTAATAGAGTGCACAGTGGTCAAATCATGAATGGTTTGGTCTATACCAAGCATTGGATTTTATTCTGAAGCTTTGGATAAAATACTATTTTGAATTGCAGTTACAGTTATCCTATTATTAAAAGTTATGTTCCGATTTCATCCACCATTATAATGTCCAGAAACTTGAAAATCATTCTGCTACGTCTGCAGTGAGTCGACATTCAAATCCAAAAATGTTTTTTCACACTCCTCATCCAAAAATGAGAATGACTGATTTTAAAGTGAGAGACCAGGATAACAGCTGGACTCCACAGTACCTCACATTCACAAATTACCTATCAAACTAAGGTATACTGTATATTTTAAGGCCTTTTCAAAATGAGCAACTATTAATAGGAAAAGGTTTACAAACCAATTATTACACATAAACGCATTAAGTGGTAACAGATCTACTAAGACAGCTGTTGTTTCATAGCTGGCTAACATCCTCACACTAAAAAGATAGAAAATAACCATAATTCATATTTATCATGCATATCATTACAGGTTTGGCAGCTATTGCCATGGTTTGTCCATGGAGATTCCTGTATTCTTCATGAACTTGTTAGCAGTGAGTGTGGCTGAAATAACAGTGATGAATAATTAGGAGGGGTGTCTACATACAGTGGTGTGAAAAAGTGTTTGCACTCTTCCTGATTTCTTATTTTTTTGGATGTTTGTCACACTTAAGTGTTTCGGAACATCAAACCAATTTAAATATTAGTCAAATACAACACAAGTAAACACAAAATGCAGTTTTTAAATGAAGGTGTTTATTATTAAGGGAGAAAAAAATCCAAACCTACATGGCCCTGTGTGAAAAAGTGATTGCCCCCTAAACCTAATAACTGGTTGGCCCACCCTTAGCAGCAACAACTGCAACCAAGCGTTTGTGATAACTTGCAGTGAGTCTTTACAGCGTTGTGGAGGAATTTTGGCCACTCATCTTTGCAGAATTGTTGTAATTCAGCCACATTGGAGGGTTTTCGAGCATGAACTTCCTTTTTAAGGTCATGCCACAGCATCTCAATAGGATTCAGGTCAGGACTTTGACTAGGCCACTCCAAAGCCTTCATTTTGTTTTTCTTTAGCCATTCAGAGGTGGACTTGCTGGTGTGTTTTGGATCGTTGTCCTGCTCCAGAACCCAAGGTCACGAACAGATGGCCGGACATTCTCCTTCAGGATTCTTTGGTAGACAGCAGAATTCATAGTTCCATTTATCACAGCAAGTCTTCCAGGTCCTGAATTGTACTGTTGCTATAATGTTCTTTTTCTGAAATGCTGGGTTACTTTTACGCCAGATGTAATGGGACACACACCTTCCAAAGATTTCAACTTTTGTCTCGTCAGTCCACAGAATGTTTTCTCAAAAGTCTTGGGGATCATCAAAATGTGTTCTGGAACAATTGAGATGAGCTTTAATGTTCTTTTTGCTCAGCAGTGGTTTTTGCCTTGGAACTCTGACACGCAGGCCATTTTTGCCCAGTCCCTTTCTTATGGTGGAGGCATGAACACTGACTGTAACTGAGGCAAGTGAGGCCTGCAGTTCTTTGGATGTTGTTGTGGGGTCTTTTGTGGCCTCTTGGATGAGTCGTCGCTGCGCTCTTGGGGTAATTTTGGTCAGCCGGCCACTCCTGGGGAGGTTCACCACTGTTCCATGTCTACGGCATTTGTGGATAATGACTCTCACTGTGGTTTGCTGGAGTCCCAAAGCTTTAGAGGTGGCTTTATGGCCCTTTCCAGACTGATAGATCTCGATTAATTTCTTTCTCAATTGTTCCTGAATTTCTTTGGATCTCGGCATGATGTGTAGCTTTTAAGGATCTTTTGTTGTACTTCACTTTGTCAGGCAGTACCTATTTAAGTGATGTCCTGATTGAGAACAGGTGTGGCAATAATCAGGGATGGGTGTGGCAAGAGACTCAGGTGTGATAAACAGGTTGAACTCAGGTTGTTTTAACAAGGGGAGCCATCACTTTTTCACACAGGGCCATGTAGATTTGGATTTTTTTTCTCCCTTAATAATAAATACCTTCATTTAAAAACTGCATTTTGTGTTTACTTGTGTTGTCTTTGACTAATATTTAAATTAGTTTTTTGTTCCGAAACACTTAAGTGTGACAAACATACAAAAAAATAGGAAATCAGGAAGTGCGCAAACACTTTTTCACACCACTGTACTTTTGCCCATATAGTGTATTCTCCATTTCAAGTCTGTGCTCTTGTGGTTATGGGAACATGAGACTTGTTAGGAGTGAGTGACTAATAATAAATGTACTCATTTGCTACTGTTTGCCATCAGAAGGATCAGAAAACTTTGAGGTTAGCTGGTGCTTCACTAGAAATCAGTTTTCTGTGAATCATCCATGCTTCAGAGGTTTTACATAAAAAAAACTTCACTGAAGTATCATAATGACATGTAGGATCAGGAATCACTCCAATAAGCTTTTTTTCAATGGGGAAATGATCTGCCACCATTTCTGATATGCCATTATGTACCATGCACAATTATGTACCCGATATAGATGCATACACCTGTGAATAATATTCATAAAAGTAGGTAAGATGTGTCATACTCAAGCCTAATTTATTCATTGTTAGTTTCCAGTACAGACAATTTACAGCAGAAAATGAGATAGAACTTAACAAATCAAAACCACCACCCCTACCACTACCACGATATCAAGCTTGATACATATACACAAACGTTTTTAGTCACCCAAAACTACGATATCAGAATGGAGTCTCTCTCCCCTTCACTGCTACAACAGCCATCACTCTTCTGGGAATGTTTTCCAATAGAATGTGGAACATCACTTTGAGGTCAGGCACTGAAGTTGAACAATAAGCCCTGCCTTAATGAATGAGAGTGGTGTCTGATGGAGTTAAAGGCAAAAGTTCTCCATCAAAGTTAACAAATCATTCCTCTATAGACTTTGTTTTAGGAGGGCAGGACAGAAAGTTGTTGAACTGACTAGTTTGTAAACTTATTAATATGCCATACTAAGAGTCATTGAGGTTTTTTTAATACTGATTTAGTGGGACCTGATATAAACTGATCTGCATCTTTCACTATGTGCTTTGTTAGTCCCCTTTACTCTGTTCTCTTACAGTCAGGACCCCCACAGATCAGGTACTATTTGGGTGGTGGAACATTCTCAAGACTGCAGTGACACTGATGTGGTGATGGTGGGTTAGTGTGTGTCGTGCTGGTATGAGTAGATCAGTAGTGCTGCTGGAGTTTTTAAACACCTGTGTCAGTGCTTGACTGAAAATAGCCCACCAAAAATGTCCAACCACCAGCATCGTGTAGGCAGCATCCTGTGAGCACTGATGAAGGATTACATAATGACTAACACAAAGCTGTGCAACAACAGATGAGCTGCTGTCTCTGACTTTACATCTACAAGATGGAGCAATAAGACAGGTGTGTCTAACAGAGTGCACAGTGGTCAAATCATGAATGGTTTGTTCTATACCAAGCACTGGATTTTGTTCTGAAGCTCTAGATGAAAGACTGTTTTGAATTTCTGTTACAGAAGTAAGAGAGTGAATGGACTTATGAGAATAAAAATGAATGAGAAAAATAGTTAGTCAATTAATAATATAGCTGAAAAACTGTAGGGCAGAGTTTGGGCTGAAATCCAGCCTCCTGTAATGCACAAACAAATATGTGAAATTCTGCTTAAAACATTTTATTTCAGTACAGTACTTGTAATTATGAGTTCCTTCCTAGTTCCTAATTTTTCATGAATGTAGCATAGGGGCTAACAATCTATTAGCAAGCCAACTTTTAATTACAAAAAGAAGGAAGGATACCAAGAAATGTATTAGTCTTCATAGATTACATTTAATTTCTACTGACCTGTTTTGGGGACATCTTTTCACATCTCTAAGTAATTTCATGAAAAATAAAAGGTGCTCCCCAGGCAGGTCGTTTATTTTCGTAGCTTCCATTAGCGACTTTGACACAAGTGCTATATTTAGAACGTATAATGTTATTGAGAACATTTACTAGCGTGCCTACACATGGACACACATAGAAACATTCACAAAAACCACCAAAAAAAGAAAAGAGGTCACTCATTTACTGCTGTTCTCAACTGTCGGTATAGATTGTGTGTTGACTCTAGAAAGCACTTAAATGCTTTTCTAAGATTCATAGTCTAGACCCTTGCTTTGAAAAAGGAAAAAAAAAACTTGATGCAGATGTAAGGGATTCTTTTGAAATTTCTGTACTACTCTAGGCTCAAGTCATAGCTGACAGATATCCAGTTTCTGGCACAGCCTACAACCTTTGCTAACCTTTAAAAAAAGTACCATTTACTGAAAGACAGTGCAAATCATCATTAAGAAACTCATACAAAAAAAGCCAAAACAAACAGTTCTCTGGGTATAAAGATAATTCACTGAATTGCACTTTTAAAATGTATCAAGACAGCATAGGTATTAGGCAGCTTTTGGTGGCAATTTATTTAAATTTAGTTTTCTGTGTTTATACTGTAAAGACTTTACTTAGTAACAAGGCATTATGTTTATCAAAGGGGTTTTAAAGTGTGAGATCTGAACACTGGCTATTTATGTTTTTATGCATGTGTGTGGTGTGGTGTGGTGGGCTGCATGTCACTGAGCTTATACAGACCTGCTGCACCTACCTATTTTTTCTCAGCAACACAGAGATGTCGACATGCACAAATTAGGTTCTGATTGATTGCATACATTACAGTGTGTGCAGTTGCTAGAAACCTCTCTGCAAGAAGGCCTGGATGCAAAAGTCAGCAAGCTGAAAAACACCCTAAAAGAAATAACAAATAAACAAGACAAAAAAAAAGAAAAGTCACACATACAATCACACAGGCCTGTCTTAAAGTTCCAGGAAGTCACTTCAGATGAATTGTCGAGCTGGTGGAGGCGACTCTTCAGACCTGCATGGGTGGATCTGGTGTTCACGTCTCTGCCGCCAGTAATTATGTCAACCATGATAAACACCTATCATAGCAGCTTCAGTCTTCCACCGGTTCCTCCAACAGTACCTCCACCGGTACCTCCACGGATGGGCCACAGAGGAGGATCTCTGCTGTCAACCAACACGCCGTTAGTCAAGTTCTTGGCTGTAATGATGCTCCTGCTAATGTTGCTGACATTCGGAGGGTTCCTGTACCTGTTCCATAAATTAAACACGGTAGGCACTTGTATTCTTTGCATAAATTCCTATCTTACAACTTTGGACAGGGTCAAGATATTATAGAATCTGAATCAAGTATCACTCATTATTGGCAACATTCAGCAGTATTAAAATCGTTTCCATTCAGAAGCTATTTAAACCATTTCTGAATTAAATGAGTCAATAATATTACCTAGAAATGTACAGAATAATTTATGGACAGCTTAGGATTTAGCACAGTGTTACTCAGACTCTTATGATTGTAGTTTTTATTAAATGGCAAACCATAAGTTTCCATAAATAACTGATGGTAACAATTTCTCTTGTTATCTTCTCAAACATCAAAAATTGATATAATTTATACTAGCAAGCTAAATCTAATGTGCTCAGCTAAATCTAACATGGCAACAGGCTAATCAGAAAGTGTTCGTTTCATGCTTTAAACAGGCGGCCCATTTCACCGTCAGTACATGGTTTAATCATTTTCAGGAGAACTAAGTTGGTTAAACTGTCTTTTGCTGCTTCACTTTCCTAGGTTTATTACTCTTAATTTATCCAACTACATTGAAATCATAATAGAGGTTAGCATGATTAGTCTCAGTAAATTGGTACACTGTGCTATGTCCTGCCACTTTTACCTCCATTAACTATGAAGAGATATGTCCAATCATCTTTGGAATTTCAGGGGGTCTTCAAATAAAAACTTTGACCAAGCCTTTCCCCAAAAAATATAAACATTCACTCGCTTCCAGATGATTAATCAATTGTTAATTGGATTAAATTAACAAATAACTGAGCCACGTTTAGGGACCAAACAGTTACAGTCTGAATACCACAGTTTTAATATATGAGTATTTGCTACAGGCCTTTTTAAATGAAGCATAATTAACCATTCTAGAGCATTAACATCAGAGAAATGGTAATTATATTTATACATCATATATTTCTATGATACATTAGTGTGGTTTACACAATAGTAATAGAGTATTTAATAGGGACCCAGTTATACTGCATCTTGGTTTCTTGGGTTGTGTGGTTTGATGAGCAAGTGGAGCACACTCGACATCAAAGCAGCAAAGCCCATAGCAATGGTCTGTTCACTGAGCAGTTGCAAGATGTACAACAAAAGAAGCTTCGCATTTCTAAGAATAAATATCTGCCTGTTGCTCAAGTAATATAAAATGCCACTCCTATGTTAATTGTAGCATCTACTACCTAATGAATTGCAAGTGTAAATATATATTCCATATTAATTCCCAGCTAGTGACTTGGCAGGGAGTACTCTATAGAATAATTGGCGAGATGAAGCTTTAATTAATATGAAAGAATGAAGTGTTTGAAAAGTTTTACTGTAACTGCATGTACACAGTAAATTGTTAATTAAAGATGATCTATCACTTGTTGCTCGCCTCATACAAAATGTTTCAATTCAAATTTTCAAACAGGGCATAACATCAAATGATTCTGATGATCAGATATTTACTACCATGAACATTACTAACATTTTCCTGTGTTCCTGTGTTAGTTACCAGACAGACTCAGTGACTGGACCTTCTCAGATAAGGTACGGACTTTTCATAAGGATGTTTAGTCATTTTTTGCTCATTCTACTGAGTGTTTTGGTGTACAGTTTTAAAAAGTCTCAACCATTTATCTGTTTCCTCCTTTTTATAGATGTCCAAAGCTGAAGGAAGAGGTAGGCATATTTCTGACTTTCCTCACATTTTTCTCCAAATTGAGAAACATCTGGACATCTGATTTTGAGACTGAGATAATCATTGCTGTGTTCCATTCTTATAGTGGCTTCACCCGAAACGGAATCCTCCACTATACCAATGGCTCAGCTGTTACTAGGGGACATATCTGACCCTGAAAGTAAGAACAAACTTCACTTCTTTGAAATCTTTCTCATACAATGTAAAAAAAAGGTTCATAAATTAAAAGCTATCCTCTCATGTCTTTCCCCATAGCAAAGGACAACAAACTTTTATGGAATGAAGCCCGCTCTGTGTTGAAGGCGATTACCCTGAGTCTTTCGGGAACTGTGATTATTCGTGTCCCTGGATACTATTTCATCCACTCTCAAGTCACCTTTTCCAAACCGCATCCAAAAGCACTCCTCAGACAGGCTGTATGGACCAGAAAAACACAGAGTGAAGGCCAAAACGAAAACGTGGTGGAGAAGAACCTGCTTATGTCCTACTGCAGCTTACCCCGACTCAATACCTCTCTGACACCCGACATGTGTACTGCCTCCCAGACTGGGGTGTTCAAACTTGAAAAAAATGAACAGCTCTATGTCAATGTAACTGACAGGAAGTTGGTGAACGCGGCCTCAACCAACTTTGAATTGTTTCTGCTGCGGGACTAAGCCCTCTAAACCACGTGGCAGAACCTGAACAAGGAGGATGAGCTACCAACATGACATAGAGTGGATATTTTCTTTAACTGGATCCATTTTTCCACGTATAAACGGATAGCCGCGTTCCATTAAGTAATCTAAATCTTTGAAAAGGAGGCTGGAACTTCCACAGTGAAAACCTACGTCTTCTGAAATTATACCCCAGTTCAGAGGAAAATCTGAGATGTACTTAACTGCTGGATTTGCAGGGAGTGTGGCGTTTAGTAACCTGTTTACTAGAAGCAGAAGTTGGCACAGATAAATACTTTGTTTTGAGATTCTCCATGTATACTATGTAATGAGTTAATTTATTACTATTGAATGGTATGTACTGTAACACTGTACTGACTATATTTATGAGTGGAAATCCCAGCCAGGGCGGCATGCAGTACTGTTGCCTCACACCTCTAGAGATCCCCAGTTCCATCCTGGCCTGGACTCTGCCTATATGGAGTTTGCATGTTCTCCCTGTGCCTGTGTGGGTTCCTCCCACATTTCAAAGACATGCGTCAGGTTAACTGGTGTCTCTAATGTGTCCCAGAGTGAGTTTGTGTATGTGCATTTGTCCTGCAATGGACTGATCCCCTGTCTAGGGTTGGTTCCCACCTTGTGCCCTGTGCTACCGGTTAGGCCCCGGCTCCCCGGCGACCCTGAATTGGATTAAGTGGTTATGACAATGAATGAATGAATAAACCACAGACAGAATAGACTATTCTTAATGTTCTTAATCTAGTTCTTGTGTCATTTTGTCTCACGAAGATTAAGCTAGTCTAGAAAAAGAAATTGACACTACATTTGATGGAAGCCTGGTTTCCAGCAAAGTCTTATAATTTGACAACAAAACAATTACAGATTACGTCTAAAACTGGCTTTGTGTCTCTGCAAACCTTCACGATTGAAAAAATATATATTATTTTACGGAATTTCCTTCGTTGAAATCATACTGTATTTATGGCATTCGTATTAAAGTATCATTGTTTAAATCAAACGATTCATTTTGACTGTGCTTTCGCAAAATGACAGCAGGTTCTGCCAGCAACAGCTCAAAAAACATAGCTACCCATGTAAAATCAGAATGTTAGTCATGTCAGCATACCGGTGAAACTGCAGATGCCATGATCCCCCTCCTCCGTCATTTTCCGTTTGATTCATGGTGCACTCGCTCTACTAGAGAGACTAAATGAATGAGAAATGTCCCGCTCTGACCTGATCATTTCAGGAGAACTGATCTACTGTCATACCGTTCCACGTGCAGTGCATGTATCAAGAAGTGATTTCAACTGGCTTATCCATTTTCCACAAAAAACAAACAACCAAACAAAGAAAAAAACAATTGACACAATTATTCTGAGAAATGACTTTTTTAGAACGCTGAGTAGTAGCAGACTCCAAACACCCACCTAACTTTTCGAATCTGCATAGCCAGCATGCCTCAGTAAACCCACTATTGCTGCCTATTTTACCACACTCCATCCTCCACCATGGAAAGAGTGAGAGAGAGAGATCAGCTCAGGGACACATTACTTCGCTCTTACAGGAAGCATTCAACCAGCCCCACTCATTCCACTCTCTTACAGATTCTCCCCTCTTTTAACCTTTTTCCTTTTATTCTCACATCAACCAAGCTGCATGAACACGCCTTTGTAAAGCAGAGGTACTTTCTACCAATAGCTCTGACATGAACGTGAGACTTTTGCACAACATTTCACGTCTTAAAAAATGTATGCATTTTCATTGTCATGCATTTCATATGCATGTACGCAAATTCGCAGACTTCTAATTTCATTTGTTCCCTACACAGGTTAACTTTTCATTGGGAAAAACAGCATTTCATGACATTACACCAAATTTTAATTACACCATCATTAAGTACTTAATGACATTACACTAATCCAAGACTAAATGTATTGTTTTGCTACAGCATCTAAGACTTAAAGTATTATATTCTTTCATAAAACATTAAGATTTAGCAAACACCAGAAATCTTATTTATATTTTTATTAAAACAGTTCTGTTTGTTTTTTTATGAAGGCATAATCGAAAAAGCAGAAGCACTAGCTTAAAGTAAATGACAATGATAGTTGCATAGAAATACACATTGTTTGCAGACATGGGCACTTAAAGAAAAACGTTACTACATGACCGCATGAACATTCATACACTGTGAGCAAAACCTCCTGCAAGTGCTACAGACAGTTATTTCAAACTCCAGCCATATTCATGACACCACTGACAGCATATAAGCAACCAACATCATGACAAAGTATACAGAACCTGAAAAACATCAACTGACAAAGCCCGACAGAAAAGATTACATCATATACTGTCAGTTATAAGATTCACTCCAACAGTTCCACTGTGGTGAAAATGTTATAAAGCATGTCATGAAGGTGAAATGGACTGGAAATTGCCACAACGCTTATCAATATGACTAATCTATGGAAATCAGATAAATAAGATGTAACACCATGTAAAGCACACATAATAATGACAAGCACAGCAAAGTTAAAGTCCAGCAACATCACATAATATAGGTTGTAAACCTCAGAGCCATGATCAGAGGAAACAGCGTCACTGGAAACACTGTCTTATAAAACAGCACTGGCTCCTTAATGCACAACAATATTAACAGTAAACCAGTCTTCAGTCTTATTGCATGGAATACTAGTTTTTGCAGGGCCCACACTACAGATGCTTCCTTTAACTAATATTTTCCCTCATATGGCCTAATCTTCTCATAATTTAACATATGGGTTGCAAGAAGCTTCAAATTTATGGGAACCCTGGGCTAAGGTTAGCAAAAATGGTTGTGTAAAAATGTCTTTGTAAATTAAACTGAATTAAATTGGTTAATCCCACACTAGAAAGACGAGAGAAATGTAGCCATTAACTGAAGTACCTTTATTTTAAATATAAAAATATTCCACTTACAAAATGTATCTCTTTTAACAAAGCCACATCTCAGAATTACTGGCATTGCTGCATTTAGAACTGAGAGACTTGGTGACCAATTCTGCCTCTGTATCCAGCCAACTAACGACGCATACTTCTTAATTGTTCATGGTGAATATAAGCGTTGTCATGAGTACACAATTAATTCATTTTCTAATCTTCCCCATGTTGAAGCATGGATAATTTTTGTGTCACCTCTTATTCAGGTAATCTTAAAATGTTAACACATTCATAATTATTTCTAGGAGTGCCATAAATTGTAACAAATGGTTTTGCTATATACAGTATACACTAAACACACAGTGGTGAACAAACATCTGAGACCACTAGTGGAAATGCTTCTATTTTACGTTCTATTTTTCATTAGAAATCATATCATTAACGAAACTGTTTGCTGTAATGACAGCATGCTCTCAAGCTGACATGGACTGCACAAGTAGGTGCAAAATCTGATAATCCATGTTATCCCAGCATGATTTCGCAATATTCCATGGAGTTTTTTGTGATGTGCATGCTTGGTTTCCTCTGTGGCTCCATAAAAGCTTGATGTTCATGTTTATGTCAAGGGACTTTGGAGAATAGTCCATGATAGTCAGCACTTTTTGATCTTCTTTGGTCTTCAAGTAGTAAGCTTTGAGAGGGGTTATTATCCTGCTGCAGTATGAATCCTTCTCCGCTAAGTCATCAGCTTCATCGGCTCTGGTCCCACCATGCCCGGGCCGCACCGGGGGCCGGTGGCTCTCTCCCTCCTCCGGTTGGCTGGGGACGAAGTGCCGCCAAGGACTTTCCTGCTTAGACTCAGGATCCTGGAGTGACTCTGTGTATCGGACTACTTAGTACCGATGTGCATATTTTACATTTTATTTGAAATATCACTCCAAGACTTATTAGTTTAGATAAATTAGTTTAATTCTTAGACTTATCATCCACGCCACCCAAGGAGGTTGGGTTCCTTTTTGAGTCTTGGTCCTCCCAAGGTTTCTTCCTCATAACACTTCGGGAGTTTTTCCTTGCCATGTCGCCCTAGGCTTGCTCAGTTTGGGATTGGATGTAGATATTAGTAGACAACCTAAAATTGTAAAGTTGCTTTGAGACAATGCTCCATTGTAAAAAAGCGCTATATAAATAAATCTGACTTGTTCCAAACAAGCGTTTTCACCAGCGGTTTCAGAGGGTTGGCCTCCACTGTATATAGCAAAGTTTTAAAACAGTACTCCAGTTTGATTTCTCTCATACAATAAATACACTGTGAATTAGTTAAAAATCTCATTCAAATCTTTATTAAATGTGCCAATAATTCTTGAGCCAACTCTATAAAGGAGCAAAATGGAACAATGTACACTCAACAGCCATTTCATTAGGTACAACCTGCTAGTACTGGGATGGACCCCAGTTTGCATTTAGAACAGCCCTTAATTCAACAAGGTGCTGGAAACATTGCTCAGAGATTCTAGTCCATATTGACATGATAACATCACACAGGTGCTACAGACTTGTGGCTGCACACCCACTGATTCCAATCTCCCGTTGCACCACACCCCAAAGGTGCTGGTGACTGTTGAAGCCATCTGACATGACATGATAATGAGTGCAGTGGGCTCATTGTCATGTTCAAGAAGCCAGTTTGAGATCATTTGAGCTTTGTGAGGCGAATTGTAGCCTCAGCTGCCTGTTCTTAGCTGACAGGTGTAGCACCCGGTGTGTCTTCTGCTGCTGTAGACCATCTGCTTCAAGGTTCAACATGTTATCAATTGGTTAATTGAGTGGCTGCCATGTGATTGCAAGCAGCCACTCAACACATTTAGACAAGCAGTTGAGCAGATGTACCTAATAAAGTAGCCAAAGAGTGTACATGGACGGCCAGATTGATTATTCTGCTTTCTTGCTATAACACCCCCTCGGCTGGGAAGGCTTTCCCAGACATTGAGATGTGACAGAGGGGAAGCCCTGGATTATAGTCAACAATGGAGTGATGCATGGGACGGGGTTGTGAACCCCTGGCAAACCATTTCTTTACTGACCTTGATTAAGTCTTAAGGTGTTGAGCCCAAACCATAAAAAACAAGCCTTGAACATTATTCACTTGAAGCTCTTTCGGAGGAGAAATTTGATCAAGCCAGCTGCAGTGTTTGTCTCCGAAAATTGCATTGCTGTATTTTTGGTTTTATGCACCTGTTAGCAATAGTTCTCCACATACTTTCAGCAATATAGGTAGTTTTATAACAAAAGGTTCCACTCACAGTAAGTAATTACGATCGTGTGTGTATGATAAGCACTGCCTCTGTCCAATGGCAATGGTTCAGGATGTGCATGTGCGCAACAGTTAAGCCGTACAGTGCATATTCATTTATTACTAATGGATATTACACCCAACACAGTTGTATATCAGTTAGACAGTTAAACCTGACTCAAATTTCCATGTTCAAGTCCATACTGATGCTCTATACAACGTTTATATAATTATTCTGCAGTGCTGACTTTGAGGGAACGCTGTTCTGAACATCTCATTGCTGTGGCATCTGACATGCCACCAAAGCCACTATAAAGACAACACAGATTATCATGATCTCAAGGACTGGTACAAGTCATAGGAAGAGTTACAAAGAGTGTCAAAAAAGAAGGGAAAATGGCCAGAGTTAGAGGTTTTAGCTTTTGTTCTGATGTTGAAAAAAATCAGGTCTATAGATTTAGGAATAATCCTCAGAGGGCCCAAGTACCATGACCTTAACACTAGACTATCAATAAAAAAAACAGATTTAAAGCTTTAAAATACAGAGGCAATTAAAAAGTTGTATTTTCTCTGAATATGAAAGTTTACAGGCTATTTTTTGGCTATACTAGCTATTAAATACCATATTTGAGTATATATGATATACATACATTATAAGTTATACTGTAGTAGTATTTGATTTTCGTGATGACAATTCTTTAAACTAGCATGATGATGGCTATCAGAGGCTGGATTATCTAATGTGAGGAATTATACGGAAGTACTGTATAGCGTATGTTAATTAGCAGAACGTAACACAGTTTAAGGAAATGGCCAGCGACCGATGTCCAACACGCAATACTGGTACCACACAGAGCATTTAAAGTTCTTTAAAAAAAACAAAAAACAAGCAAACAATAACAATCATTTTCAGACACCCACGGCATCATGTGTCTGTCGTTCGTGTGCAACAATAATATAAATCCTACAGTTTATAGTCCTCACACTGAATAAAAATGTTTCCTGTATCATCTAGATTCATATATGTCTGTATTAACAAACAGTAACAAATAAAACGCATAGCAAGAAATCCATGTGGATTAAAAGTGTCTGCCAGTGTACCATGAAGGTATTTTCACATATGTAGACATATGCCTGTGCCTTGAGCTCACTGGTATGCTTGTTAAAAGTTGCTTTCACCAGAATGGGCACACACGCACGTGGTTATCGCACTTAACATTACGAAGGTTTAAAGGCTGAGACAGTCTGATTTTCCTCTACGCCTCCTTTTGCTACAATTTTCCCCTGTCCTTGAGCGTGGAAGCATGTAAAAAGCATCAAAAAATATCACGGGTAGATCTGATCACCCGTCCCGGTTCTTCTGCCAAATGTTGGGTTATGGAAAGATTCATTATAAATGAGAAGAGTCGGGTCACATGACGTGGTCTGAATCACATTTACAAACTTTCACACCTTTCACAATAAACTTGCTTTGCTTTGTTTTATGCAGCGTTTCAGCTGCAAGTGTTTCCAAACCACTTTCTTGCAAACTTGCTTCACTGACCACATCACAGGAACTAATACCACACTGCATGGCCTTCCTCAGAGCTCCTCACTGACATGATCTCATAGCAAGATCAATTTTTTTCTCTTAATATTGCTTTACAACGAAGGATGACTTTCTGAACACAACGCTTGGCATACACACAAAACTAGCAACTCATCCACACGCTCACACGCGTACTGAAGCGGAAGACCTTTACAACGGTACTTAGTGGCTTCCATCTTCCCATGAACAGTCATTCTTCTGTTTCGCCAGTTTCCTGACCAAACGCTCAAGCTCTTTCCGGGATTTTTGCTCCTCCTCCAGACACTGCTTCATCCACTTGTTCTCCTGCAGACCAAACACACATCCCTTTAGGACTTACAGCAGCTACACTCGGCACAAATACATACAACACAGCAGCAGCTCAAGAAATTACCTTCTTTAACTCGTGGACCTCATCTTTTAATGCATAAACAGCATCGACAAGACTTCTGTAAAAGACAAAATGAACAACCATTCTTTTTTATACTTTCAGAGGTAACTCAGTAGTAAGGTAGAGTAATGGTGACTGAAGACTGCAATTCATGAAAAACTCCTCACCTGCTCTGTATATAGGATATTCTAAATAGGATTGGAATTTGTCTATGTACATTGATTTACCCAAAAGTATTTGGAATTGAATAGATGTAAAACACAATGATAAGAAGTGAAAAGATTATGATGAATGCTGTCATTTGCTGAGCTAGTTAAATCAGCCTAATTACAATCACACTGCTATAAAGTCTCTTAGACAAGGCAAATTTCCCCATGTGGGATAATACAAGGCTATCTTATCTTATCTTACTATTTCATACCCATCTCCCAATGTGCACTATAAAGGACAACATGGTTTCCAAACTGCATTAGAAAATAAAATTGTACCAGCGAAAAAACAAACAGTAACATCAGTAACACTGGGCTAGCAATGAGCACTGTGTAATCAATTCACTTTCCAAACAACATTTCATTGTGACAGCAAAGTATATGTCAGTCAAATTTAATTATATGGCACTTTTTAGAGTGGAGCATTGTCTCAAAGCAGCTTTACTAATTTCTAGGCCCACTGCCCCTAAGCAAGCCTAGGGTCATAGTGGCAAATAAAACTCTCTACATTTTATAAAGAAAAAACCTTGGGAGAACAAAGACTCAAAAATGAACCCAACCTCCCTGGGCAGCCTAGATGTAAGGAATAAACTAATTTACCTAATTTGTAAGGTTTCAGTCATGAAATGTTTAAATAAACAGAAGCTTAATATAAATATATGTAAATGACATCGCTAAATATAATTTTTTTTTACTTTTTTATTATAATTTTCTTTAGAAAATATCTAAAGAAAATATAACAAATATAAAAATATAATAATATATAGACTATAATAAATCTAATAAAATATTATGAAGCATAAAATGGAGAACATAAAACAACAGAATATAAGACAATTGTGTATATGAATAACATACTGAATATAATAATATAGAGAATATGGATACCACAGCATTATTTCGTCAGTGTAAATCAATCTTGTATTGCGATTAGTAAATCTAGAAAGTTCTCTGGAACCAAACATATGACTACTTCTTGCTTCCAAATTATGCTAAAAACCATCTTCTGACTTTTCACTTGTTCATTCACATCTTTATCACAGTTTCTGACATCTGTTGTCTCTTCGCAGTTGAACCAAAATGTTATTAAGCTAAACAAACCTATATAAACGTTCTCCTAATGAAACCAGCCTTTATAAAAGGTTTTCATTTGAGGGTGTAACTCTGGTTCTTGACTTGTGTTGTGTATAGGTGACAGACAAGGCATTGGGAAGTGCATGCTGTACCCCCAATTCCAAACTCTTGCTATAATGCATGGGGTATTTTAAAATCCTAACTCGCTGTTGGAGCCTCTAGCTCACTCTGTAGTGCTGAGTTGAACAGCATGCAGATAGTTCTAGCTCAGTCTCAGTTTCCATCTGCTCTTCCTCATGAAGGTGGCAGTGGCAACAGTCTTAGAATGTCATCCCTGGCCACAGATTACAGTTCCTCCTGGGGACTCCTAGATGTTCCCAAGCCAAATGAAAAACATAATCCCTCCATGTGGTCTCTGTGTGTGGAACAGATCTACTGGAAGGCAACCAGGGGACAATCTTTTAAGGTGCCTAAACCATGTCAACTGGGCTCCTCTCAAGCATTACTCTGAGACTCCCCCAGACTGATGAACTGCTCAAGCTGTCATGGAGAGTAAGCCGAGCCTCCCTTTGCAGGAATCTAATTTCTGCTACTTGTACCCACAACCTTACTCTTTAGGTCACGATTCAAAGCTCATGACTATAGGTGAGGATAGGTAGATCAAGTGGTAAACAGACAGAACTAAGCTCCTCCTTCACCACCACAGACTGCAACACTTCTGCCACTGACCAAATCCACGTGTTCACATCCACTCGCACTCTCTTTTTTCATCACTCATGAACGTGGTCCAGAGACATTTGCACTCCTCGATTAGGCACAGGCACTTCCCCTCAGCTGAACAGAGTACCCAGCTCTCTGGAAGTAGATTCCATTATGAACAGCATCTTACTTCTACCTACACTCATAATTTCTCTCATTGTCTCTCCTTGTTGAGTAATCTAAACTTTCTTAGGCAGTTGATTATAAGGTAATCCCAGTGTACTTTATTTTAGATGGTACCGGTAACTTCTACAAGTTACAACCTACATGCTTGTGACACAGCAGGGACTCTTTTCATTTTCACTTAACATGGGGAACTAACAATAGACACGCACATTTAAAAGTCTTATAGTAGATGCTCTTATTCAGAATGATTTACACCTGATAATTTCAACAATATTCAATATACAAACAATTGCAGCCTGGCAGTGCTATGACTTGAATCCTGGACCTTCTGCTCTACAGTCCAGTACCTTTAACCACTGGCCTACCACACACATGATCAGAGGTGAATACACACACAGATAGGCCAGCAGGCCAATCAGAATGTCAGAAAGTAGCCCAATATTTTCTTGACATCACTGAAAATAGATAAGATGATTGGAACATGCCTGATCACGCCGGAACCCCGCTATGTGAAAATTTGTCCAAACCATTGTCTGAAAAAGGTTTCAGAGGAATTGCAAGTATGTTTATACTATAAAAAGCAGTCCACATTGTATTATTGCCACAACTGAAATCACAGAAATTGAGGAATATGAATCACAAGTAGTTCTGCTTTTCACGTACGTGCATGACACTTATATGCAAGTTTAAATCTAAATATCTTATTTCCCTTTTCCAACAGGTGTTGTGTCTACCAACATCAAGCAAGCAGACAAGCAGATTTCATTGTACAGCCATTTTACATACAGGTATTTAAGCAATTCAAAGTGCTATACATCACACATAATGCAAATGTCACATTTTTTGCACTGTGTTAAACTGTTTCTATTCTCTATTGTTATTGTGAGCCTGAGGTTCACCAGTGGTTCATGGTGTTGCATCGGCAATTCACTAGCCCACCACTGAGGCCTTCCGGTCCACACACACACATAATTGCCTATCTAGGTCATGCTCAGCTGGGGAGCATACCCCCAGTGCTGCAACAGTGACCTCTTCCAAGCCCTAAGTGATACCGGAGTGGCACCCTGTCCAAGATACTTGTTTATTTCGGGATACAATGCATTTTTGGGGAAAAAAACAGCCCCTAAGATTATAATAGAAGAAGTAGTAGTTTACATTATTTACTTTTGTATATATGTTATGAGAGCTCATAGATGGTTTTTCACACCAGCTTATATCCTGACAGTGGGGTTTGTGTTTCAAAAGCAAATAATAGTTAATATACTAAATTATCAATGACCCAATAAATAACTACGGATGATCTAACGATAAGGCATATGTAATTCTGCCACATTGTCTCGATTTACTGTCTAGTTGAACATACTTTTCCTCGGTGATGGTTTGCCCATTGCTTTTGATCTCTTCAACAATAATCTTCTCCTCTTCTGGCAGCAGGACCTGAGGCACGCCGTCCTTAAGCACAGCTGTGGAAGTCAAGTTTGTCACAGTGGTTGAATCAGTCATATTTCCTGACATTTGCTTAAACTAACTTCAGCACAGAGGCAGTCGTTGATGAGGTAGGAAATACCTGTTGTGGTCTGGTGTAGGCTGGCTCCAGTACAATAGGCCTCAATTACCTTCAGAATTTGGGCATCTTCCTCCAAAGCTGCAGTACCTGTTAACAGTAGTACCACAACGCACATTCAGATCTGCAGTGGAAACTGATGGCCTGATCAACACCACAAAGAATGTTTCGTTCTCTGTATAGAAAAGACCTATTTACTAGAACTAACATCCTACTTAACCTACTTTTTCTCAGCAAATATTCGTCGTCTGATGGTTTTCGCTCGGTCTTTCTCTTGGTGAGAAACTTCTTGATCGGTTTAGGGCTTTTGGTATCCTGATGGGACATGATTGCCATGATGAAAAGGTACAGGTACTCAGAAAACCAGAATAAAAGACATTCAGCAACCACACATGCACAGCACATGAGTTACATGAAAAGTTAATATCATGAATAAAATGGTATGTAAAAAAACCCAAAACAATAATTTAACCATGATTTAATCTCCAGCTTTTAAAAAGCCGTAGCACATCGGTTGCATGTTGCATAGGACCAAATATTTCTATCTTAATTGTTTTTTCACAATTCCCAATCACCCAAATTAATCAAACTTGCTTCTGGAAAGGATTATAAAAATACCTGCATTTTAAAGCAAAGGAGAAAGCAGCACAGCACTGGGAACTATAACTGCAATAAGCAACAAAACTACAACCAGCCCTGGTAACTCAATATTTAGGTATCAAACAGTCCTTTTCTGGCATGTCGGGCTCCGCTGATAAATATCAACTGTAGGTGAAAGGGATGTGAGATGACAAGCAAGACACAGTGTCAATAACACAGATTTAGCAGTCTGTAGAAACAACAGAGCTCTAAATGTCTCAGTGGACCAATTAGAATCTCTAAAGCAAACAAACTGAATCTTCATCAATGGGTTAAAAAGAACACCCTTTGTAACAGGTGGCTGAAAAGAATGGCAAGGAAATTGCAAATGACTGATTCAATTATTTCTATTTTTTGATACAATACAGAAAAAAGAGGATAAACTGACTGACAGCTACTTTTTATCGAAAGACATTTGTGTAAAATTTGATAAAAGTTGCAATCAGTTGAGATATTCATAATGTAAAAATAATCATTATAGTATGTCAAACTAAGCTTATGGAAACAATGTAATATTGTAACAATGTGCAACTTGAATGAGTTGTATCCACAAACATTTTTTTATTTCACTGTCATTACTGCTTAATTCACTAAGCAGCATTTTATCCACATTTTTACCTTAATAAGAATAAACAGTCAGAAAGCGCATCTTCTCAAGTAATAATGACAGCATCTTCTGTATGTCACAATCACACTACGTACTACTACTTATGAAAATGAAACAAGAATCCCAATAGTTGCACTTTAGAGTTAATCACCAATTTAATAAGCCACAAATACTAGCTAATTTTCAAACCTATTCACTTGCTGAGAAACATCACAGGATACTAGACACTTGCATTGCATTCTCAATTTGAGTAATCACCACATTTACTAAATGGTTTACATAAAATTTGAACTATCCCTGGAGAAAATGAACATACTTTTTGGTTCCTATTAGGGGACTGGTTCAGTAAGCAAAAACATACAGAGACAGCAATCTACAGTATGCCGCACAGGACACTATTCAGTGAAAGAATGAGAGAGGACACAAGACAAATAAAAAAAAAAAACAGGAAATGAGTGGTTTACACACCAAGAGAGAGAGAGAGAGGGACAGACAGATAGATATAGAGAGAGTGAGAGATAGAGAGAGACAGAGGGAAAGAGAAAGAGAGAGAGAGAGAGAGACAGAGGGAAAGAGAGAGAGAGAGAGAGAGAGAGGGACAGACAGATAGATATATAGATAGAAAGAGAAAGAGAGAGAGAGAGAGACAGAGGGAAAGAGAGAGAGAAAGAGAAAGAGAGAGAGAGAGAGAGAGAGAGAGAGATAGCGACAGAGAGAAAGAGAGAGAGACAGAGGGAAAGAGAGAGAGAGAGAGAGAGAGAGAGAGAGGGACAGAGGGAAAGAGAGAGAAAAAGAGAGAGAGAGAGGGACAGACAGATAGATATATAGATAGATAGAGAAAGAGAAAGAAA
>JAJAGP010000823.1:240757-255676 GCA_025084515.1 Ancistrus triradiatus | reverse complement strand
AGAGAGAGAGAGAGAGCGACAGAGAGAGAGAGAGAGAGAAAGAGAGAGGGACAGACAGATAGATATATAGATAGATAGAGAAAGAGAAAGAGAGAGAGAGAGAGAGAGACAGAGGGAAAGAGAGAGAGAAAGAGAAAGAGAGAGAGAGAGAGAGAGAGTGACAGAGAGAAAGAGAAAGAGAAAGAGAGAGAGAGAGAGAGAAAGAGAGAGAGCGACAGAGAGAAAGAGAGAGAGAGAGCGACAGAGAGAGAAAGAGAAAGAGAGAGAGCAACAGAGAGAAAGAGAGAGAGAGAGAGAGAGAGACAGAGAGAAAGAGAAAGAGAGAGAGAGCAACAGAGAGAAAGAGAAAGAGAGAGAGAGCGAGAGAGCGACAGAGAGAAAAAGAGAGAGAGAGAGAGAGAGCGCTGACGAAAGCAAAAAGCTTGTCTAAACTGTACCGCAACACCAGCAATGGACAAGCACACAAAAAAACACGTACACACAGATTGACTGGTCTACTCTTACCTTCAGGATATAAGACATCCTCTAAAGAAGCAGGAAATGGAGAGAGAAAGGGTATGAGAAAATGAAGTAGTCTGACAGGAACAAGACAGAGAACAGTGAGAGGTGATCATTTCAAGTGGGCCTCGTCCTCAACGGGAAATGTTATTATATGCAAACATTTCTTCAGAGGCTGCCAAGAACCAAAGCAAAACTTTTCAAAACCACACGCGTCATATTCAATAAAAAACTACACACATCTTGTAACCTCTTCCCCTACCCCAATTTGATGCAGCAGACCACTACTGAAACTTGTGGTAAAGGGCATAGGGACATGGTAGTGGTTGTATGGCAAGCCTACTCAAGGCAGATATGACAGTAAAGAGCTAAAGGCGCTCAGATACGCAACACAGTTGGTGGGCTATGTATGCTTCCTCCCAGGACCACTGCTTTTAGTATCAGGGGTGCATTATGCTCCCACTCAAACACTATCCTTCTGACTCAGTATTTTCCAAACATGTACTTACCTCTTTGTAACCCAAAGCGGCAGAAGGTTTAAGTGGGGGAGCTGGTCTTAGGCAGCTCAGAGACCATGGCTTGGTTATCTTTGGTGGTTCCAGAGCGCATCGAGCCCCCGTTGGTGTGCCAAAGCCTGACACATAACTCTGATGGCTTGGGGTGAGGAGAGTGCTCATGGACTTGCCTTCCACATTCTGCCAACAGTCAGAAAAAGCATACCGATTTAACCCATTTCATATTCTTGCCAAGAAAAAAGCAGTACAAAGTATGTTTCTTTGCTTTTCCTAGTCCCTTAAAGCAACAATAACTGTTTAAAGTTTAGACTGCCCTCAACAGTTTTTTTTTTACTCTGAGCTTTTAGCAAACAGTTAAGATGTCTATTAATAGTGAAAGTGTATTTCTAACAAAATGCAAGTATTCCATTATGCACCCTAAAATATTTTTTTAATAATGTTTTTAAATAATGCTAACATTACATATACCATTATGAGAGCAAATAACGCGTAAAATCATGAAGAATACATACAGTGGTGCTTGAAAGTTTGTTAGCCCTTAAGAATTTTCTATATTTCTGCATAACTATGACCTAAAATATCATCAGATTTTCAAAGGAGATAAAAACAACCCAGTTAAACAAATGAGACAAAAATATTATACTTGGTCATTTATTTATTGAGGAAAATGATCCAATATGACATATTAGTGAGTGGCAAAAGTATGTGAACCTCTAAGATTAGCAGTTAATTTGAAGGTGAAATTAGAGTCAGGTGTTTTCAATCAATAGGATGACAATCAGGTGTGAGTGGGCACCCTGTTTTATTTAAAGAACAGGGGATCTATCAAAGTCTGCTCTTCACAACACATGTTTGTGGAAGTGTATCATGGCACGAACACAAGAGATTTCTGAGGACCTCAGAAAGAGAGTTGTCGATGCTCATCAGGCTGGAAAAGGTTATAAAACCATCTCTAAAGAGTTTGGACTCCACCAATCCACAGTCAGACAGATTGTGTACAAATGGAGGAAATTCAAGACTGTTGTTACCCTCCCCAGGAGTGGTCCAACAAAGATCACTCTAAAAGCAAGGCGTGTAATAGTTGGCGAGGTCACAAAGGACCCCAGGGTAACTTCTAAGCAACTGAAGGCCTCTCTCACATTGGCTAATGTTAATGTTCATGAGTCCACCATCAGAAGAACACTGAACAACAATGGTGTGCATGGCAGGGTTGCAAGGGGAAAGCCACTGCTCTCCAAAAAAAAGAAACATTGCTGCTTGTCAGCAGTTTTTGCTGAAGATCCCGTGGGACAAGCCAGAAAGGCTATTGGAAGTTTTGTGGACGGATGAGACCAAAATAGAACTTTTTTTGTTAAAAGAAAAGCGTTATGTTTGGAGAAGGGAAACACTGCATTCCAGGCATAAGAAGAACCTTATCCCATCTGTGAAACATGATGGTGGTATTGGTTATCATGGTTTGGGCCTGTTTTGCTGCATCTGGGCCAGGACGGCTTGCCATCATTGATGGAACAACGAATTCTGAATGATATCAGAGAATTCTAAGGGAAAATGTCAGGACATCTGTCCATGAACTGAATCTCAAAAGAAGGTGGGTCATGCAGCAAGACAACGACCCTAAGCACACAAGCCGTTCTACCAAAGAATGGTTAAAGAAGAATAAAGTTAATGTTTTGGAATGTCCAAGTCAAAGTCCTGACCTTAATCCAATCGAAATGTTGTGGAAGGACCTGAAGTGAGCAGTTAATGTGAGGAAACCCACCAACATCCCAGCTGAAGCTGTTCTGTACGGAGAAATGGGCTAAAATTCCTCCAAGCCGGTGTGCAGGACTGATCAACAGTTACAGGAAACGTTTAGTTGCAGTTACTGGTCCACAGGGGGGTCACACCAGATACTGAAAGTAAAGGCTCACATACTTTTGCCACTCACTAATATGTAATATTGGATAATTTTCCTCAATAAATAAATGGTCAATTATAATATTTTTGTCTCATTTGTTTAACTGGGTTCTGTTTATCTACTTTTAGGACTTGTGTGAAAATTTCCTTAATAAATTTCCTTAATAAATAAATGGCTGATGACAATATTTTGTCTCAGTTGATTAATTGTGTTCTCTTTAGGAACTTTTACGGTTCATCTGAAAATCTGATGCTGCTTTTATGGAGGACCAAACGTGACAAATCAACCAATCAATCAATAAATAAATAAATCTATAAATGAATAAATAAATTAATAAATTAATGTTCAACATAAAATGGTATATAAATAAAAACATGGCTAATTTATTTCTGGCATCACTAATGCAATTGTAACGAGCTGCTGGTCGAGGGTGGCAGAGGGTGAGCTGCAAGGTTGGCCAGACTCAACTAAACATTAGAGCAACCATCTCCGCAGGATATCACAGACTAGTTTGACAATTGTGGGTTTCTTGTTATAATTTGTTTTGTCGATTATCAAAAATGCATTTCTACAGCAGAAATGTATCCTATCGGTGATGTTTAAGGCCCATATGGACAAAGGGCTCTACTGCACTGCACTGGGAGCAAATAGGCAGGACGACCCACACCGTCTCGTGCTGAAGGCTATCCAATATTGATGGGTCTACATACATTTCTCCGCTTAATTCTCCCAAATCTTAAATTATTCCCTCAACCCGAAATAATACACGGTCATTGTCAAAGTGCCCACTGTCCACCTCACCAGCTATCACACTCAGAATCTCTGCATGTGTATTCGAACACGACAACACATATGTCTCTGCATATTATGACATCACTCAGAAAGGATGAAGGAACAAAAAACATGAAAAGCAAAAAGTGGCATCTACAGGTAAAAATACTTTGTATTTGAATACGCACAATATATACTTTACATAATTTCTGTAGAGGATAAGTTCTATCAGTCAGTCACATCTGCCAGAAATATCTGGGTCTGTAAAGAATATAACGCACTACCAAACTGACTCATCCTGCAGGTATTTTATTACCTTCCAAATTCAAGTTTTTGCACTTAGGAGACAAGTACTAATTTAATTACAGATATCCCCTTGCTACTCTTAGTGTAACAGGCCTTATGGTGTGCTTAGTTAGCTGTTTCTTGCACAAATACATAAAGTAGGCATAGGGCCCAGGATCATGAAACCAATAATGAGATATTTGCTTATCTGGTCTGTATGCTGCATACTATAGTCCAACTCTGACTGGGAACATAACCTATTGTATTGATGATTTCTGGTTAGACTGGTATATGACTTTACCAGATCCTGCTGAGAATATGCTCACTTCCTTCATTACGGATTGATAATCTTTGAGTACATCTTCACCAATCAGGATTTAGTAAATTCTCCACCAGTTCTGGAGGATTGTCTGAGACATTAAAGAGTTCATTTTAAGTGGAGAATGTGAGGACAGCTGAGAAATGGGAAAGAGCAGGTAGATCGGTAGACATGCTCCTCTTTTGACTACATCTGTCAAGGCAAGCAAAGTTCTGTCATGACATGCCTGCCTTGCTAGAGGATATTTGGGTATACCTAGTGGGGTATACCTGTATTAAACACGTGTAAACACTGCGACCACGACTTTTCCTCACTACACTTCCCAGCACTCATCATTCCTGCCACTTGACACCCTACATCACACACTGTCGAGTGCTGGAGTGCATTACAGTGCGTATGTACCTTAATCATGTTTAAAACACTTACATAAAACTACAGTTGGGCAAAGTCATTAACATAAAGCTGGAAAACAAGTATTTGGTCACCCACAAACAAGCAAGATTTCTGGCTCTCACAGACCTGCAACTTTTTCTTTAAGAAGCAGTTCTGTCCTCCACTCGTTACCTGTATTAATGGCACCTGTTTGACCTCATTATCTGTATAAAAGACACCTGTCCACAGCCTCAAACAGTCAGACTCAAAACTCAACCATGGCCAAGATCAAAGAGCTGTCGTAGGACAGCAGGAAGAAAATTGTAGACATGCACCAGGCTGGGAAGAGTGAATCTACAATAGGCAAGCAGGTTGGTGTGAATACATCAACTGTGGGAGCAATTGTATGAAAATGGAAGACATACAAAAGCACTGATAATCTCCCTCGATCTGAGGTTAATATGATCATAAGAACGGTGAGCAAAAATCCCAGAACTACACGAAGGGACAACTCATGATGAATGACCTGCAGAGAGCTGGAACCAAAGTAACAAAGGCTACCATCAGTAACACACTACGAGAGGGACTCAGATCCTGCAGTGACAGGCGTGTCCCCCTACTTAAGCCAGTACATGTCCAGGCCCGTCTGAAGTTTGTCAGAGAACATATGGATGATCCAGATGAGGACTGGGAGAATATCATGTGGTCAGATGAAACCAAAATAGAAATTTTTGAAAAAACTCAACTCGTCGTGTTTGGAGGAAGAAGAATGCTGAGTTGCATCCCAAGAACACCATACCTACAGTGCAGCATGGGGGCAGAAACATCATGCTTTGGGGCTGTTTTTCTGCAGAGGGGACAGGACGACTGATCCGTGTTATGGGAAGAATGAAAGGGACCATGTATCGTGAGATTTTAATCCCAACAAACAAAGGAGTAGCTCCGTAAAAAGCATTTCTAGGTCCTGGAGTGACCTAGCCAGTCTCCAGACCTCAACCCATAGAAAATTTGTTGAGGGAGTTGAAAGTCCGTGTTGCCCAGCGACAGCCCCAAAACATCACTGCTCTAGAGGAGATCTGAATGGAGGAATGGGCCAGAATACCAGCTACAGTGTGTGCAAACCTGGTGACTTACAGGAAACGTTTGACCTCTGTCATTGCCAACAAATGTTATGTTACAAAGTATTGAGTTGAACTTATGTTATTGACCAAATACTTATTTTCCTCCATAATTTACAATTAAATTCTTTAAAAATCCTACAATGTGATTTCACATACACACACACACACACACACACACACACACACACACACACACACACACATCTCCAACACCATTCCACGCCAGTGGCTTCGTTTTGGGGAGAGAAGGTATTTAATTGGCTCACTACCTTTTGCATGCCCATATCCTTCGGCCTGCTTGGTGACATCGGCTCAGTCGCCGTGGCGACACAAGTCCCCAGTCCCCATTCTTCCATTGAACGTCCCATTTGTGAGTTTTGTTTAGCAATCGGGTTTTGTATTTTGCTCTGCTGTTGCTGTTTTGTAAGAGCTGCAGCGTGATCCTTTGTTTCTCATTACCATCGCTCCGGCTGAATGATGCCAGCCTCACAGATGCAGCATACGAGCTTCCGCTAAATTTTTGCGCCATGCTTAGCCATAAAGTGTCCAAGTGTCACTAAGCACTTGTGAGCTTCCTCCATCGACAAGTTCTTGCATTTCATTTCCCGTTTGATGCGTTACCAGCGCTGTAGTCTTCCTTAGAGTGTTTTTCTTTGGTTTTTGTGAGCCGGGTTCATCGCCTTCGCGCATGCCCAAGTCTTTTGTCCAAGTGTATTGTTTTCGGAGTCAACTCTAACTCCCGAGTCGGATCATTTTGTTTTCGTTTCACGCTTGCATTTTCGTTCCATGTTCAGTACAGCGCTTTTGTGCCGTTTTTCTGCCCTCCATGGCGCTATCGTTTGCCCTTCTAAACTCCGCTCCTTCCACTTTCCCCAGCGGCCATATAGCGCAGTGGTAGCGCGTTAGGCTCCCAAGCCAGCGATCGGAGTTTGATCCCCGCTACCTGCCCTTCAGGCTGCACATATCTTTTCCCCCTTATTATGTCTCACACACGCACACACTTGCTTTTGCCCCACTGTTTGGCTTATCCCTGTATTCAGCCTACTGCATTTGGGTCCTCCCTTAACATCCCACCGTTCACCCTCGTGAACTCTAACAGTTTTACTTAGGTTGGGCGTTTCTTACACAGGCATGTACACTTGGTATCAGGGCCACGGTCATGACGCACTCTTAATACTTTTAGCATGCACAGTCATATCAGCTTCTCAATTTACTGTACTCACTATTTACTGTCAACGCAAACGAGGGACTATCCATTCATTCGCATAAATAGTAGTTTGTTTTTGTTTTACACAGTACCTTATTTTTTTGTATGTTAAATGTTCTGATATATAGCATAATGTCATGCTCTTGCTTTTTAATTTGTTAGTCATCAGCTATTAAATTGCTTTGTAATGAAGGGATACAGCACAGCAACCTCTACACTTTGAATCCTTGAACCATCTAATATACATACTCTTGCAGGTTAGTATGAAGTTTTTAAACCACTTCATGTGGTACACTTTGCTAGTACTGGGTTGGACCCATTTCTGACTTCAGAACTGCCTTAATTCTTCATGGCATAGACTGAACAAGACACTGGAAACAATCGAGTGACTTGAGGCCATTTGAGAACAGTGAACTCATGCAATGTTCGAGAAACCAGTTTGAGGATCTGAGCTTTGTTACATGGCGCGTTATTCTACTGGAAGTAACCATAAGAAGATGGTACACTGTGGTCATAAAGGGATGAACATGGTCAGCAACAATACTCGTACAGACTGTGGCATATAAATAATGCTCAGTCGGTATTCAGTCATGTAAACAAATTAGGACACCCCATGAACACCTTTGTCTTCTATAACATATTTAAACATATAGACATTTGAGATTCATTTCAACAGCATTGAGAGAATGAACTTATACAACTAAACAAATAAAACTAGAGAAATTACTTTTAAACAGAGGTTGTAAAATGTAATGAACAAAAATGTAAATTTCCCGTGGGGGGGGAAGGTTATTAGTACTTAAAATGTCTAAAATTAGAATTAGGTGCACCACTTCAGCTGCAAATCATTAGACCATCATTAGAGAGGACATTGGAGGAGGCTGTCCTATTTAAACCTCAGACGTTAGTTGGGTTTGCTCTTGATTTTTGAAATGAGTGAGATCCAAAGAGGTCTCTGAGGCCTTCAGAAAGAAGGTTGTAGATGGGTATGAGTCTGGGATGGACTTCAAAACAAAGACCTCAAAACAATTAGAAATCAGCCATTCCACTGTCTGGAAAATAATTTACAACTGGAGAACATTTAAAACAACTGCCAACATCCTTGTCGTAGCAAATTCAGCCCCAGATCAGACCGCAAGATGTGTAAAGAAGTCTCCAACAATCCTAAAATGCCATCCTGGGTCCTACAGGTAGCTACTGCCACAGTTGACGTCAAGGTACATGCATCTACCATCAGAAAGAGACTGCACAATTTTGATTTTCATGGGAAGTGTGCAAGAAAGAAACCCTTGCTGCAAAAAAACATCAGGGCAAGGCTAAAGTTTGCCAGAGAACAACAAGACAAAGACCAGGACTTATGGAACAATGTGCTTTGGACAGATGAATCCAATTATTTGGGCACGGTACAGAAGACACGTTGAGCTTAAAAAAACAAAACAAAAAAAAAAACAGCATTTGAGCCCAAGAACCTTATTCTACATTTCTGAATGTATGAGTGGGAAAAATTTTCTCCCAGCCGATGTCAGAGACTGTTAGATGGTTATAATAAAAGTCTAATTGAGATTGTTTCAGCCAAAGGAGGAAATACCCGCTACAGTGGTGCTTAAAGTTTGTGAACCATTTAGAATTGTCTATATTTCTGCATAAATATGACCTAAAACATCATCAGATTTTCACACAAGTCCTAAAAGTAGATAAAGAGAACCCAGTTAAACAAATGAGACAAAAATATTATACTTGGTCACTTTATGTATTGAGGGAAAAATGATCCAATATTACATATTAGTGAGTGGCAAAAGTATGTGAGCCCTTTTGCGTTCAGATCTGTGTGACCCCCCGGTGCAGCAATAACTGCAAATAAAAGGTACATGTAACCTTTGCATCAGTCTGAACACCGGCTTGGAGGAGATTTTAGCCCAGCCTCCGTACAGAACAGCTTCAACTTGGGATGTTGGTGGGTTTCCTCAACATTAACTGTCACGTTTTTCTGAGGCCTTCCACCATTTCAATTGGATTAAGGGTCAGGACTTTGGAACTTGCCATGCCAAAAAACATTTAACTTTATTCTCTTTAACCATTCTTTGGTAGAACGGCTTGTGTGCTTAGGGTCGTTGTCTTGCTGCAAGACTCACCTTCTCTCACTTCATGAACAGATGTCCTGATATTTTCCTTTAGAATTCTCTGATATCATTCAGAATTCATTGTTCCATCGATGATGGCAAGCCATCCTGGCCCAGATGCAGCAAAACAGGCCCAAACCATGATACTACCACCACCATGTTTCACAGATGGGATAAGGTTCTTATGCTGAAATGCAGTGTTTTCCTTTCTCCAAACAGAAGGTTTTTCTTTTATGGTCTCATCCGTCTACAAAACATTCTTCCAATAGCCTTCTGGCTTGTCCACGTGATCTTTAGCAAACTGCAAACGAGCAGCAATGTTCTTTTTGGAGAGCAGTGGCTTTCTCCTTGCATCCCTGCCATGCACACCATGAATCTAATTTCACCTTCAAATTAACTGCTACTCCTAGAGGTTCACATACTTCGGCCACTCACTAATATGTAATATTGGATAATTTGGATAATTGGATAATATTTTTATCTCATTTGTTTCACTGGGTTCTCTTTATCTACTTTTAGGACTTGTGTGAAAATCTGATGATGTTTTAGGTCATATTTATACAGAAATATAGAAAATTCTAAAGAGTTCACAAACTTTCAAGCACCACTGTGCTAGGTCATAGAGTGTCCTAGCTTTTTCCCCCCACAAGAAATTTACATTTTTGTTCAACACATTTTACAACTTATTTTTAAAAGTAATTTCTTCAGGTTTATTTGTTTAGTTATTCAAGCTTCATCTCTCAATTTTTTTTAGCTCAAATGTCCATATGTTTATATATGTTCAAAAAGACAAAGGTTTTCATGGCGTGTCCTTATTTTTTACATGACTGTATCAGCATTGTTGGCTATAGGCATTAAAGGACCAAGGTTACAACTGCACTCGTCAAACACACTCAATTTGGAGAAACCAATTAACATTGTCTTTGGGATGTGGGAGTAAATCAAATTATGAAGAGAAACTCCATGCAGACAGGAAGAACAGGCAAACTCCACAGAGTCTAGGTTCAGGATCGTACCTGGGATTTATGGAGCTGTGAGGCGACAGTGCTAACCACATACTCCACTGTGCCACCCTCCAAAGACAAATGATTGTAGCAAGTGTGTCCAAATTATTGACTAGTACTGTACATAATGTCTTTTTCCTGCACTGTACTGTAAATCACTTGGCTTATATCTATGTTTAACACAACTGATTGTTCACCAAAACACATTCACTAAGGAGTCTTGCATTCGGAAGAAAGTTGAGTCGAAAGAGAAAGTTGTGAGACATATGAACCGCAATTGCATTTTTTGCTGAGCAATATACATAGGTATCAAAATGAAAGACTGCAAGGAACAAGGCAAGTCTTGAAACACGTAATTAACACAGTCATAGCTTCTTCATTTTGTTGGGGGAAATTAAGACATACAAAAAGAACAACACTAATCCCTTCCTAACAAACAACCTTTGTATTCAAGGTGCTTACATAGCACATGGCATGTAAGCATTTCCATTCATCAAATATGCCGACCGTTCCTATTCAACATCGAAAGGTTATTCCAGTAAGAAGGAAACTAGCCTGACGTTATACAGGTTTGTTTTACATCATAACTTGCCACAGTAGCTGAGCTGGATTTTCTGTATTATGTATAGCAATTTTCATATTTGCAAATTTACATCTGGTTAACTCATAAATCCTGCGTTTGGAAAGTTGGGCAACTGAGAAAGTGCCTACAAAACAATAGTATCTGAATAATGTAATGGACTTTATTTTCCTATTACACGAAAAGTGTAGCTACATTTTTAAGTACATCATTTATCGACTGCATTACATTCTGTGAAACAGGACATTACCACAGACACTGGTTTTTTACACCCTACTGTAATGTAAATATAAAGGGAACGTTCAAAACTGTGTGCAAATGATATGTAAATCGTCAGATCATTCACTTGTGTTTTTAGATACAGCTGAAAACACAAGTCAATGAGAAATGATTGAAACTACAGTTTTGTTTGATGAAAGCCAAAGATGCCTCGACAGGCATTATTACGAACAACATGGAAGATAAGCCACATGAAACACAGACTCAATGAGTGAATATGAACCAGTTTATATAGATGTAGGTGAAAGAGAATATACAGGTAGTGGGTGGACAAATAAAAAAGTACTGGCTACAGTAGGACAGGCACAAACACATAGGACACAATTAGCAGAGAGGACCTGGGATGTGGAGAGATTCTGTAAAAAGGAATGGTCTCAATTTCCCTGTTCTGTATTTTCTAACCTTATAAAATGGTATAGGATAAGACTAAGTGCTATTGTATTGGCAAATGAAGGACGTACAAACTAGTGCAGAGGTGGCGATATTTGTGGCACGTGGTTTTGTTAAAAAGTAATAAACTCGATGAGAAATTTTTTTTCTCAGGCTACATTATAATTCAATTAAAGGTTCTTCTAATGGAATGTTCTGGGACTGTGGTAGCCTAGCAAGTAAGGTACTGGACTATGGACCACAAGGTCCAGGGTTCAAATCCCACCTCTGCCAAGCTGCCACTGCTGGGTCCTTGAGCAAGGCCCTTAACCTACAATTGCTTGGATTGTAAGACTGTATCAATTGTAAGTCGCTCTGGATAAGGGCGTCTGCTAAATGCTGTAAATGTAAATGTTTTTCTACTTTCAGTGTGAAATTAACTGGAGATGATTCAATAAAATGGAGAATTTCTTTTTCCTCTCCTTTTACTAATTATATCAGGGATGCTATTAATAGGGGAGGGATGGCATCTTACTTACATTGATTACTTTCAGTTTGTTACAAAGAAAAATATTTAATATATCCACGGAGGTAATATGCATGTGGGGGTGGGGGATGGGATGGGATGGGATGGTGGGTGGACGTAGCAATTCACTGGAGGTGCAACCAACTACAAAAAAGAGAACCTCTCCTCTAGACCAATTGCTGTCACTCATAATAGGTCAAATAATGAAAGGTTAGTCATACAGAAAATACTAAAAGCTTGTTTGCATGGCAACAATACCGAAACACCAATTCAGACGACTTCATTTAAACTAAAAGGAAACAGTTTGTTCTCATGTATTCACCTTTGTACAGACACATCATTCTATCAGAAAGTTGCTATTTTTTGCTCATAGATGCACACCACGTCACATGGAGAGAAAGGACAAGGCCCCCCCTTAAGATTTTGAGGGGTAAAATAAATAACATAACCAACCATTTAACAACTTCACTACCCAAGTTCCTCCACCGCACTCATTATCAACATCAACATGTTTTTTAGAAGGAACTTAGAATTTTAGTTTTTTAAAAGGCCATTAGAAGGCACATTTTTTTATATGACGGTGTGTTTTCAACATTTAACAAGTAGCTTCATTTACTTGTTTTCAATCAACCCCAAAATAATTGTAGATCAAAAGTTGTATTGAAATTGCAGTGAAGCCACATTTTTACAAACATCCCAAAGATATCTTAACTGGAGAAACATAGTATTCCAATTAAAATGAATTTCAACAACAAAATATAATTCATAAGAAATCTAAGAACTCTTCAGTTTCAGACTGGCTATTTACTTCTGCATTGCTATTTTCAGTTGGCTAGTATACCATATTAACGAGCACGTGAATCCAGCTGTGCAGCAAAGTTAATGATGACAACCAGAAACAAACAAAGACAACTAACAACTGGTCCAGCTGCCTTTCTATTATTTGAGAATTGGCCAGGACTTTGCCTAGCTCTTCATCTAGCTCTAAACAATAAAAAATAAAGTAAAAATGATTACCTCATAACAATCTTTTTGGATAGTGGGTTAAGGGATTCAATACCCTATACACTATAGCAGGAATTCAGTTACTGGGAGTTTGGATAGTAGAGTTTGATTGTATCAGTATTATATTATTCTATCCTGGTTAAAGGCAACTCTGAAAGATCTTGATTTTGAGAATTACAGATGAGTGTGTGTGTGCACCCTTTAGACAATCAGAGGTTTTCCTCTTCCATATAATATAATTTATGTTTTTTATGCATTCTAAATTCTGTAGTGTTCCTGCTTGATATCTTTGTCCCTGTATCACGTTTACCCTGCTCACATAAATGAGTATGTCTCCCCAAAGTTTCAACTAGCTCATTACCTTGTGATTAATCATTACAATGCCACTCAGAAAACCACATACTTTCCATTATGTTACACTGATAAATACTCCCTCAGCACAGAATTTTATTAGACCACATTTACATAAGGGCAGTCACAGCAGCAGGTTAGTAGGATTTTAAAATACACCATGTTATAGTTGGAATTCAAATTTTGGAGTTTGGATTCACTGTATATATAAATAATGTCATACAATAAACTCATACCTTAGTGATGGTTCCTACTGGGCTTCCACCTTTGACATAAGCATGCAGGTGCTCCAGCCACTCTTGCAGCTCCTGTGAGCTACTGCAGAATACTGTCATGCGCTCAGTCATGCCCCCTGCAAAACAATCATAACAAGAACAATTACAGTTCTGCAACCCAAATACAGTGGTGCTTGAAAGTTTGTGAACCCTTTAGAATTTTATTTTTTTCTGCATAAATATGACCTAAAATATCATCAGATCATGTAGATGAAGAGAAGCTGGTTAAACAAATGAGACGAAAATATTATACCTGGTTATTTATTCATTGAGAAAAATGATCCAATATTACATATTAGTGAGTGGCAAAAGTATGTGAACCTCTAGGATTAGCAGTTAATTTGAAGGTGTTTTCAATCAATGGGATGACAATCAGGTGTGAGTGGGCACCCTGTTTTATTTAAAGAACAGGGATCTATCAAAGTCTGCTCTTCACAACACATGTTTGTGGAAGTGTATGATGGTACAAACAAAGAATATTTCTGAGGACCTCAGAAAGAGTTGTTGATGCTCATCAGGCTGGAAAAGGTTACAAGGCATCTCTAAAGAGTTTGGATGTACAGGTTGCATACAAATGGAGAAAACTCAAGACTGTTGTTACCCGCGACCAACAAAGATCACTCCAAGAACAAGGCGTGTAATAGTTGGCGAGGTCACAAAGGACCCCAGGGTAACTTCTAAGCAACTGAAGGCCTCTCTCACATTGGCTAATGTTAATGTTCATGAGTCCACCATCAGAAAAACACTGAACAACAATGGTGTGCATGACAGGGTTGCAAGGAGAAAGCCACTGCTCTTCAAAAAGAACATTGCTGCTCATCTGCAGTTTGCTAAAGATCACATGGACAAGCCAGAAAGCTATTGGAAGAATGTTTTGTGGACGGATGAGACCTAAATAGAACGTTCTGTTTTTTAAAAAAAAAAAGCGTTATGTTTGGAGAAAGGAAAACACTGCATTCCAGCATAAAAACCTTATCCCATCTGTGAAACATGGTGGTGGTAGTATCATGGTTTTGTGCCTGTTTTGCTGCATCTGAATTCTGAATTATTTAAGAAAATTCTAAAGGAAAATGTCAGGACATCTGTCCATGAACAGAATCTCAAGAGAAAGTGGATCATGCAGCAAGACAACGAGCCTAAGCACACAAGCCGTTCTACCAAAGAATGGTTAAAGAACAATAAAATTAATGTTTTGGAATGGCCAAGTCAAAGTCCTGACCTTAATTCAATCGAAATGTTGTGGAAGGACCTGAAGTGAGCAGTTAATGTGAGGAAACCCACCAACATCCCAGAGCTGAAGCTGTTCTGTACGGAGGAATGGGCTAAAATTCCTCCAAGCCGGTGTGCAGGACTGATCAACAGTTACAGGAAACGTTTAGTTGCAGTTATTGCTGCACAGGGGGGTCACACCAGATACTGAAAGCA
>JAJAGP010000823.1:77683-240657 GCA_025084515.1 Ancistrus triradiatus | reverse complement strand
CGGAGGAATGGGCTAAAATTCCTCCAAGCCGGTGTGCAGGACTGATCAACAGTTACAGGAAACGTTTAGTTGCAGTTATTGCTGCACAGGGGGGTCACACCAGATACTGAAAGCAAAGGTTCACATACTTTTGCCACTCACTAATATGTAATATTGGATCATTTTCCTCAATAAATAAATGACCAAGTATAATATTTTTCTCTCATTTGTTTAACTGGGTTCTCTTTAATTTTAGGAGTTGTGTAAAAATCTGATGATGTTTTAGGTCATATTTATGCAGAAATACAGAACATTCTAAAGGGTTCACAAACTTTCAAGCACCACTGTACATATTAATAATAACAACAATAATAATAATAATAATGTACTCATATTGAAACAAACCAAGATACTGTGTATAGCTACAATACGTAACAGCTTGTTTTTATTGTCATTTATTTGTTTGTTTAGTTTACTTAATATCAGCATCAATGAATATTTTATGACAAAAACAAGGTTACATTGAAACGAGAGATGCACAAATGGCAATTTCCTTGGCTGATTCCGATTACACATTTTTTTATTAGGATTTTGATTTTATTACTGTCTATGAACTATAAATTAAGCATTACAGAAAAAATTTTGTTCAACTTTCTTTTAATGGAAACTTAATTTTGCTCTCACTAGCTTTAGCTTTAACCTCTTTGCCATTGTAGGCCTGGTCAAATTCTGCATGTTCAGCAGGGTGATGCTGTTTTAATTGTCTTATGAAATTCATTGTTCCAAACATTTTCAGAGTTGTTCCTCCATGGCTTTTTTTCACTATGCATGTACTACAAAGAGCACTCTGAGCTTTCTCACTGAAAGCATGGCGATATCTGAAATAAATTCCTAATAACTCATTAGTTTCATTTCTCCCTCATTAGTAATGCGCTATATAGAGACAAAGTTTAGTTGACTGAGTAGCACTCAATTCACCACTGAAATCTAACACTCCCCCTCATGGACATGCGTCTCATAAACAAACCGGTGAGCCGCTGCACCGTGTTTAAAGCTCTCAACACAAATGAACTGAATTCTGAATTAAAGTTAATAAAATCACTTTGCTGTTTGTGTGTGGCTGTGTTTGTGCCACTGTCTGCATTGTGCGTTGCGCAAGTTTAAGTGTGACCAGCACAGAATCGGTTATATGAGGCTGATTGGCCGATCACGGATATGGTCAATCACGCGAAAAAAAAAACCCCGGGCGATTCCAGTCACCAGCTACGTACTCAGATCAGGCCAATTTAGCGTAAGCAGTTAACCTAAACCGTGTCTTTGGAACGTGGGAAGGAAGCACCTGGAGCACCTGGAATAAACCTAACCTAAACTCCACCTAAACAGATGAAGTCCAAGGTCGGGATCAAACCAGGGACACTGGAGTTCTGAAAAAGCGCTGTTTTTTATTGTCATAAACAACACAATGACAAATACACAATAATGCTCAAAACAGACATATCTAAATGGAACAAAAACACACCTCCGATCTCAAACGCATAATGACCCGTCTCTGCATCGTCCAAGTGCTTGGTCACTGTGATTCCTGACAGCAGTAACCGTCCCTGAGAAAGAATGTGAGTTGTTGAGAAGGCTCATATGAATGTAACTGGAAATATCTAACAAAACAGCAAGTGCACCGGTAATGATTTTAAATAGCAATGGAATTACGTTACCTGCTCGGGTTAGTGGACTTACCTGGTAGATAAAGCCACTCATCCGTGAGCTTGCAGACAACATAATAAGTAGGTTGGAAAATAACATGAAGTAGCGCTCCTCTTTCTCCTGTGACAATGAAATCATACACACTCAAATAACTAACATGCAAAGGCAGATGCAGTCAAATATTGGTTATGAATGATCATCACACAGGGGTGAACACAGTGCTGTTGTTCACACAGATGTTGACATAATTAAATTCACACTGAATACACATGCAATCGCAAAAATCTTCAAGTTCTGTGCCTGTTTAAATGGGAGTTTCCTGTGATTATTAGTGATTACTGAGTAGTAGTGATTAATGAGCCTCATATGTTAAAACCAACAGTCTTTTAACTCTTCAGATAAAGAGATAAAAGAAGATGAATAGAGATATGAATGTGATCTGTGGGCAGAACCATTGTTTTTCCATCTGGCCTCTGCATGACAATCTTGGCTCCCTAAAACCCTAAACCTGTTGCCTTGAGTTTCCAGTCTTTATGTAAAGCATTTGGGGTTTTATGCTAACAACTACTTCAGGGTCCACAGCAGCAACAGTTCATAGCCTTTACAGAGTTTCCACTGAGTTTTTCCCCTTAAATGTAGGATGTAATAATGTGTGGTCTCTCTTATGTTTGCGGTTTACAGACTTATCTACAGTTGATGAGAGGTCTCTTGAATAGTAACTGCCATCCAAACCTACATTCGCTGTATACTTAAGAATGAGTCATGAAAATAGAGAAGAAATGTAAAGCATTTATCTTTACAAGCTGCCTATTCCAGAGCAGATGAGTATTTCTGCAGTTCAGCAATAACAGCATTGTTGATAATCAATAAAGATATTAAAGAATCAAATCCAATATATATAGATGACACTCGTTCCCTTAGATCTAACACAGAATCAATAAAAAATAAAACAATATTAAACAGCACCTCTATTTTCCATTACTAGACCTCTATGACAACAAAGCGTTCCTACATGCATTTTCAATAAAGGCAGTTATAAAAGTGAATGCTTCCAGTGGAAACCATGAGAAAGCCCAAAATATTTAGTCACAAAAATTAAACATGAAATTCTACCACTGATAACAAACACTAGACTTTGCAGGAATCCTGAAGTACAGTACACAAAGACATTTGTAGTATCCAGCACCAGCATGTCAGTGACAAGTGAGTTAACAAGTAGCAAGGAACTAATGTTAAAATGGTCAGTGTGATTTAAGAGCAAAACAATATCTTAAATATTCACAGTCCCTTCAACATAGCAGTAGTGTCACTCCAGTAAGTAGTGGAAAACTATTTCCCAGTATCATGGCAACGTTTTTTAATCATGTAGCTTACAAGAAAATTATTTTGTGGATGACGTAATAGAGTAGCATTAGTACTTGGTTACTGTTACTAATAAAATGTTAACATACCCTGTAATAAAGTGAAGGATTACATTATAGTTTATGTGTTGACCTAAGAAACACAAAAAACCCGTACAGGATTACGACTGTCTTTTTCTATAAACTGAATTAATGAATGAAATCCATATCACCCAGTCTTACATTTTGGACAGATAGTCCAGGTTAGCTTCTAACCAGTCCGATATAAATATTCAGATGAAAGCTTTTGACAAATTCCTTACTCATTCCTCAGTTGGAAGCTACAGTGGGGCTAAAAAAGTATTTAGTCAGCCACTGATTGTGCAAGTTCTCCTACTTAGAAAGATGAGAGAGGTCTGTAATTTAATCCAGGTACACTTCAAAAAACTATAGAGGACAAAATGAGAAAAAAAATCCAGGAACATACAGGTAGGATTTTTTAAGAATAATTGCAAACATGGTGGAAATAAGTATTTGGCAATACAAAAGTTCAACTCAATACTTTGTAACGAACTTGTTGGCAACGACAGAGGTCAAACGGTTTCTGTAAGTCTTCACAGGTTTGCACACAACTGTAGCTGGTATTTTGGCCTATTCCTCCATGAGATCACCTCTAGAGCAGAGTGATGTTTTGGGGCTGTCGCTGGGCAACACGGACTTTCAACTCCCTCCACAAATTTTCTATGGGGTTGAGTCTGGAGACTGGCTAGGCACTCCAGGAACCTTGAAATCAATTTTACGGAAGCCACTCCTTCGTTGCCTGAGCGGATTTGTGTTTTGGTCATTGTCATGCTGGAAGACCCAGCCACGGGGTTCATCTTCAATGCTCTTCAGATTTGAAGGAGGTTTGCCTTAAAATCTCACGATACATGGCCCATTCAATTTGTACCTAAACACGGTCAGAAAAACAGCCCTTTAAAGCATGATGTTTCCACCCCCATGTTCCCAGTAGGTATGGTTGTTCGTGGGTGCAACTCAAGAATTCTTTTTCCTCCAAACACAACGAGTTGAGTTTTACCAAAAAAAGTGTATTTTGGTTTCATTGACCACCTTATTATTCTCTCAATCCTCTTATGGATCATCCATATGCTCTCTGGCAAAGATGGGCCTGGACAGACGGTTAAGCAGGGGGACACGCCTGCACTGCAGGATCTGAGTCCCTCTCGGCGGTGGTGTTACTGATGGTAGCCTGTGTTTACTTTGGTCCAGCTCTCTGCGGTCATTCATCAGAGTCCCTCCGGTAGTTCTGGGATTTTTGCTCACCGTTCTCATGATCATTTTGACCCCATGGGATGAGATCTTGTGTGGAGCCCCAGATTGAGGGAGATTATCAATGCTCTTGTATGTCTTCCATTTTCTTACAATTGCTCCCACAGTTGATTTATTCACACCAACCTGCTTGCCTATTGTAGATTCACTCTTCCCAGCCTGGTGCAGGTCTACAATTTTCTTCCTGGTGTCCCTTTGACAGCTCTTTGGTCTTGGCCATGGTTGAGTTTGGAGTCTGACTGTTTGAGGCTGTGGACAGGTGTCTTTTATAAAGATAACGAGTGGAGGACAGAAGAGCTTTGTAAAGAAGAAGTTCCAGGTCTGTGAGAGCCAGAAATCTTGCTTGTTTGTGGGTGACCAAGTATGTATTTTCCACCATAATTTACAATTAAATTCTTTAAAAATCCTACAATGTGATTTCCTGGATTTTTTTTTCTCATTTTGTCTCTCATACCTGTGATGAAAATTACAGACCTCTCCCATCTCAAGTAGGAAAACTTGTACAATCAGTGATTGACTAAAAAAGTTTTTTGCCCCGCTGTATGTGCTTGGGAAAGTAGTTTGGGCTACTTTCTGGTTCTGATTGTGACACTGTGCCATGCTGTGGGTTGCTTTTATGCATTCATTTAACATGCTGGACTGTCTGAAGGTTGTTTAACATTATCACATTAATGCATGCTTGCACTAAATACTATTCCATTTATATCTACAGTCAACTGCATGTACATAATTATGACAACTTTTGGTGGAGATGTGTAAATAGGATACATAAATAAAATTCTGGATCTGACTGTACATTGACTTTAACTTAAAATATTAACTAAACTAAAGGGAAAAAACTGCTGATTCTGCTCAATGTTGGGCCAAAAGCCTGAAAGTAAGATTTCACACATTTTTTCTCTCATTTGTCATTTTATCAATTGACTCAATTCACTGGGTCTGTGCCAGTATTTTTGGAAGTTACCCTTACAATTGAAAATGGAAGCACATCCGCAGACTTTAACAGAAGCAGAGTATCTGTGAAACCACACTGCTGAGAAAAAAACTGTGTCAGCATTGTTCTTGTTAACACCCTGCCATTTCCAGGGAAGAACTGTCCTGATCCACCCTCCTTTCTCCCTTACCTCACTAGAGCTGCTCTGCACGTGCACCAGGGACATGTAGACCACCTGGCCAAGAGACTTGATGTTGTCTCCCTCCCAGCCACGCACCGGCTCAGACAGGATCTGCACCTCCAAGTCCTTTCTCTTACGTAACTCCTGACACTGAATCTGACAACGTCAGAAAAACAGAGTAAGAGGAATCCGGTTAGCCAAAACTACACACTGATATTAAATAATACAGTCGTATGAAAAAGTTTGGGCACCCCTGATAATTTTCATGATTTTTCTTTATAAATCATTGGTTGTCCAGCTCAGCAATTTCAGGTAAATATATCATATAGCAGATGAACACTGTGATATTTGAGAAGTGAAATTAAGTTTATAGGTTTTACAGAAAAGTGTGCAGTAATTAATTCAAAGCAAAACTAGGCCAGGTGATTACAATTTGGCACCCTTGTATTTTGAATACCTTGAGCACTAATTATTGGAACACAAAATTTGGTTTGTAAGCTCATTGACCCTTGATCTACATACACAAGTGAACCAACTATGAGAAAGGTGTTAAAGGTGGCCATTGGAAGTTTTTCTCTCTCTTTGATCTTCTCTGAAGAGTGGCAACATGGGAGCATCAAAACAATCTCAAAGGGCCTGAAAACAAAGGGTTGTTCAACATATGGTTCAGGGGAACAGGGAAAAGCTCTCTAGAGATTTCAGCTGTCAGTTTCCACGTGAGGAAATGGTGAGGCAATTGAAGACCACAGGCACAGTTCTAGTTAAGGAAAACTCCCGAAGTGCAGACCAAGAAAAAATCTCAGATAGGCAGAGGCGGAAGGATGGTGAGAACGTCATAGTCAAGCCACAGACCACCCTCCAAAGAACTACAACATCCATCTGCTGCAGATTGGTGTCAGTTCATCGCTTCAACTATACAGCGCACTTTGCACAAGGAAGAGGCTGTATGGGAGGTAATGCAGAGAAGCCTTTTCTGCAGACACGCCACAAACAGAGGGGTCACTTGAGGTGTGCTACAAGCACATTGGACATCCAGCTTCATTTTGGAATAAAGTGATGTGTACTGATGGAAACTAAAATTGAGTTATTGGACATAACAAGGAGGCGGTGAAAGAAACACAGCATCCAAAGACAAACACTTGCTCACAAATAAAATTTGGTGGCGGTTCCATCATGCTGTGGGACTGTGTGGCCGGTGCAGGTACTAGGAATCTTGTTAAAGTTGAGGGTCGGCATGGATTCCAGTTATATCTCAGATTCTTGAGAACAATGTTCAAGAAATCATGACAAAGTTGCAACGAGGAAAACGACCCTAAACCCTGCTCAAAATTTACTTAAGGCATTATGCAGAGGAACCGTACAACGCTCTGAATGGCCATCTCAGTCCCCAGACATGAATATTACTAAAATGTGGGCTGTCCATGCCGGAAACCATCAAACCTGACTGAACTGGAGGATGGTTCTAAAGAAGAATGGTCCAAAGCACTTCAAACAGAATCCAGGACTGGAAGCTGTAGGAAGCGTTTAGCGGCTGTTTATTTCTCAAAGGAGGGATCTACTAAATATTGATGTCATTTTCGTGGGGTGCCCAAATTTTATGCACTGCCTAATTTGTTTGAATATTACATGCCACACTTTCGGTAAATCTATAAACTTTCATTTCACTTCTCAAATATCACTGTGTTCATCTGCTATATGATATATTTAACTCAAGTTGCTGATCTGAACAACCAATGATTTATAAACTAAAATCATGAAAATTATCAGGGGTGCCCAAACTTTTTCATACCACTGTAAGGGAATGGCATGGCAATGTATAGCAAGTGTGGAGAATGTAACTACAGGTAAGCACCATTTAACAACTGTTCGATCAATGTCCGTTCGCTTCAGTGACGAGGTCTATAACAAATTATAATAGGAAATAAAAATCAGCCTCCAGACGTTGCAGCCATAAACAGCTGGTCAAATAAAAAAAAAGGTATAACATTTTTTTATAATGCCATAAATATTATTTATGTCGTACTTTTATGTTTTGTTTCAACCTTTTTTCAATTTACTTTATTTCCATGAAAATTGATTTACTTTGCATTAACTACATGCATAAGTAGGAACTAAGTTACAGTCTGTGTTGCACACAAACATTTTTAGGACATGGAAAGCAGAGACGCGAAATGGAAGTTTGTACTCTGCTTAACACTACCATGTAGGTTTCAACTACGTATACCTATAAGTGCCGAGCGCTGGTTATTTGACTGCTGTGACTGTGTTTAAAAATTCCCTTTATATTTACATTACTGTAGCATGAAAAGATTGTTACTATGCTCATGTCCAGTCAGAAATCATTTTGATCAATGACCTGTTTCACGGAATGTCATGTGGTTGTGAAATGGCACATACCTGTATTTACAAACAGACTAATAACACACAACACGCAAAGTGTTTAGGTGATAAGGACATTTGGTATGTGGCAGTTAAGTCTTACAATATGTACAGTCTACGCAAAAGTTTGGGCACCCATGATCAAATTTCATTTTTATTGATATTATATACAAAAAAACAAGTTAACACAGCCCCTGATGGGAACAACCATAAAGCATTACTGTATTTGCTGAGTTTAACATAGGAAAAACGAAACAAAAAATTTGCATTTGCAAAATAAGGGTATCTCGGGATCCATTAGTGTTTTTGGTAAAGTCTGAGTACGTAATTCACTCATCAGGTCTAAGTCAAAGTCAGTTGGCCACAATTCCAGAGACTAATACAGTCTGCCCCTCAGGCATCTCAGAGTGCTTAGTAGCCATGTGCTCTGAAAGATTTTGTTTCCAGAACACTTTTGGATGCATTATGTGAATTTCGAATATTGCCCACAAACAAGCTATTTTGGCCAGTCCAAGCTGCCCTGGGTATGCACACACTGTAGGTGCTATGCTTATGTTGTTGTAGGTATGCCTGGTCAGTTAGGTAAGAGGCTGGCAGACAGGCTTGCAAATCTGCTGACTTTTACAGATAGTGTTCGAACCCATGCTGATGCACGTTTTTTAGGCAATAGCACAGTGAATATACTTAACAATAAGATTCACTTTGTCCAGGAAGATATAGTACAGCAAAAATGTCTTGTCAATGTTGCAACAGTTGCAGCACATTGTTAGATTTGTGGGCGGTATACGCTTAAGACTTGAAGAGCAACTATGACTGCACTTATTAAGAAAGTCTAAGAGCTCTACTTGACCAAACTGTCTACCAAGACAAACCCTTCGTCATGAACCTGATTTGAAAAACAACACTAATCGTTTGGACGTTAATCACTAATGTTGAACCCTTTAGGCCTAATTATTCTCATCTAATAACACATTCAGAATTAAATATAGTGGTCAGGGACTTTGTCAGATTTATCAAAAGTTATTAGACCTGGAGGATGAGGTTTACTCTTACCAGGTAAAAATGACTTATTTTCCAAAAAAATCTACCAGATGCTGAGTACAACAAAAATCTGCTGTGCGATCAGCATTTTAAGATCAGCTTAACTAGCACAATGTGCCATTATGCATTATGCAATTACATTAAAAAAATATTTCCATATTTCTCCAAACTCCTACACAATAGAGTCATTGATAGTAATTTTGTGTTCAGCTTGACATTGTCTATCACAATCTCACCTTTTTTTTTTTACAGGAAGCAAAAATTCTGTGTAAGCAGTTGATCTGAATATAAAGAAACTGATACTCACAAACAAAGTAAAGACCATAAAGGAATATATCTAAATATGTCCTACTTTGTAAAATTAAATTGAATTAATTAAATGCTTATACAAACTATTATGAAGTCAAGGAAGCATGATAGAAACACTACACTACCGGTCAGATAGTCAAAGAAAACCCTCACATCACTGCCAAGGAACAAGAAATTGCAAAAAAACAATGCAAGGAGTAGTGGTGCAATGATTAACTGTGCAGGCTTGCTTTCACAAATCTAAAAAGAATAACTTTCAATTTCATCACAAAAGGCTGAGTGTCAGAATATCTAAGGTATGCATCAAAGCCCTTATTAAAGCTAGAGATGTTCTGTAATCAAGTACTATGATCTGCTTAAAATTTGCCTACAATAACCAAAAGTATGTTTGGAGAAAAAGTACAAGAAAACAACAAGTCACTAATTCATTAATTTTGGAAATAGATCCATTATACTTTTGGGTTGTGTGGCAGCAAATGATGCAGGAAGTATTGTGCAGATGAGAAAATAATGAATTCTATTAGTCATCAGCAATTTACATTGGACATTAGAGGTCAATGTCCCACAGTCTATAAAAAGAAAACAAAAAAAGTATGGATGCATAAGGATCCATAAAGTACCACAAACTCAGCAATGACATTAAAAGTTAAGGTTTTATATGGGCTTCACAGTTCACAGACATTAACATTCTTGCAAATCTGTGGACAGACCTCAAACATGGTGGACATGTGAGATGACCAACCAATACTTCAGAACTAGAAACTACACCTAAAGAAAGAATTTGAAATTGAATACAAAAATATAGGGAGATTGGACACAGATTTATGTTTCATTTCCCCCAATGTGTAAGTAAATTCAACAAACAAACAACAATGGTGACTAAAATTGTGCAGAAGTGTGTCGTATTCAAGTTTGTTCACCGCTGAGATACTTTACGCTTACAGAAAATCAACAGGGCTGCCAAAACTTTAACAAAAATGGTAGTTACACACATAAAAGTATATAATGTGACTAGTATAATCCATATGAATGACATAACGCTGTAAAACAGTGTGGCTAAAATTACCATTGTCTCATAGTATAGCCATGACGTAATGTTCAGTGCCTTAGCCGGGACGATCGTGGAATAAATCAAAATGTCAGAACATGACCTGTTTGTGCCTGATGCTGCTTGAGGTGTTAAGGAATACATAGCTGTTTTACATATCAGTCAGAGCTTTCGCATTGTTCTATTTTTCAGGCACGGGGGTAGACCAAGCATAAAGGTAACACTGACAAAAGCAGGGTTTACTGCTGAGAAAAGAAGGGAAGTTCCCTGAGCAGGTATTGAAAGGTAAGCTGAAAACAGAAGCGTTCCGTAGAGCAATCAAGTTAAAGTCATTCTTCTAAAATAACCCAGACAAACCTAGGTTGAGGTTAGACATGTCCCCAGTAAGGATTCTCTAAAAAAGCAGTACAAATGACTCACTGATTCTACTTTCCTTTCTCAGATGTTTATATCTTATGAGAAAAGACTACAAATGCAAAACTTGTGCAAGATACTGCATACCTACACTTCTGGAACACCTACTGAGGATGGGTCTGGCAATTAGGTATACAAAAATCCTAATTACCATCAGCATTACCCATACCATCGGTGGGTATTTCTTATTGACATTAGATGTCCTTCGCCAAAACTCGAAGGCTGATCTAATAGGTGAATAAATACAGGAATGGAAAACAATAGAAACACATGAAAAGCACCCTCGACTTTCAGGTGAATAAAACACCATTACAAACTGCATATGCAAGTTGGATTAGGGTTTTACCAATTATTATTATTAATCATTACATTATTTTTATTTCGCAGATATTACAGACCTGACAGAGTCTAACCAAATTCAGATGCATCAATACAAAAAATTCTAATTCATAAAGGCAGAATCATGTGTAACTTGTACTGCAAACATGGGTTTTAAGCTCTCCCCAAACACAGTGCTAAATGGTTATAAGTAAGCATTACTGAACATTTATGGGACTGAATACATGGAGTCCCTGACAAAAAGTGGTTAACGTGTGATCTGAGACTATCGCTCTGCACGGCTTTACTAACATACACAACTCTTTGAGAAGGAGAAGGTGTCTGTGTGCGTGGACGTTCCTGAAGGCGAGTGCAATTTCAACACAAAATGAAGAAAACACAATGTTTGCATGTCTGTTACCAACATTAATTAACCAAAATAAATACTCATTGATGCACTAGTGGAAATTTCATTACATTATGAGAGGTAACCTGATGACTGATAAATGTAAAGTCTGCCCACTTAAAAAGCTAATTAAAGAGTTTAATTTAAGCATTGGTGCATTTAGGGCAGACATGAATGGATGGCTTGTTCCCACTTGATTTTATGACTGTATAACTCTGGTGTTTTATAGAACCTGATTAAAATAAGTTAATAGTAGCTCATATCTCAGTATTATTCATGTAGCTGTAGATGGATATACAAAACTTTTTTGTAAAGGCAGCAGCTCATCAAGGCCAGTCATGAGAGAGGGTTTTGCAGTTTAAATAAAACATTATGATAAGTTTAACTGGCGTTTCATAAAAATCGTTAGTAAAGGCAGGAAAGGAAAATAAATTGAAGTTAAACAGATCTAGAAAGAGTTTTCTCATATGGAATGAGTAGCATATTTAGCACCTGCTACTGCAGGAACATTGCTTGTATCCTTGCTTGGTCTGTACTTGTTGTCAGTGGATGGATAGTAGTTAGGTAAGTTGGGTAAGATCTGTACCTAATACAAACTTTAAAGTCTCGTCAAAGAAATGTGCTATCAAAGGCAATTTCTCCAAATAATTGTATGTTTTTAATGTCATTTCATAATGTGGGCATTTTTGGGTCATTTTTTTAATTCTCCTAGGGGGCTTACCGCCATACCCCCTAGTAAAAACATCTAGAAAGCCTGCAGAAGGCAAAGGACACCACTCTCCATACTAGACCTATTTATCATTTTATTTTGTCCACCTTCTTTAGAAGTCCATATGTATAGTAACAGTGAAAGGAAACTCTCACTTTGGTTTACGATATAAACAGAAAAACTGCAGCTGGTCTGTCAACTGAAAGTAACACATATATCGATGCAAGAACGCGTTAAGAAAACCAGTAATTACAGGCAGGGTGATGAATCAGTCAGGGCAAGAGTCCAAATCTGAACAGTTACATACCAGAAGATTTTTAAAAGCAATGGTTGCTTTCAGAATGTCACTGTAGTCTGGATGGGCTTCCTGAAATGAAAGAAACACAACTTGCTTAGTTGCACCATTTGAAACAATTAGAAGTAAACACCTAACGTGCTCGATGCTCTGCTTTTACCTCCACATGTCTCTCGAGCTCCTGCAGCAGGGTGGGATACTTTTCCAGTCTCATGAAGGGTTTGCTTAAGCTGGTGGTCAGAGTTAGGATGCCTGGGGCACTGGCTCCCTGGCTCTCCATGAACTTATCCAGCTCATCACTGGCAAATTAATCAGAACACAGAAAATAAAACTTTATGGAACTCTGAGAAGTTTATCTTTTAAACTTGTTATTCATGCAATGTTGTCTTAACTTTTCAAACACATTAACAAGCAATGAGGGACACTACACAATGCCCTTTCTCAGTAACTTGGAGCCAGGGCCTATGCAGAGAACCATTGAGGAGTTACTAGATTTAATTTACCTATGACTTTAAGGGCAAAATTAACTACCAGAATTCATTAATTCATCATCTGTACAGAGCATGAGGATCTCTTCAGAGTGATTATGCACTTATAGAGATGTGTTTTTTGCTTATAGCCATTTATGCTAATTGTTTAGTTCCAAAAACTTTTAGCAGTCTAGCTCACTAAAATTGCCACATTTGATTTTTCCTTTGATCTTGGAAATTAGCAATGAAACAAACCTTAAACAATTTTGGAAGAACATGGTATGATGTGTTTTGTACATTTGTACACTACACTACACCAGTTGTGTCATTACTATTTACATACTGTTTTGTGTTTGTCTAGTTTGGGACAAAGTTAAAACTTCTGTTAAGCTTTTGTTAGCACTAGCAGTGTAGCTCCTATTTAATTTGTTACATTTGCCAGACCAGTGAACATCTGTATCTGTTGTTTTTACCTTGCACCACTGATTTACAATGTAGTATCTAATTTTGCTATTAATGTTCAAAATCACCCCACATCTTCTCCATATCTCTATTACCATACCTTTGTTGTTTCTCCAACCTATTTAGATGTCAGCATTTATTTAAAGAAATCTTTTTTTGTACTATGTACACCATAGTATGTAATTTTGTTAAAGGTTACTTCAGTTGTTTGAGAGGAAAATCCAGATGTTTGAGCACACATGTCGGTAATGCGTTCTTTATACAGTACAATCCTTTTTCCTGTTCACTTCAAAGGAAATAACTCTGGAAATCCTACTATTTCCCATATGCATGCCAATACAGGCATGAATACAGGAAAACCGGCTCTTAACGCTTATTAAAGCTGTGTTAGTACTTACTGATTCCATTCAATAAGCTTTCCTTTGAAGCATCTCTATTTCTGTCAGTGTAGTATGACAAACACATAGTGAACACATGACCTTTAAACATTACCAAAAGCAGACGTGCTGAAACTGAGCAATTGTTTTGGCTAGGGTGAAAGACACTACTTTTAGAGCAAGTGGGATGATTCAACACTTGCTTTCACTGAGTGAGTGTGTGCTGCGGAAAACGCTGCAAAATGCTGCACTGTGAGATGCAATTTGAGCACACATTCAAATGTTAAGATGCCTCCATCAGCAGAACCACATCTATAGATATCCTGTTGGGTAAGGACCAACTTCCTTTGTGTATGAGTTTTTGCATCTAAAGCTTGAAGCTTGTTTAGATTGACATGTAGGCTTTCAGGAAGTGGGTCATATTCACCATCAACTGAAGATTTTCATTTGTACTCTTTGTTACAAGAAACATCTTGATAAGAAAACCTGGGGAGAATAAGTGAAGGCTCTCAAACAAACGAAAGCATCACTCAACTCAAAAGCTACTAAACGAAACGCACAGTGGCGCCACCTGCTGCTATATCATTACCATTACACAAGACGCCTATAATTGACACCGTACATTACGGTTGGAATTGTATTAAAAAGTAACGATATGAACCCCACGTCATTGATATTAGTATTTAAAGAACAGACAATAGTGTAAAAGTTTTGGGATTGTGAAACTGCTGGAATAAAAACGTCTTAAGCAGTTTTAACCATACATATTTTGGCAAGAAACTGCCAAAAACTGTTTGCATTTTATTTGAAGTACAGGTATTTTCTGTTTAATGTCCATCCGATCGCTTTAACGGCCAAGGAATTAAAAATTATATTAGATGTGGCCAGATGTGGCCATAAACAGACTCAAAATGTCAAAGACACTGTACAGCAAAAAATGATGCAATATTACATATTAGTGAGTGGCAAAAGTATGTGAACCTTTGCTTTCAGTATCTGGTGTGACCCCCCTGTGCAGCAATAACTGCAACTAAACGTTTCCTGTAACTGTTGATCAGTCCTGCACACCGGCTTGGAGGAATTTTAGCCCATTCCTGCATACAGAACAGCTTCAACTCTGGGATGTTGGTGGGTTTCCTCACATTAACTGCTTACTTCAGGTCCTTCCACAACATTTACATTGGACTAAAGTCAAGACTGTGTGTGGAAATGCTCTTACTTTCACTATTAAACTTATCCTTGAGTTCTACTGTTGTTTTTCTAAATCAATAAATTACCAATAATTTTGACAAGTATAGGAAGAAACACATGCCAATATCCTTTAGTCATCCAACAACATGTGGTACATTAAAGAGTGTACAAATGTAGTTGTGTGCTGACTTTTATCAATCAGGCACTTACAGTGGTGTGAAAAAGTGTTTGCCCCCTTCCTGGTTTCCTAGTTTCCTATTTTTTTGCATGTTTGTCACACTTACGTGTTTCGGAACATCAAACCAATTTAAATATTAGTCAAAGACAACACAAAATGCAGTTTTTAAATGAAGGTGTTAATTATTAAGGGAGGAAAAAAATCCAAACCTACATGGCCCTGTGTGAAAAAGTGATTGCCCCCTAAACCTAATAACTGGTTGGGCCACCCTTAGCAGCAACAACTGCAACCAAGTGTTTGTGGTAACTTGCGATGAGTCTTTACAGCGTTGTGGAGAAATTCTGGCCACTAATCTTTGCAGAATTGTTGTAATCCAGCCACATTGGAGGGTTTTCGAGAATGAACGGCCTTTGCCACAGCATCTCAATAGGATTCCGGTCAGGACTTTGACTAGGCCACTCCAAAGTCTTCATTGTGTTTTTCTTCAGCCATTCAGAGGTGGACTTGCTGGTGTGTTTTGGATCATTGTCCTGCTGCAGAACCCACGTTTGTTTCAGCTTGAGGTCACGAACAGATGGCCGGACATTCTCCTTCAGGACTTTTTGGTAGACAGCAGAACTCATAGTTCCATTTATCACAGCAGCAAAACAGCCCGAGACCATCACTCTTCCACCACCATATTTTACTGTTGGTATAATGTTCTTTTTCTGAATTGCTGTGTTACTTTTGCTTTGTTGTCTTTGACTAATATTTAAATTGGTTTGATGTTCCGAAACACTTAAGTGTGACAAACATGCAAAAAAACTAGAAAATCACGAAGGGGCAAACACTTTTTCACACCACTGTATATGAGCAACGTTCCTGTATAAATCAATAGTTCATTCAGTCATTCTCATGATCGCTTACTGCAATGCAGTGTCACAGAGAGGGAAGGCACACTCACTCATTCAACTACATACACTAGGACACTTTAAAGACACCAACTGACCTAACGCATGTCTTTGGAATGTCTGAGAGAACCAGAACTGACTTGTGGAGAAAACACAAACTCCACACAAGGAACATCTGGGTCAGAAATGGAAGCACAGTCTCCTAAGCTGAGAGGCATACGCACTAACCACAGTGCCACCATGTCACCCAAGGTAATAATAAAAACTTTGTAATGAAGCTGATTGAAAGAGGATACAAGTTTAGAACAGAATCTACAGAGATGTATAGGATTTATAGAAATTCTAATTGTCACAGCTGGTGATTTTCAGAAGCAGAATTTGAGTCGCTGTTTCTTTTTGGGGTTCACAAGTTTCTAAATATCCTCTATGATAGGGTTCTACAGTGCAAGTGTTTTGTTTAAAGAATGTGAATGGAATCCTTATTTAGGAGCACTTGAGCGAGACGAGATTCTGACCTGAGTGCTGTTACTGCTTTTACTGAGTGTTCATCAGGTCTGTCTCAATACCTCGTGAGTGATCTGGCTGCCTACTTCCTATGTAGGGCGTTCTCAATGTAGAGCTTTATAACCAACAACAGAACACTGGCTGGTTAATGAGACAGTCCACCGAGTTACTGATCATTCACAGTGTATGCATGTACTTCAACCGTTAGCACGGACACTAGAAGAGGGATGGATTCTAGTCTTTGCAATTTAACAAAATTGTAATATTTCCTTAAGGTTTACTTTAGGAGGAACAACATAACACAGGCAAATTTTTGATGAGATGTGATAAGAGGAACAGATAAAATGTAGATAGAAGCTAATATGAGAACTAATACAAGAGAAAATGTAAGCCCCTGGGTAGGAAATCTGTAGTTTAGCATATTTATGTAATTGGTAACATAAATCAATTGATTGAAACTACCAAGAGTCAATGTACTATTATGTGAAATTTATAAAACGTACATTTACATAATTATCTGCGTATTTAACACCAGAGACACAACAGGTTAACAATACAGGTGAACTGAAATTCAATCCTTTTATTTAAATATTCCACATAATCCTGCATTTAAACTTAATACACGTGTAGGTTAACCATTAAAAAAAACAAAAACATTTCAATAATTACAAATGAACTTTTGTAACGTATAGTGTTTTATTTATTTATTTATTTTCTTGTACCTTTGTTATAAATTAAAGCTACTCATGACATGTGCATTGAGCAAAGTTGGATAATTTCCTCACCCTGTCTGACAAAAAGGAACATTCAGTTTTTTAGTTCCATGCTTTGCTGAACAAAATGTCTAACGCCTAATCGGGAGAAATAAAGTGGATTTTTACATGTGCTGCTGTTCAACTTCAAATCAGGAGCTCCTTGGTAAAAAGATTACCGGCCCTGCTCAATGTCAACAAACTATTTGGAATGTGTCTGCTATGCTGTGAGACTATTTCTCATCCAAAAGCCCTGGGAACCTTGATAAGATACCTGGCATCCAGAACTGCCATGGTCCCTCGGTTCTCGACTCGTTGAAATCGGTTCTCGGCGCATCCTAACTAGAAAAATTCTCGTTCTGGGCTCTCGTTTGCTCTGTACTCGGCACACTTGCTTAAACTTGTATGAGTTCCAGCCAAAACTCGATTCACGATCCATGATTCACAATTCACGAGTCAATACACAGTGATTCAGCGATTCAGATTCACAACAGCTCTCGCACAGTGCAGATGTACGCTGTGTTTATCATGATATTCTTTATTTTTACAGCTATAGAACTTTATTTTTAGGGCAAATAAGCTCACCTGGGGCCAACCAAAAGGAAAACAGAAACGGAATCCTCCGGAACACTTTCAGGCTGCAGTTAGCTTAGTAGCTAGGCTAGCGCCCGGAGTTCACCCATAGGGTAAGTGTTTTGCGCTTACTCTTCACTTTCGATCCATTACTCACGAAATTACATGGGAATTTTCAACACTTTATTATAACATAAGCTTTGTGTTAATGATTTCAGCCAACTGTAGGTTAATGTATAAATGTTTTCAACAATAAGGACGGCTCCGCTATGATACAATATAGACTATATTATACTCATCAGCTCATCACACGTTTAACTTACGATGGATTTGACGGAACATATCCCCATCGTAAATCAGGGAGTCTCTGTACAATACATGAAAACTGTATCACGGCTGGATCTTCAGATAGCACATTATTCCAACACATAAGTGCAAATCCATGTATAAATGGTATAATGCAGAATCAAGCTGCTGGCATGACTATGGAAGTCCATCTACATAAACCCTATTCAATTCCTGTTGGGTAAGCTGAGTAGAAGAGCCTCAAATGTTTCAGCCGCATTAGTTTTGTGTGACAGCAGCACTAACCTGTGGTCAGTGAGCACAGCCACTGCAGATGGATGACTGGAACAGTAGGACAGGTACAGAGTTCGTATCTGGCACATCAGGTTCATGTAACGGCCGCCAAGACGTTGCTGGCCTTCTGGCATCCTGTAATACAAACACACACTCAGAGCTCTCTTTATGCTAATTTTGGCCAATGCTTAGTATCAATCCCAGTGGAGCCCTGCACTGCATAGCTTAGTGTTTCCCTGTTAAACAACTCATACTGAAAGACAACTTCGGTTTGATTTAGTCCACTGATGCTGTTTACACTTAATGATTTTGAGAAATCAAAAAGTGACTTTAGTAGCCATGGGGTGGAGTGACTACTGCTGAAAAAGTTGTACAGCAGTCTAAAATATTCAAGCAGTCAAGAAGCCCTACAGTCTGAGAGATTGCATACTTGGCCCTGGACTCTACTTAGGAAGGATAGCATTATTGTCTCCACTAATTGTGGATGACTGTAAGCTTGTGTCTACAAAAAAGAGCAGTTAGTGTTGTCCTTCAAGCATGTTCATCACTACAACACTATAATGAAAAGGGGGAGTCTGGTCTCACATGTCTGAAAGAAAGCACACTCAGGTGGTAGCTGCTGTGATATAAAGTGGGGACCAAAAGTGAAAATGCTTGTTTGGTATTTGTGGATATGGCTTCAGCAGGATAATGACCCAAAACACACATCAAAGCTATGCAACAACTACTTTAATACCAAAGAAGATCAAGGGGTGCTAACTGTCATGAGTTTTCCTACACAGTTAACTGACTTAAACCCTGTGGAGCATTTATGGGGGACTTGTTGACAGAGACAACCAAGCATTAAGCAACATTACAAGATGCCATTTGGAATATTGTGAAATCATGCTGGGACAACATAGATCAGATTTTTCACAAACTTGTAGAGTCCATACCAACTCGAGCGCATGTTGTCATCATAGCACAGGGGGGACCTCCGCAATACTAATAAACTTCAGAAAATTATCAAAATATTTTTTTTCCCAAAGATTCAACTTTTCACATAAATAGTTATGCTGATGATATGATTTCTAATACAAAACACTGAATTAAAATACATAAATTAGACTATTTTATGCTAAATAAAAGCATTATCACTTTTGGTCTCAGACTTTTGGCTCCCATTGTAGGGGAGATTGAAATAATGGGTGGGAGATAGCTGATACAGCCAGAAACTGTGACAAAGTAGCATCAATAAGCAGCTAAACTCTCAAAACAAATAACTTACAGCAGCACAAGTAAGAGTACGTCATCCTTGATTTAATTCTCTAGATCTAAGGTGATTTAATAGCTGGTAGTCTATTGCTGACTCTGTTTGTATGCTTCATGGTTCATGAAAATTTTACCACCAACACATTTTTCCTGTGGGACTGTGGTAGCCTAGCGGTTAACATACTGGACTCTGGACCAGAAGGTCCAGGGTTCAAATCCCACCTCTGCCAAGCTGCCACTGTTGGGTCCTTGAGCAAGACCCTTAACCCACAATTGCTTGGATTGTAAGACTGTACCAACTGTAAGTCGCTCTGGATAAGGGCGTCTGCTAAATGCTGTAAATGTAAATGTATTTAGAGAAATCAGGATGATACAAGCTACAATCGATTCTCAAAGATACATTCATACATCCATTAACTGTCAAATCTGCTCTTCTCAATACATGGCATATTATTTCACAATTTAGCATTCAATATAGGTAATAAACAGGAAAATCTCAAATGATTCATTTATATTTGCAAAGATAAAATTGCAGTAGTATCATTTGTTACTTACAAGTGATACTATAACATACTGACTCCCCCTGCAATTATCATCAGAGCCCACTAGAGGGACACAACACAGTTTGAAAACCATTTCTCTACAGATCTGCTATCCATACTTCAGGACAAAACAACATTCAAAATGCTATTACTTTGTCTCTGTCAAAAAACAAATATGTGTGTTAATAAAATACAAACTGTCCCCTTCGCTGGTGAAAAATGAACATATGTCCAAGCTCCAGTTATCTTGAATAATAAAGTCATAGGTAGGTTCACAAAACAATTCCACTGTTAAAAAGAGCTAAAGTTATGATTACTTTATGTAAAAACAAACCCAATCCTAGACACAGTACCACAATGAATTCACTTGAACTTGTGCTTGAACGTACTATTTAGTATATTATTAAACCCCAAATCAGAAAAGGTTTGGACAGTGTGGAAAAGGCACATTTAAAAAATGCTGTTTCTTACATTTACTTTGACTTTTATTTTATAGCAGACAGTATGTATCGAATATATTTCATGTTTTGTCTGGTCAACTTAATTTCATTTAACTTCTTAATAGACATCCAAGCCTGCGTTTCAGGCCTCCAACACATCCAAATAAGCTGGAACGTTAAAATATGTTGTGTCATAAAGTGAGGAAGTGTTTCAGGTGTTATTTTGTCCCATTCTTCCTGCAAACACATTTTAAGATGTGCACCTGTACAGGGTTGTTGCTGTCACATTTTTGCATTTCAAAATTCTCCACATATTCACTATTGTGGACAGGTCAGGATACCAGGCAGGCCAGTCCTGTACCTGTACCCTCATCTTGAGCAGCCATGCCTTTGTACCATGTGCAGCATGTGGGTTTGCATTGTCTTGTTACAAAATGCATGAATGTCCGTGGAAAAGATGTCGTCTTGAAGGCAGCCTAAGTTGCTCTAAAATCTCAATGTACTTTTCTGACAGAGCCTGACTTTTGGACTTGTTGCTGATATCAATCTGGATGGTACTTTCTTTACTGCAGAGCATACGGTGCCTATTTCTTCCAAAAAATCTATAGAATGCTGATTGGTCTGACCACAATGCCCATTTCCACTGTGTGATGGTCCATCCCAGATGCCACTGAGACCAGAGAAGTCAAAGCCACTTCAGGACATGGTTAACATAAGGATTATTTTTTGCACAGTAAAGTTTTAAATGGAATTTGTGAATGTTACTCCGTATTGCGGTGCTTCACAAAGGTTTGCCAAAGCAATCCCTTCCCAATGTGGTTCTATCAGCTATTGATGAATGACGGTTGTTGATGCAGTGCCGTCTGCGGGATCAGAGATCACAGGTGTTTTTCACACACTAAAATTCCTCTAGATTGCTTGAATTGTTTAATGATATTATGCACTGTAGAAGGAGAAAAATGAAAATCCCTTCTCATTTTTCTTTGAGGAACATTGTTTTCAAATATTTCCATAATTTACTCATGCATTTGTTGATAAACTGGAGATCCTCTGCCCATCCTTATTCCGCAAAGATGCAGCCTTTTGTACCAAATCATGATTACAATCACCTGTGTACATCACCTGTTTGAAATCACACCATTATTTAGTTTATTACCTCATTACTAGCAATAAATTGCCCACTTCCCAACTTTTTTTGGAATAGGTTGCAGACAAAAAAAATACAGAAATGGATGTAGAGTGGGGCAAAAAAGTATTTAGTCAGTCACTGATTGTGCAAGTTCCCCTACTTAGAATGATGAGAGAGGTCTGTATTTTTAATCATAGGTACACTTCAACTATGAGAGACAAAATGAGGAAAAAAAATTCAGGAAATCCCATTGTAGGATTTTAAAAATTTTTTATTGTAAATCATGGTGGAAAATAAGTATTTGGTCACCCACAAACAAGCAAGATTTCTGGCTCTCACAGACCTGTAACTTTTTATTTAAGAAGCTCTTCTGTCCTCCACTCGTTACCTGTATTAATGGCACCTGTTTGACCTCGCCATCTGTATAAAAGGCACCTGTCCACAGCCTCAAACAGTCAGACTCCAAACTTAACCATGGCCAAGACCAAAGAGCTGTCAAAGGACACCAGGAAGAAAATTGTAGACCTGCAGCAGGCTGGGAAGAGTGAATCTACAATAGGCAAGCAGGTTGTTGTGAATAAATCAACTGTGGGAGCAATTGTAAGAAAATGGAAGACATACAAGACCACTGATAATCTCCCTCAATCTGGAGCCCCATGCAGGATCTCATGCTGTGGGGTCAAAATGATCATGAGAACGGTGAGCAAAAATCCCAGAACTACACGGCGGGACCTGATGAATGACCTGCAGAGAGCTGGGACCAAAGTAACAAAGGCTACCATCAGTAACACACTACGCTGAGAGAGACTCAGATCCCGCAGTGACAGGTGTGTCCCCCTGCTTAAGCCAGTACATGTCCAGGCCTGTCTGAAGCTTGCCAGAGAGCATATGGATGATCTAGAAGAGGACTGGGAGAATATCATGTGGTCAGGTGAAACCAAAATAGAACTTTTTGGTAAAAACTCAACTGGAAGAAGAGGAATGCTGAGTTGCATCCCAAGAACACCATACCTACTGTGAAGCATGGGGGTGGAAACATCATGCTTTTCTGCAAAGGGGACAGGACGACTGATCCGTGTTAAGGGAAGAATGAACGGGGCCATGTATTGTGAGATTTTAAGCCAAAACCTCCTTCCATTAGTCAAAGCATTGAAGATGGAACGTGGCTGGGTCTTCCAGCAGGACAATGATCCTAAACACACCGCTCAGGCAACAACAGAGTGGCTCGGTAAAAAGCATTTCAAGGTCCGGGAGTGGCCTAGCCAGTCTCCAGACCTCAACCCCATAGAAAATTTGTGGAGGCAGTTGAAAGTCCGTGTTGCCCCAAAACATCACTGCTCTAGAGGAGATCTGCATGGAGGAATGGGCCAAAATACCAGCTACAGTGTGTGCTAACCTGGTGAAGACTTACAGGAAACGTTTGACCTCTGTCATTGCCAACAAAGGTTATGTTACAAAGTATTGAGTACTTTTGTTATTGACCAAATACTTATTTTCCACCATAATTTACAATTAAATTTTTTAAAAATCCTACAATGTGATTTCCTGGATTTTTTTTCTTATTTTGTCTCTCATAGTTTAAGTGTACCTACGATGAAAACTACAGACCTCTCTCATCTTTCTAAGTAGCAGAACTTGTACAATCAGTGGCTGATTAAATACTTTTTTGCCGACTGTATATTAACAAATGAAATGAAGTTGACCAGACACAACATGAAATATTTTGGGTTCATACTGTCTGCATACTGTCTGAAAAAAATGCGACTGTTTTTTATTTGCATTTTCTTTACAAACGTTGTGCACAAACATTCCTGATTTGGATTTGTAAGTGAAGATCAAAAACTGCTTATTCATTCAGGGTAACATGAATATTCATGAATAGTGGAAGAGCTTCATCTGCGACCACAACTGGAATGCATTTAGAGTGGAACAGCAGTCAGACTGTGAGGCGGTATCACAGTTATGCTGGCAGCCTTGCTGCAGTTCAAGTGAAAACAATAAAGTGTCATGGCAAGCAGATCAACAGATACCGGTACACCAGCTGCTATGCCTGCTCACTGTTAGAGAAAATGAGACATGTGAAGTCTCACTCGTATAATGGTTAATCATGTGTTTGCTACCCGGATATAATAGTTAAATCTGTTTATGATTTGTTTATTAAGAATATAAGAATGTCCAGATTGAGGAAGTTCTGTAAACAAAAGCTTTTGTGTTACCTTTTCATTTCTCCTTATGATGCTGGATTTATTGGCCACTCTAAGTGTCGGTAAATATTTATTCATGCTGAATATGGGTGGAAATGTATAACTTACTTGGCACACTCCTCCAAAGTCATACACAGTCCCTGCTGGAACGTAAGTATTTCCTCCAAATTGCCACACAAACTGCTGCTCTCTGCACTTGACAACCTGTACAATAAAAATCCTCGCTGAACAAAAATTCTCAATCACACATAGGCATCTTGTCAATAATTCGCTACATGAACAGAGCGAATACAGCATGTAAGTGCACCTTTCTCTTTTAACAGCTGTATTTGGATTCTCAGTAAATCTGTGGCTGAAATAATATTCCCTGTTAAATATAACTATACTGTGATGATAAGCTACTGATGCAAGCAACATGCTAGCTAGCATTAGCTACTGAACAGAATGTTTAAATGCATTTTCGTTTATAACATCATGAGCTAAAATGCCATCTAGATTGGGCTACTTGTAAATGGTCAACAGTTTTGTAAATACAGTATAAAATAAGTAATATAAACTCTCCTAATGTGCAAACCAGTATCAAAAGATGTATCAAAAGATCTCCTGCTTACTTGTCACTGCCCTGTAGAGGTCGCAGGTAGCAAGACAGTACGGTTTGCAGTTCCTTGACAAACTCACGTTCATGCTCTAGGATGTCTTGTACCACCTGAGACACAAAAAAGAGCATAAGCTCTTTCCCCACACCCTGCTACTTGACTATAACTTGACTGTGATTATTCATTTGAAGGAACTTACCACACTGTAATAGTTTTTGGTTAGCTGAGGGACGTCAAACCCTTTCACAGCTTTGGGAGAGATAGGTTTGTCTGGAGAGCCAAAAAGAAAAATGAGAAAAAGCTTACTTGCTGTTTTTGACATAAATAACGAGTGCACTGAAGAATAAAAGAAAGCATATGGGCTTTTGTTTCTAAACAGAATATAGAAAATGAACACAGTCAAACCCATTTATTAAAATGAACCTTGTTGTAGGAAATTGCTCAGATAGCAAACATTCTATAACGGAACGCAAATTTCCATTACTTTCTGTAACAAAATCTGTAACTGCTTCCAGTATAATCAAAATCCTGTGGAATATTGTAAGGATGCTCTGACTGAATTTCTGCCTGGCTGTTATCTGTGGTTGGGGATGGCTTTGACTTTTTACAACCAGGGTCTCCAACACATGTTTTAACACAAATGCTCATGTATGCGAGCACGTGTTTTCTGCTGCCTCATAGCATGTTTATTCTAGGAAAAAACAACCATTACGCTATAATTAACCGTGCTTGTTACAGCACCACATATACTAAAGCTGGAATCATGCATTATAATTAACCACTGAAAAAAGGGTTTAGGTAGAAGCAAGGAACCATTCAAAACATCACAGTAATATCAAGCTTCTGTACGGTTCAAATAGTGGATTAGTAGTTTCAAATACCCAATGCAATACAGCGAGAATTATGATAACATGAGTTCAGACAGAGGGCGGCACGGTGGTTCAGTGGGTAGCACTGTTGCATTACAGCAAGAAGGTCCTGGGTTCAATCCCAGATAGAGTGGTCTGGGTCCTTTCTGAGTGGAGTCTGGATGTCCTCCTTGTGTCCATGTGGGTTTACTCTGGGTACTCCAGTTTCCTCCCACAGTCCAAACACATGCAGGTTAGTTAATCTGTTACCTCTAAATAGTGCCCCTAGTGTGTGAGTGTGTGTGCCCTACGATGGCTTGGCGCCCTGTCTAGAGTTGTTCCTGCCTTGCGCCCTATGCTGCCGGCTAGGCACTGGCTCTCCCATGACCCTGTCCAGGATTAAGAGATTAAGTATGTGAATGAAAGAATTAATGTTGAGTTCAGATAGTGGGGTTTGATTGTATGTACTACGTACTGTATGTACATTTTAAATTCATACATTTGAAAGATATAATAACATTTTTTGAATCCATTTTGCAAAACCATTTTGCAATGTCCAAAAAAGCAAGTGTTATGTTGGTTTGTGATGTAAGAATAGAAAAGAGGTAAAGGGAAAGGCAGAAAACACCCGCGACAACAAACATCTCTGAAGAACTGTGGGACTGTGGTGTCCTAGTGGTTAAGGTACTGGACTATGGCCCAGAAGGTTCATAAGGACCAGAAGGTCCAGGGTTCAAATCCCGCCTCTGCCAAGCTGCCACTGTTGGGTCCTTGAGCAAGACCCTTAACCCACAATTGCTTGGATTGTAAAAATGTGTCAATTGGAAATCGGTCTGGATAAGGGTGTCTGCTAAATGCTGTAAATGTAAATAAACTCCTAGCAAAATAAAAGTAAAAGTAAATACTTATATGAGGACTGTGGTAGCCTAGCGGTTAAGGTACTGGACTATAAACCAAGCTGCCACTCCTTGAGCAAGGCCCTTAACCCACAATTGACTGTATCAATTGTAAGTCGCTCTGGATAAGGGCGTCTGCTAAATGCTGTAAATGTAAATATAAAGAACACACAAGACACATACAACCAGCATCTGAAACTGACGAGCCGACGGGCAGAAGTCGGTTAATAGAATCACACGTAACGAACATAATAATATGAAAGGAAAGTTGAGCTGAAACAAAGCAAGCCAAACAAGCAAGCGTCCATAAGTGAGGGTTAAAGCAAGCATCAAAGCCAGCATTAATAAGGAGTTTCATATGAGCATGAAGCACGAGCAGGATGCATGACCACGAAGAATGATCACGGGCACAGCACAAGTGATGTCAGTGAACTCCCTCTTGAGCGTCTCTGTGAACCGTTCCAATGTGCCCTGTGACTCAGGGTGGTGAGCAATGGAAAGCTCACATTTGATGTTAATGTCACATGATCTGTAAGAATTGACGTGACAAAAAGTTCATGCCTTGGTCAGACTGGACATACTTAAGGAGCCCCAATGTAGAGTAGAACTACAAGAGTGCTTTAATAACTCTTAGTTTTGAGTGTACATGAAGGAACTGCCTCTGTATATCCAGTGGCTGTACACATTAAGGTTAAGATATTAAGATTAACTAATCTCCTGAGCAAGTCTTAGGCAAATGGCCAATGTGATAAACCAAAATGCGTTTAAACGGTTCTCCTAAAACTAGATTCAGTCTGATTCCAGCAGGATAACCTGGTTGGGTTTCCACAGAACTTGACACCCACTGCATGTGCGACAGAAAAGCTGGTCAAACTAAGTACTGTATTTCAAAGTGCATGTACATCTTATGAATTCTGGGATGACGAGAACATGATGGTGGTCTTATGTGAGTGGAACTAAATGAATGCGGTATGGATGCGGCACAACAACTAGTAACGTCACCTTCCTAGGATCAAACAATGGGGACAGTAACCACTTCCTTATCTATACTCTATCTTCAATAAAGTAAGCACAGATTTTTTCTCCAAGTCAATGAAAAATCTTGTTTTTGAGCTGAACTGAGGTTTTCACAATCCAAGGGTAAAATAAATTTAGCCTCATCACTCAGGGTGTGTTCTGCCTCCAGACGGGATGGGTCATCCTTCACAACCTATTTGTCAATCATTAGGTGGTCTACACAAAAAAGGACTCAACCACTTCCTTTAATTTCTGTTGTGCACAGGTCATCACACATGCAGAGAACCAAAACTACTAGCAATGGGATCTGTCCCAACCTCAGGTAGGGTACATAACTTGCTACTTGCTAGGACACGCCCCTAAATCACAGACACACCTCTGACTGGTAACTGTGGACAAACAGCAGTTTTTTTTACTAAATCTGCTCTCACACATTATGCAGAAGCACATAAGTAACTCCTAGCTCTGCTCCCTGAATGAACACATCACGGCCACTATAAGAACCATCTGAAAACAGGTGCGTGCTATCCAGCATTAATGACTGAGCTGCACCAATATCTCACAAAATCTGAACTGGCCGTCCCACTGCTCTCAGGGGTGAGAACATGGGAATCACACTCTTGTGTTAACACGCACTCGTCCGCTAACACATCAGCTTGAGGAAAAACATGAATTTTGTGACGACTTAAATAAATAATAACTTCCTTTGACAGACAATCCTCAAACGCTTCCAACAAAAGTAGTTCCTTAAGATGCTCAAAATGCTCAGTTTTACTAGCACCATTACTCAAACAGCAATGTCTCTAGCGAGTTCTAGATAGGTTTTAGAGGGGCTTGCCAGCAAGCCTAAGGAACATGTTTATAGGCACGGAGCACTGTAGCCTTCACCAAATCATAATTCAAACTCAAGTGGAGCACAAACAAACCTCCTGAGATAAGCAAGTAAATATACACAGTAATAGCAGTGTCTAAAGCATACAAGGCCAGTTAATTTTAGTGGTTATGCACTCAAAAACTGGAATATAAACATAAACTTGCTCTCAAAACAGAAACTAAAGCAGTGTGGTTACTAAAGTCAGAATTAGGATGTAGAGGAATTTTATCTGCTCATTTGAAGTGACGATGCAGAAACGCTGTGCGCATCAACACCAATGGATGTGGTAGAGACAGCCATAGGGGAGCAGATACTCCGCAGCCGAGGTAAGGGATTCAGAACAGTGGAACCGCCAGTTCCCTGTTAACATCCATCTCCTTCTCCAAAATTCACAATTTCTATACTTGGAACTTCTGTTGCTTAATCTCTAGGTCCAACTCCTTTATCTGCATTAGCCAAAAAGTATCTTCAGAAAATGATCGGGGTCCTACAACAAGCCCCAACCCCAGAGCCTCAGGGGAGGCTGAAAAACACGTGCCGGAGACCCCTCCCTGCTAGGTAGGAACTCCTGAGCCAAAATCATCCTTAGAACATTTATAAAACTGCTCAAATGAAGGAGCAAGCATAAACTGTTAAATCAAACACAGCTATGCTAACAATACTAACATGTAAAAAGTAAGAAATATGAAACAGAAAAGTCTCTACAGAAGCATTCCTGAGCAACTTTAGACCTAACTACCTAACCAAAAATTCACAAACCCTCTGCTACGTACCAAGCTCGAGGCCATTTTAAGCACAAACCTGAACACTTAATGTATTCAAAGTGCAACCGTAATAATGTCAGGGATACAATACGTACATAGAACAACAAATCAAAACCATGGCCTGTTATGATTCCGTTTGTCCCAGTCAAGAATAGGAAAGGGGTGAAGGGAAAGGGAGAAAACAGCCAGTAACACCCATGCCTACACACAACTCTGAAGAACAAATAACAGTTATATACAACCAGTGTCTGAAATCCATGGAGCAAAACCTGGGCAGGAGTCGGTAAATAGAATCACAAGCTGCGAACACAATAGTATCCAAGCAAATGTGAGCACAAAGCATGGGGCACAAAGCTACCCAACGCCCTCATATGCGGGCTCAAAACTAGGGGTGGGTATTGGAAAGGACTTCACTTAAGTCCCAAATATCAGCACCTGCCTGTGAAGGCATATATGGCTGAGTTCAGCACTATGCATTAGAATAGTGGCATGGAGGGTATGGTATTAGGAAAATGTGGTGTGCTGAAAGAAAATAGATAAGACAAGAAAAGAAGTGAAAAAGAGAAAAGAAGGAGATTTCTGAAAAGATAATAGACTTCTAAGGACTGAAAACTTGATAAAGAGAAATAAGAACACCTACAGTGAAAAGACCTGAAGAAGGTAGAATCGAAAAATAAATATTTAGGCTTGAGAACCCTTGAAAATTTTCTTCATAAACATAGATCCTGAAACATCATCAGATTTTCACACAACCCATAAAAGTGAAAGAGATCTCAAATAAACAAATGAGACAAAACCTCAGATGAACTAGTGCAAGATGGTTAATATTACTTTTAGTTCGGGAGACCAGGAACAATCCCAGCACAATTGCTTTTATTTTCCATTTAAAATGAGAACCCTTTTATAATTTTCCCTTTCTTTAAAGATGCCATCTTGACCTTTGTTCAACATTCCAACATTTTTTCCTGCTCTTCAATATAGGAGCATCATTCCAGCATATTCTACACTCATTGACAAAAAAATAAAGCCCCCAGATATAAATCTCAGATTGCTGCAAAACTCGGCATGCAGTTATGCAAATGACTACAGGTGTGGTCGGATTAGACACTGTGTCTTGCTACAAGAGGGCATAAGAGCGCTTCCCCTGCTGGTCTATGAAACGGCTCTCAGAGGCTACTTTTGGGTAGTGTACCTCTTAGTGAGAGATCGTTGACTGCTAGACATGCGTCTATGATGCAGTTGCCCATAGCTGGACCTGCAGATCTTCCACACTCGTAGTTTGCTGAAGCTGGAGTCTCAGCCGGTGCCATAAATACTTGATTGGAGATACATCTACCAACTGGGCAGGCCAAGGAAGTGTTGCAATCTGGTGCACACATTCCTGGGATTATCCTAATGAAACATGAATGAACACATGGCTGCTGGATGTCCTGCACATATCACTTATCCATTAGTGTCCCTCATATCACTACTAGGGCTGAACAACTGTCGTATGTGATGGCTCCCCAAGATCATCACACCAGAAAACGGGGCAGTGCGTCACTCCACAACAAAGGCAGGACTGAAGCGCTCATCACGAGGCCACCATACTCGAACCCGGCCGTCGTCGGATCCCAAAGAAAACCTGTATTTGTCGCTAAAAACAATGTCGTTCCAGTCTATAGCAATCCAGATCTCTCGTTCACAATACCACTGCAACGAAGGTGACGGTGGCTGGCTGTCAATGGCAGGACACGTAATGGGTGCCGTGACAACAAATTTCCTTCTGCTTAGCACCTGGAAATGGTCCTGGCAGAAACAGGTATGTGTAGTGAACCTGGATTGTGGACAACAAAACTGTGGGAGCTGCTCGTGTTCGTCAGTGGATCAAACAATCCTGTCTACTGGTAGTCTGTCTGGGACGTCCGGAGACTATTCGCCGTGTGTGGGTGATCTCATGGAACCACTGCTCCCAACACCTAACGGCTAGGTCAGAATGGCCTCAATGGCTGTCAATTCGTCAAAATAACCATCCTGCTTCTCTCAGTCCAATGATGTGCCCCTCTCAGAGTCTGTCAACTGGGCAAAATGTCTTCAAGTGCATTGTAGAGGCATGTCTAGCATCAAGGATCTCTTACCAAGAGGTACACTATCCAAAAGTAGACTCTGAGAGCATTTTAGTAGGGCAGTGAGGGAAGCACTTTTACGCCCTCTTGTGGCAAGACCCAGACTTGCAGCAATCTGATATTTCTATCTGGGGGCACTTTTTTTTGTGAATGAGTGTATGAGATCACTGGACTGAATCTCTCTCTGAGACATCAGTGAAAGAACACGCACTCTCTCTTTCTTATATACACTCACTCAGCATTTTATTAGAAACAGTATAGTGATTCAATCTGGTTTTATAGACTGACAATTTGATCTAGGTTTGACCTTTCATGCTGGACTGGTCACTTACCACATGGCTTTACTTCTCGAACGTAGTTGCTAGGGAACCAGCCTGTCTTGCCGTTGAGTGACCCCTCCCACCATCCACCCTCCTCTTGTCGGGTAACATGTATCAGGTCCCCCTTGCTGAATGACAGCTCGTCCTCATTGTTCTGCTTGAAGTTGAAGCGTGCCTTCACCACCAAATGGCCAGACCCCCCATTCTCTGACATGTCCTGTACAAGATGGAAAACAGTTGCGTGCAGTTTACAGGATTCATAAATGGGGCAGAATTTCAAATGATTGAGTTTCCTGGGGGGTGACGATGATTAGAGGGCTTACCACCGCTTTTGATTGCCTCCGCAAAGATTTGTTGGACTGTAAGGTGGAAGATGAGGATGTTGATGCGTTAGAAGGTCTAGAGGAGCTAGTCGGGGGACATGACCTTTCAGGACCACGATCTAGCAAGAGAAACGAGAAAGAAAACAATTTATTGTCTCATTATATTTGCAAATAATTATGAATGGAATCTTCCAACCAACTGAAGGTTTTTACACAGGTTATTTTTACATGGATAATGTAATTGTCCAGTATAAATACAAAAGTAGATGTAACCTTCATCAAAAGCTGAGAAAGCAGAGTAGTAGAGATATTTCTGCACAGGTTGTATTTATTATTGTTGTATTTATATTGCATGGAAAATGAATGGTAAGGAACTCACTGCATACAACCTTTTACATAGCTTGTTTGTTCATTTAAAAATGGCACTTTTTCATTCTTAAATAAGTCTCATTAGCCATTTTATCAGTCAAACCTACCACTCTATGGGTATAAAATTAAAGTGAATGGACACTGATCAGATGGACATTACACAGTCCATACTTGTACTGTACTATGCTCTTAAATAAGCTACATGTAAGGATTGTGCATGGTGCCACCATTAGAGAGTGGTGGACACACAATTTAAGGCAACTTTTCACTGGATCTCCAGTAGAGCATGTCAAAGGTGCAAAGCCCAAACCGGCATGTAACTAATCAGTCCCATATATCAGCACCTGCCTGTGAAGGCATATATGGCTGAGTTCAGAGCTATGAATTTTAATAGTGGCATGGAGGGTATGGTATCAGGATTGTTTGCATTTGTGTGCTGAAAGAGAAAAGGGGAAAACAGATAAGACCAAAAAAAAAAGAAGTGAAAAACAGAACTACAAAAAAAGAGAAAAGAAGATCAGAGAAAATGGAGTACTAAAGACTGAAAACATGATTTAAAAACTGAAAGGATCAACTAAGAAAGAAAAATAAAAGTCTGAAATAGCGTAAACCTTGTCACTCATAAATTAATCCACCATTTTATCAGTCAAACCTAGCAGTTTATGGGTATATAATTACTGACTCTAGTTCACTATGAGTAATTTTTTTAAACTCTCTCAATCAATAGCAACTGCTAAAGGACCACCCCTGAACAGACATTATTTGGGCCACTTTCAGGTCAGTACCTTAACGTACATGACACTGTTATAAGTGTATTTGCCACAGAGGCAGTATCATGGTTTTTAAATACTTCAGCGTCAGTGATGGGCTGAGAATATCCCTTCAATGAGAACTATTCAGTTAACAGTATCCTGTGGTTAGAAACCAACCTGTGCTACACGACTATGTATGACTGACTTGAAAATGGAAGGCTGGGTGTTCAAGTCCAAGCACTGCCAAGATGCCACAGTTGGGTCTTTGAAAAAAACCCTTAAACCCCTCTTTTCTTGGACTATACCCGAAAAACTGTATTAGTCATAAATCATTCTGAATAAAGGCACCTGCTAAACAGTATAAATATAAATAGTCAATGATGCTCCATGCTCCTTAAGCAAAAATGTAAACTGTAGCTGAGGTGCTCGTAGGCAGATTAAAACCAAAAACATGGCAATTGCTTGTTAGGAAAAATCATTAGATTTACTTACAAAAAAATACAGTATGTGCTTCATAATGTCGTAGGTGTCCCAAAAGTTGTGGTGGTAACTGAATAGTGTAATTATTACAAATCCTGCACAGTGATGTACGTTCTTCATAGGACATTTATAAGCTGAATAACTACTCAGCTCCAACAGACAATCGCTCACAGGCACCTCCACACCAGGGTCAGCGTATCAGAAATCATAGTGCACTTTCAAGCCTGCAGCCCTGAATAACACAGTCTGGTCTGCATGCCGATCATTGCACATGATGATAAGGTGGTGTCACAGAGAAAGCATGGAGCAGGACGCTCTCTGTTGCATTCCTTGTTTGTGATGTGCTGCACTAAAAGCATACAAATTCAGCCTCATATAACAAGCAGGACTCTGCTCAGCAGGTGCTGCCATGCCTGTTTCACATGGCACTGCTCTCCATCTGCTCCTGCAGCATAGTTAAATCCAATTCTCAGGGATTGGCAGGACCCTGTTATTTCTAGTGGTCAAACTGTATTACCTAAATTATGTTGGAAAAAAAAAACGATTACCAGCATCTTCTGAAACATGTCCAAAAATGTCAGTCCACATCTATTTTGTAATGTAAGCGTACCACCGATTCTCATATTGTACGTAGTTTAGACGTGCCTCTGTGTGACTGTCTCATTTAAGCTGAATTAATAATTCTCTAATTAAAGTAAATATAACTTCCCCTGAATCACAGTGCTTTAATGTCACTGTATTATAATCCCTACAATTTGTTAAGCGACTAAAGCTAGTTATATCTGCTTTATCTAAGCTCATGCAGGACTGTGGCTTCATAGCCATCAATGTATAGTAGGCCATTTTGGAGTCACTTCCGCCAGAGACTTGTGTAATAGTGTTGAGAAACACATACTCTGTCCTGCCCAGTAGGCAGCAAGCACAAGGGGCACAGAGGCCACATACTTAGGGAGATGTAGTCAGTTGCCCAAATGGGCTCTTTAATAAACAACTGTCTGTTGGCCGGAAAAGGCAGCTGCTGGAGCTTAATGTGAGGCTGGTTTCACAGTTGCTGCACAGCAACCAATTATAAATCAGTAAGAGGAAGAACATTTCTGTGTTTGCAACATATTTTATGATCATGTTTTATTTAACGTGCCGTTAACTGTAACAGATTATTACATTAGGAACTACTTTAATTCATTTGTGTGATATTATGACATGCTACACCTACAGAATGTCACTGGCTATCCATAAGAAAATGGGGGGAAAGAGGGGGGAATAGGGGGAGATAGAGAGAGAGAGAGAGAGAGAGAGAGAGAGAGAGAGAGAGAGAGAGAGAGAGAGAACAAGGTTTTTGTTAAGTGTTTTGTTACTTCACTGTACTTTTGCTTCAAATACTTCAAGTCACTATAAAAGGCAATGCTCTAATACTTTAGGGGCTAAGGAACATGTTGCTATTGGTATTGGTTGTGAATTCCAAAGATTTCCAAAAACAACATTTGAACAGACTGTGAGGGTATGTTTTAAAAAGACTGCAGCTAAACAAAGAACAAATCTAATATACAGACTAAAGCAAATCCATGGCATCCCACTCAGACAAGCAGTATGGAGAGTTTCTGGACAGCAGAGTCATAGGTCAAATTCAAAGGCAGTTGGAATGCTGTGGGGGGACTTCAGAGCTCTCAAATACTGTAGCGTTAAAGTAGAACAAGGCCAAAAATCCATCCAGTGACTGTAAGAGACTAATACACACTTGCTACAATCTAGCAAATGCCTTTAGACCGGAATACTGTAGACAGAGGTCCAAATGTCATCTTTTTGCTCATACAGCAAACATCCATAACACTAAAACCAACTGCCTAATATTGTGTACGTCCCCCTCATGCCTCCAAAACACTGAGCAGTCAAGGGCTGGACTCCACAAGACCTCTGAAGGTGTCCTGTGTTACCTGGTACCGACATGTTAGCAAGATCAATGCTCACGTAGGTGGTATGTGTCAAAGTAACATCTACATGAATGCCAAAGCAAAAGGTTTCCCAGCAGAACTTTGCCCAGAGCATCACACTGTCAGTATTATTCATATACATGAATGCATTAACAGCATTAAAGTGGTGGTCCTCACCATGAAGCCTTGTTTCTTAGTAAATGGTCTGACAGCTGACAGCTGTCAAAACTACCTGCATTGCACAACCAGCCGATCTTAACATGCCACGCCTCTTCTGGTAGCCAATCACTCCCCAAACACTGAATAACCTACCACATAGTGACGATTCAAAAATACGAACCTACAAGCTAACTTTGTCATTTGCTTCAAGGGCAATCCGACAAATTATAGGTATTGCGCTGATAAAAGTCATTTCCACTGACTCCACTGCACTTATTTTGAGAACTGAATGAGGAAAATCTATTATTACCCCAGCTCAGTAGTTAATTCCGTCCATCAGATCAGTAAATTGCAATGTCAAGTTATACCTAAAATTGCAAACACATGAATGTATGCCACAAACCATATAGGATTACTCAGTTATAAATATGTAGCCATTGCCCTCATTACACTGAAATCAAAAATGCTTACAGATGCAGCAAACTGACAGTGAAAAAAAGAGCTGCTCTTTGTGGTTTATGAGATACCAATGGTTTTTCTACATCATCTACACATGCATTAAGCACTAGGCTCTTACATATGGCCAAGGCACCAGGCAATACCGATGTCAAACCACCCTCACTCAAATGGATTTACAAATTCAGCTGGGCCAATATGAAGACAGACACATACAGACTTACAACCAGAACACTACAAAGAGGAGATAATAGGGATATATTTACCTTGTGTGGCAATGTTTACTGCTGACAGGGTGGAGAGAACCTTGCCAAAATTCTCCCCAGTGTATATGTTCTCTGGCTCAAACCCCTGAAAAACAGAAAAGGTAGATTAAAAAGCAATTCAGGTAAGACAGCCACGTATTTAAACTAGGGACAACAGAGACATGACTACTGATGAACTGAATCAAATAAACAGTGTAGATAAGAAGCTATAGAAATGCATAATGGCTTTTAAGAGATACAGGTTGAAAACAATCATTTTCTCCATCTTTGTCTCAGCAAGGCATCTTGGAGACAAAGGTAATCCAGCACATTTACTCTCTTTCCTCCATCTGGCTGAAGGTGCAAACACCCCAAACAGTACCACAAGGTTTCTTCCCCAAGCCATCAGGAAACTTAGAATGTATGGACTCACACTTAATGGAGTTGTTACACAAAAAATATGTTTCAACATATTTTTATGCTAAAGCATATTCTAAAATTTTAAGCAAAACTTCGGAGATGTTTCCTGTTTTCTTTCTCTCTGACTCTCCATGCTGAGCTGTACATGTACTACTGTGGCCTGATATGATGCTTGGCGAATATGTCTTCATATCTGGACCCACCTGATTAGACATTTGTGCAAGATCCTTGTTTGGTTTGCTGCTTCATCTGGAGTTACCTGCACTATCTGAGGCAGTGAATCATTTCACCTGGACACCCAGACACTTCCACTCTCCGATGTCTGCTGCAGTGACTATAAACTGTTTAACTAAACCCGTCTTTATATTTTACAAGAGCTCTTAAGACCTTTATCCAACTGTTTGTTTTCATCCAGAGAAGAACAGGTTCCCAGTTTGAGCACAGTTCCTCTCAAGATTACTTTCGCATGTGTCTCAGGGGGTTTTCCTTGTCACTGTTGCCTGCAGCTGCTCATTTGGACTCAAGACCCGGCTTACGTAAAGCTGCTAAAAACATTATATACATGAATTGAACTTCAAATGTTTCTGTTCTCAGAACTGGCAGCATTATAATTTTTGCATTTGTAATTTTCCAATATTTTTCCCTGCAAAGGTTATTTAACGTATTTTTCCATTATGCATATCCATGAAGACTCCCTGCTTAATTAGATCACTTTGATAATTCATGCTCATTGTTGTTTACTGCACCATAAAATGTGGAATGTGTTGTATGTGAGTCTTAAGTGAAACACATGCAAGTAAGAATTTATTTGTGATTTCTTCACAGGAAAATAAAGCATTACCTTCTTTCCTCCACTGGTTTACGTTTCACATTTTAAATAAAACATCATAACTCATGGTTCTCATGAGTATGAGGAACATCTCATATGTATCAGCCAAATAATTAAGCAATCATGCACTGGACAAGCTACAATTTTAATTGTTTTCCTATCAGAGTTTGTTCCCATCCTTTCCGAAGGACCTTGATGACAATCCCAGTCTGTTGGATTCTAAATTGTTTTTATATTGCAATATGAATTTCTCTCATTTAAAAATATATGGATTAAATGATAACGTGTCTTTAGCTTGTGGAAAAATCAGACTCAAAGTTTCAAAATCTTTAAAAGCCTAAAACAAAGCTCTGAACTTCAAAATGGCCAAAATAAGTGCATCTTCCCCTCCTGTTAAAAAAAAAGAAAAAATGTTTTGGCCACTTTCTTCCCCTTCCCACATTTTGTAGATGTTATCTACATTACTGCAATGTTTACACTCTTTTGGTAGACTCATAATAAATTGGGTTTTGAGATGTATATCTTGTTGCAAGTCTCTCATTCCTCACTTTTCAGCTTATGTTGATCAAGCCATGTCTTTTAAGGCATGTCTACTTTTAAGCTCGCTGCTCCACCACTCTAAAGCTCATAATTGTTCAATTATACATTTGTTATAACGTCTTATAACACTTAAACTTGGCTGACGTTATGGGAGCAACATGACTTTTGGAGGTCTCTTATGACAGCAGCCAGTTTATTCCTTTAGGAAATTTGAATAGTCACATATGGTCAGCTCACTTCAGCCTTGTTACACTGGCTGTGTCATTTATGTACAACAAACACAACAATAAAAATTCTAAAATGCCAGCCAAATTCAACATTCCAGCCTACGTGATAAAGACAACAACATCTGAAAAACCGTCAATCTGGAACGGTCATTGTGAAAGCTCAGTGAGTAAATGGAGGCCTAACTGTTATCAAGAACTTATGCTGTGACCTGGTCACTTCCTAGTGTACACTGACATCGTGCACTATTAATATCTGGATGATGTACTGGAAACACTGAAAAACAGAATGCTGCTATCCTTTTATATTAGGAGAAAAACTTTCGTACTTTCATACTATCTACATATTTATTGTTTATCAGGCACATAATAGATTGTTAACATTTACAGTAACAGTACATTTACATTTATGGCATCAATTAGTACCCCAAAGTGTAAAATACTGCAACTAAAGTCTATGTCAAATTAATCACCATCTCCGATGGTCTTGTCAGTACGTACAATTTTGACTTTTTTTACTGAGTTTTTAGTATGTAGTATGCAGTTTGGGTTTAAGGTTACGTGTGAGACGCAGTGTTAAACAGTAGCAAACCTAACCCCATTTCCTGGAAGCACTGTTCCTTTTTATCACTAATCTAGTTCATCTCTATAGTAGCACAACAGAGTGAATAAATGAGAAACGCTACATGATCACATTCAAAAACATCGTTAACAGTTTGGATTTAGAGGGCCGTGCTGGAGCTTATAGCTACTGGACTACTGATCAGACGGTTGAGGTTTCAAGTCCTGGCTCTGCTAATGTTGACCATTAAGACCATTAACCCTCAGCTGCTTTTATTGTACCTTGTAATATTGTTGTAAGCTGCTCTGGAAAAGGACGTCTGCTAAATGTCTTAAATGCAAATGTACTTTCAGTTCATACAAAATGAACTGATAATCTATAAACATCTGAGACTTTCTGAAGTCTTGAGCCACTTTTGTTTTTGCAATGTCTAACCGTAGACAGGAAGAATTTTTGTATTTTGCTTAAGACATTTGACACAATATTAACTCTTTAGAACTTATCAACAGACACACAATACTAAAGCAACACTTCACAACTGCCAAAACAGGCTACTTAAAAAAAGAAAAAAAAGAAAACATAAATAGATATTTTACAGTTAGGTTTATGCAAAAACAACTTCTGTGCTGTCTGGTATTATTGGTATTATTTTGTATTAAACAGCATCAGATAAAGTACAGAAATGTTAATTCTTTGAAAATAGATTTAAAGAGATAAAGGTGAAAATCATACAAGCTAGACAGCTTTGGACTGCTACTAGTTTGCTTCCCGTTTAAAGCACTTCCCCAAAAGCAGAAGCGAAAGTTGTACAAGTGGCTTCTTTGTCCAGTCACATGGTTTGCATCCTTCATGTGCACTGTTGGGTTTGAGTAGCACATTATTGACTTTTTCCCCCACATGCCCTTTCTCTGCTCTTATATATTGCACTTTAAAGATCTAATACACTTACATACAGTTTTGCCACCTCGGAAGGCAATGTCATGCAAAAGCTCAATAGTCATTTCATAACAGCATCATTTGTACAGACTATTTAAAAGTACAAAGTGCAGCACATGGGAAATTCCACCTTGCAGTCTGTAAACGTGCAGATATCTATAAAAATGTCATAGCGTGGACAGAAGCATACCATACTTCCTTAAATGTCTGGCATATCTTTGCTCGTCCTAGCTTTGATTTTCATATGACAGTGTTGCCTAGGCATGTTGTACCATTTAAAGGGAACCAGCCCTCCCTAGACCTCCCATTTTGGGGAGGTGACAGCAGGCCTTGAATACAAGAGAAACCTTGTATTATCAAGTCAAGCAAATAAAGCTTCTGACTTAAATCAAATGTGCACCATTATTAATTGACATTGCGTTCTATACAGGCTTATACACTGCATAATGTTTTGAGTCTTGCCTTCTAGACCGTTCATCAAAATATGTACTGGAGCTGATAAAATGCACTGAGTGCACTGCAGCTGATAAAAGACCACAAATCAATATGATTCACAATTATTATTAAGATCAGCGCAACCTGTTAGCTGTAAGCATATTGCAGCCAGGTAGTATGCTACTGCTATACTACAGGACTTCTTATTAATATGCATTACTAACTAATTAATTCACACATGTACAGTAGATTAATATATGAAACACTGTCATAGATTATATATATACCCACACAGATAGACAGGTAGATGGACACACAGAAATGGAGAGAGAGATACATAGATAGATAGATCTAGATGAGTAAATGCGTTAATATGCAAATTTATTGTCTCAGTACAACAGGAAGAGTCTGGTCACTCTCATTTTGTTGAGAAAATATGCTTGTGGCATTTGCCTAAGCATCACTGTTTGGGGCAACCAGGAGGCTCAGAGGTCTAATCAGCTAGCCCACCACCTCAGGGACCAGGGTTTATGTCCTGGTGGTATCCTCCAGTCTGCAGCCCCTTCGCAGATCCGCAATGGACTAGCGTCCCGCCTCGGGCATGCTTATACCCGTGTCCTGTTTTATCTGAGGAGCACTCACAACCCTGAGCAGGAAAAAGCAGGAATACAATCTGGAAAATGTACGTAGAATTATTTAGATCTATTGTTCTCAACATGTGAGCTGTAACCATAATATGATCCCTGCTAAAACCAATTACAACATTTTGAACGTTAGTATGCTGGTCAGTGAGCAACACATTGTGAATTCCATGTCCCATATCAGTCCAAGCTGGCTTATGCCAGTGTTTCTCAATCCTGGTCCTGGAGCCCTCCTGCTCTGCACCTTTTAGTGCTTTTCCTGTTTAAACACACTCACTTTAACTCAGTAATGGGTTGTTAATGAGCTTAGTAATTGGATCAGGTGTGTCGGGAGCAAAGGAAAACACTAAAACGTGCAGAGCGGTAGGGCTCCAGGTCCAGGATTGATGCTGTTTAGTGCTGGTCACGCTAGTGAAGCTGGTTGGTCTTTCCTGGCTTTTTAGCAGGGACAGAATGAGCAATCTAGTATACCTAGAGCAATATAGTATGTAGTTAGTATACTACAATGAAACTATAGGTCTACTACATAGAATTAGATAACTAATGAACAGTTGTAGGGTAGTGCTTAATACATGTTACCAATCCCAATGATCATGATTATTAATGCTATAGTTACCAGCCTGAAGAGATTTCTCCATTATCACCAGTTGTCTTTATGTCTTGCATTAGGGCTGCACAATTTATCACCTCAGCATCATCATCGCAATGTGCACATGCACAATAGTCACATCGCAGAATGTGCAATTTCTCACTTTTTAGGACGTGCATTTCAATGAAATCAAACATGTCATGCTATAACTTTTTGCTGCTACTTTCCATGACATATCTCCAGATATAATTTATTTTAATCCAATCTTGGATACACAGTTTGTTGCTCGTTGTGAGTGATGTGCGGTTTCGAGGTGCACAGCGAACCATCCAATCATAAGCAATTTGGTTGCAATAAGAAAATCACCATTGTATATATGGAATTATTTCGGCTACAGAAAGGATGATGTTGAGCAAAGAGGGTAATTTGTCCACAATGCCGTGCCGTTGTTGCCACAACACGAGGCAGCACGACTAATCTGTTTGAAAGCTTAAAGCGATATCACAAAGCTCTGTATGACGAGTGCAAGATCTGGATGCTTTGCAAAGCAAAAAACTTTTTAGGATGCCTTCACCTTAAGAGAAAGGTTCCAAACGACAGAGAGAAATCCCTAACAAGAGGGTACAGCATCTAATTCATGACCGGCAAGATATACTGTACATGTCCCTGGAATTCCTGCATTTTTTAAATATCACAATATATATCGCAGAACAGAAGTATTGCAATGTCAGTTTTTTTAGCAACATAACACAGCCATATCTTGCATGTATTACAACGACAAACAAACGCATCATAGAGGGTGTGTTGTGCGTTTGGTTTCGTATGATTTATAATGTGTAATGTTGATTTCAGTTGTGGATTGAATTATGAGAATTACACTACAATCACTTTGTACACTGCAGTTTACCTAAAGTCCCCTGCACAATTATGGCATCCCTGGTACATATGAGTAAACATAGTCATTAGGAATTCATCTTTTGATGAATAAAATAAAACTTTAAAAAGTAAAACAAATGCACGACATACATATAAATGAAAAAAGCTTCAGATTTTGTGTCTAAGAACCTCTAGGTGTCATGGGGTAATTGTCTTGGTTTGGTGGTTTGGTTAAAAATAATTATTTCCATGTTCTCAATGTGGGATTTCACCAAAAGGTCAATTTCACCTTGTCACTCATCTTTAACAGGGTTGCCAAAAATTGAGGGGACTGTACAAACATATTCTATCCTCAAAAACAGATAGAACATTAGGAACAATCCAACATAATGAGTGCTAATTTAATCATACAGACAGTACTACATGCAGGCTTAGATGAAGAAAGTTAATGACAGCTTACCTCAACCTTCAAAGAGACGCATCCTTTCAAAAACTCCCGAATATTCCCGATACAGTCGGCTTCGCATTTGGGATCCTGGCAATACTGTAACGGAGAGGGTCAATAATAAATACAAATAAATAAAAACATGAGTGCAGTGCTGAAAAGCTCCTGCTGCCACTCGGATCGTTTTGATAAGTGTCTGCTCAGAGCATATTCTGTTCAACGTCTAAGCGCCCCGTCTGACTTCAGCTACTGCATTCGCGTCATTAGTCTCTTTTTTATATCATTAATATTTCTTTTAGGATATTTCTGTTTGCAAAATCCTCTTCTTGTCCTTTACACACATACACACACACACACACACACATACACTCAAACACACACGCACACAAACGCGCGCGCGCACACGGAGCCCGCATCCCCGTCATACCAGGAAAATGAGCTTTGAGGAGGAAGTGACGATCTGCTCAGAGCAGCTCTCACACAAGTACGGGCACATTACACCCCGACCAAACAGCCTGATGTACCAAATATGGCTATAACTAGCATTACCCAAACGATTATTGTAATTACTTATCGAAAACTCTGTCAAACGTGGTCAACTAATGACAACAAAACAGTATTTTCCTTCATGTCTCTTTAAATATTTACTCTTTTATTCAACATAAAGACAAAGCGTGTACCTGCTTATTTGCTATTGAATTATTAAGTAGACTATCAATAACAATTAAAAAGTAAGCATGATTTAATGTGGCACTGGCAATAAATGCAGGACCATTGTTTCACAAGCACTGAGAAACTAGAATAATAAATCACTTGCTATTTTTGGGCTTTCATCTAATGCTCACTCACTTCCAAAGTCCCTGTCAGATGTTACTGCCTTCACATTTTTGCTGGCAAGGCGGCGTATCCTTCTACTTAGGAAATTCTCAAAACCTCCTACAATTTCAATGTGGCTCCATGATTTATTACACTATTTAAAATTTGAGAAGATTAGATGCACAGTGAGAGGTGATGCTTCAAAGTGGAATTCTTTTCTCTCTTATTTTGACCAGCTTCAGACCATACCTTCTATTTAACACCCTCCATCCCTTTTTTTTTTTTTTAAACTGGTGTGTGTCCGTGTGCTTGTGTGTACGTCGTTGTGTGTCTTTGTGATGTCTTGTCCTGGGATAAAATTGGGAAAATGTGTAAGTCTTTAACCTATTTGCTCTCCACTGTTGGTTGTACTCTGTATGTTGATTTTGACTCCTCAATAAACAATTAAAAAGAAAAAAAAGAAAAGCCGGGGCAGCAAAGAAAACTGACAGTTTGTCAGACTAGTTACATAACCTTGAGTGTATTTACATGCGGGCTGATAATCCGATTTGTTGTTTTATTTATGCATTAATCAGATTAAGTGCTAATATAATTCTCTGTCTTACATAAGAATAAGACTGTTTTCATGTTACAAGAAATAAAATCTTGACCAGTCCCTGATAAAAAAAGAATAATAAATCACATTTAGTGTTATTCTATTTAAATCTATCTTAAAAAGGCCTTGGCCAGTCCAGCTCTAGCATGGGTACTAAACCGATATCCAGTGACAGTCATTAACTTTAAAGAACTCCCAAATATCCAGTATGAGATACAATGTCCACAAAATAAACTAAAAAAACTGACTGTCAACCATGAGATAACATTACTTTCTTAGTTTGCATGGAATTATTTGTTTTTTACATTAAGCCACCAGAGTTTACAACCTAACAGATTATTACATGCACCAGAGTCAGTACAAACAAGGCCAGCAGGGTAACTGGGGTGGCACTGACTACCCTGACATCTGATTCACACTGGTGCCACTGAAATACTGCATTTACATCACATAAGTCCACCCAGCTGACAGGAAAGCTTACACCAATCCAGCTGCGAGACACTAATAACAAATTTTGTGTTCATATTCTTTTCATACTCCGTTTGGTAACCCTGAGGATATCAGATATCAGCTGATTCAGAGCTTTGCTACTGATATCGTATGGTATCAGGATCATCTCTAGACATAACATTAACTGGCAGCTTGCATTTTCAGTACGTAGATGAATCAGAATTATATGAATTGGTGGTGCAGTGGTAAGCACTGGTCACAGCTCCAAGATCCCTGCTTCGATCCCAAACTCAGGCTCCGCTTGTCTGGACGTTGCATGTCCTCCCCATTTCCTCCCACATTCCAAAGTCATACATGTTAGGTTAACTGGTGTTTCGAAATTGTGTGCGACTGTGTGAGTGTATGTTCCCTAAGATGGATTGGCGCCATGTCTAGGGTCATTCCTGCCCTGAGCCCTGTCCCGCCACCTAGACGCTGGCTTTCGCGACCCTATTAGGATTAAGCGGATAAGACAATGAATGAATGAGTGTAATGACTTTTAATCTGAGAGGATATCTGAGGGGTTGTTTGTAAAGGTGCACTCCTCTAAAACAAACACAATCGATGCAACATCGTATCATAAGATGTGGAACATGAGAAATTCCAGAATGGTCAAAGTTCTCACTATTATAAAAGTGATCAGCAGCCACAGGAAATGTTACTGCTTCTAAAGGGGTTCTACCAAAAATAAAACTCAAGTGTTGCATAGCTCTTTGAGCCTGCTTTGCGTGTGGATCGTTTAACAGCTGTGCTGTGTGTCAGTCAGTATTCACTTCAAGATTTGAATGAGCCTCTTAAACTGTTTACAAAAATATTTGTTAAAAGCATTCAATATACATTTTAAGCAACCCCAAGACTGAAATGACCCAGACCACTCCACCTGGGATCAAACCCAGGACCTACAGAAAACTCTATGGAGTACAAATATCTGGGTAATATTCAGGAAACATGGTGGAAATCCATTCTGTGCAGGGCTCAACACTATAGACATATATACCTACACCCCGCATTGCTGCGATACGTAAATATGTCTGCCATATTGGCCTAGGCAATACTTGTAAACAAATACAAGTGAATGGGGAGATGCTTTTTTCTGGTTAAAATGCACAATAACCTAATTATTTTCAACCGATTTTAATTAGTAATTTTTATATTCAAGGCTTTTGATCTATGTGGAGTAAAAAAGTTCTGACTCCAGTTATTTCCAATCTCGTTAGAGATAAGTGTGTATCAGTGTTAGGCTGGTGGAAAACAATTCCTTCAAACAACAAAGTTATACGAAATTATAAAAACTCACATTTTTTGTCAAGCATGGATTTGGATTATTTTCCTCTTTAAATACGTGTGGAAACGTCCCTTTACAATTTCATTATAATTTAATGTACATGAAATTTGTAGAAGGAATGTGTGATTTTTATGTTCTCGAAATTTCTTTTTCTGTCTACATCCCATTATTGGAGCTTTTCTTTTGTCCCAGGTCAGAACTCAGCTCATTCACTTTGAATTACTGGAAAAAAAAAATCTAAATTGTGCATCTTCAAATTCTTATAATTGACCATCATTGACAAAAATGTAACAAAATCAACATAAAACCAAACAGTGAGACACTGGCAGTTTGCATTATGTTTGTTATAACAATGAAATGATACACTAAATGGCAATATACAGTACAGTAAATCATATTATTAGCCTATGAATACGATAAGATGTAGTCTAATAAATAATATAATTAATGAAATAATACTAGTAGATATAGTATACGTAGTATGAATAGTAGTATAATAAATAGTGAATACTGTATCATACAACCATTATATTACTATTTATACTACATATACTACATACTAGTCTGTTGCTAATCCATTACTATTATGGTTTTATTATATTATTATTTATTAGACTAGAATAAGGCATGTTTTTTTTCCAATGCAATCTTTGGAGAATTTTGAGAAGTTGCCTGGACCAATATGGCGATGACGTTGATGCATGATCCAGCTACCAATGTGGCATCTAGTTATATTATGTCTATATTCAACACACTCAATCTCTCACCTAGGCGGAATTCAGAGCCAGTCCATAAACTGGGTTTTGGGGAAGTGGGAGTAAGTAAACCGACACGTACATATAGAAATCCATACAGCCAGGAACCAGGATCACTCAAGCGTGCTGCACCAATACTCACATGACATTTCATGTCCTGATTAATGTATGTAAGTGATGTGTAGTCAGCATATGTGCTTGCCTTGCAAAGATATGAGACAGACACTGCATCATTTTATAATTTGTCCATTCCATGACTGGAACACCACGAATGGAGAAATATGAACAAATGACCTAAAAGTCACAGTTACATATTTACATTTAAACCCTTTGGACACTAAAACCATGCACAGACCAAGCAACAAATAATACTGATTATTTAATTACAACAGCATATGTTAAACTTTAGGTTAAATTAGATGGTAAATGAACAATCAGTTCTGGTGTAAAGTAAAGACCTGAGCAACATTAACAAAGGGCAAATCGTTATATCCAGATAATTGGATCTGAGCATCTCCTAAACAACATGGCTTGAGGCTGATATCAGTTAGCAGTGGTGATTACCTATGGTCAGTGGTCCAACGAAAAGACAATGTCAGATGTTGGTGCACATGGCTCATCAATGCAAGAGAGTAATGAACCTTATCTTGTCCGGTCCAAATGGGAACAAGAGGTACTGTCACAAATTTCACAGAAATGTTTCATTCTGGAGGGATTGTATCACATCACACAAAGCAGCACCCCCTGCTCATGTTGCTCTGTTTGGGCATTCAAGAAGATGCTAATTTGATGTGCAACGACTACTTAAGCATCGTTACAGACCCAGTGTTTTTTATGTTTTGGCTAATCGGTGTATTTTTTTAAAATTATGTGTAACTTTGCAATTACATCCACTAAAACAATGGAAAAAAAATCCAATAGTGTCAAGCCTCACAATCCAAACTCCTACTATTCTCACTCCTGCTGTATTTTGTGTAATATTTTAATACCGAACCTGCTATCTGAGCTACTAACCCGCTATAGCAAATGGTAATTGGATGGTGTTCTGATTTGCTTCTTGCCTCTACCTACACCATCCACTTCCCTCCTCTCTGTGAGTAACCCACACTTTCAGCTTATTCATTGGTCAGAATTCCTCTTATCTAGAGTGCCTTACAATTAGTGCTGGGCGGCATGACCAAAAATTTGTATCATGGTACTTTTAAGGATTATAATGGTCCCACTGTATTATCATGGTGTTATTGGCATGGGGTGACGGGTATTTATATTGGTTTGTAGCTTACTCTACTGCCAGGAGTACATAGAATATAATAAATATTATATATTACCCAAAGATTAACCAAATGCTCCATTTGTTAAAAAAATAAAATAAAATAAAGATAGTAGGGGCTGCCTTATGCCTGACTCTGTGGTCTTGCTAGCTTTAGCTTTAGCCTCTTTGACTTTGTTTGCTTTGTCAAACTCTGTATATTTAGTGGGGTGATGCTGTGTTAAACGTCTTATTAAATTCGTTATTCCGAATATTTCAGAGTTGTTCCATTATGGCTTATTTTCACCATGTATTTAATCTAAACAGCACACTTCCATCCCAAAGACATGGTTGTGTTCAAAATGAATCACTACCGGCCTCATTATTGTGCCAACTTCCTCATCAGTAATGTGGTATTTAATGAGACTACTAAGTAGCTCTCGGACCAAAATCTACAATGCTTCTTTCTCAACGACATAACAACCCTTAAACATGTGTCATAAATAAATTCTCGAGTGGCTGAAACTTTACACACCTGAACTGAATTCTGAATCAAAGTCAGTAAAAGCTCTGTGCTGTTCCTGTGTGATTGACCGGCACAGTATTGGTTATATGACTGAACGCCTGACCACCAGTTTAAGTCGATTATCCTCAGCAGGACTTCTAGTAGTGAAAAATATTATATAGTTAGCTGCCTATTGAAAGTATTAGAGCTGTGTTTCTGCTATGCAACAGTATGGAGGTATATAAAAAAAGCATACCGTACGGGAAATGAACACCCAGCACAACTTACAACTGATACAAACTTACAAGGGACAATCCAAGTAATGGTGTTTATGAACCTTAGATGAGTAGTGTTGTGTATTCTTTAAGTGTTTATGTGTTATCAATAATACATCTGAACTAAGGCTTATGCTAGTCAAATTTTAGAATCCAATTCCAACTAATTTTGTGTTACATGCATTGAGTGCTTATGAATTCTAGATAAACAGTCAGAACAAAGACCTATGCCAGTCAGATTAGAGAAGTTATGCATATATAATGTAATGGTCATGACAAAAGCCTTGTGTTATGAGATTACATAAATCAGTTCTCATAAATTTCATGTTATTCGTATACTACTTTATTTGTTACATATCAATAGTCTGAATTTAGTTTTGTTGTAGTCAGATCAGAAAACCCAATTATTTGCTTTTTTTTATGAATACTGTGTTTGTATATTTGAGAGAAACAGTCTGACAAAACCTTGTACATGTCAGATTAAGAAATCAGTTCTCATTAATTTTATGTTACAGAGTAATAGCCAGATTAAAGAAAATCAGTAATAAATTGTAAGTATGTATATTTCAGCTATTTATGCATTCTACATGAATAGTCTGGAAAAATTCTTATGCCAGTTAGAATTATAACAACATGATTTTTCTAGATTTAGATCAGTGTTTATCAATCCTGGGGCCTGGTCTTGGAGGGCCCCCCTGCACATTTTAGTGCTTTTCCTATTTAAACACACATCTTAACTCAGTAATGAGCTTGCTAATTAGCTTAGTAATTGGTTCAGGTTTGTTGGGAGTAAGGAAAACACTAAAACATGCAGAGTTCAGGTCCTTTTTAGATTAAGATCAAGATTTTCTCAATTTCCAGGCCGAAAACAATGTTGCAAATTAAACTTTCCGCAGAGTTCAAATCCGATGAACTTCTCGTCCATGACAAATTACACTATGGTTTTGGCCACGGGGACCTGAAGGTGAAAGGCTTTTTATAGTAGCCAAATTGTAGCTGTGTGTAAACACGTTTTATATAACGTACCAATTTCTCAAGCTGAGATTGTAATTAACCCACAACCTATTCTCTCTCATAGAGCTGCTACTACTCTGAAGCAGAAATAAAGCTAGTAGTATTCCTCTCCAATGCTTCCTCATTCTCACCACAATAGTGCTAGCCAAAGCTATGCTAACTGCACCAAAATGGATGACTGTTTGCATCGCCAGTCTTCTGGCCCTGAGTATTTCACAGAGACACACAAACTACATATCTAGTGTGGCCATGGTTATATGCTGAAACACAGAGTTTTCCTTTTTTCAGATATAACATTTCTCATCTAAACAAAAACAAATCTAAAAAAGAAATGGTCTCGTTGATCTAAAAAACATTTGTCCAGTAGCCTTCTGGCTTATGAACATGACTGTTAGAAAAGCACAGATTAACAGTAATGTTCATTTGGAGTGCAGTGGTTTTCTTCTTGCAGCCGTCCTAAAAGCGAACTATTAGTTGATTAGTAGTTATCCTTGCTTCCATTGTGACCACCCACTATTACACACCCTGCTCTCCAAGTGATCTTTGTTGGTCTACTACTCCTGCTGAGGGTAACAATGGTCTTGAATTCATCTATTTGTACACAATCTGTCTGTGGATTGAGGAGTCCAAACTCTTTAGAGATGCTTTGGTAACCTTTTCCAGCCTGATAAGCACCAACAACAACTTTTACGTCCTCAGAAATCTCCTTTGTTCAGGCCATGATACACTTCAACAAATTTTTTAAATACAACAGGGCGCACACTCACACCTGATTGCATCGCACTGACTGAAATCATTTATTCATACGCATGACTCTAATTTCACCTTCAAATTAGCTGCTAATCCTAGAGTTTCACCCACTTTTACCACACACAGACATCTAATTGGATCATTTCAACAAACAAACTATAGTAGTATATGTTTTTGCCCCCATTTGGTTAATCTGAAAATCAGATGTGATGTGAAAATCTGAGATGGTCATAATTATGCAGAAATATCGAGAACTATAAAGCTCTCAAACTTTCAAGAGCTGCACAACTAGCATAGGCATACTATGCACATCGTAGCTCGTGCAGTACTTTGGTATAAGATTGTTCTGAAGATGCAGTGTCCTAAAACTTAATAACTATCTTAATACCTAGCAGTACGTGTGTCTACCTGTACATCGCTGAGTTAGAACTTCGCCATCATTTACGGGTTTGTACAATCTACAGTTAAGACGATTTATCAGACTGCTCTGCGATGGACCTTTGAAGCACTGTGGACTGGTTGAGACACCAGGAGGCACAAAGCCTGTAATTAGAGTTAAACGACTAGATCAGAATGAAGATGCTTTGTGATAGTGGAACATGAAGCGGCTGTTAGTGAATGCGGAACATTTGCTTGAGACAGGAAGTCCAAGTTTACATAGCATTTCATTTGGCGCTTTTGTACTAAAATGCACGTTTGCTCACACAGTGTACAGTGTATTATTGAAGCGATGTAAATTTTAAAATTCGCTTTTTCCAAACATAGAAAGCCTTGTGATATAATCTAAGCGACATAACGTATTGTTTTGCAGAGTTGTTTCCTAATTACGCCGTTTCCTCCTAAGCTTTCTGTGAAGCAAAACACAACCATGTTATTCAGCTTTGTCATGTTTTCTTACGATTGGCTTTACCTTTCCGACAGATCCCGGCACGAGCCGCTCCATAAGCCTGCACAGGACGACTCCATCTTTCAGAGATGCTTTTAAAAACGCCTCCGGATCGGCGATGCTCTTTTTAGGGGAATTAAGTACTCCTAAGGAGATGAGCCAGGTAACCGTTTGCTCCTCTGGGTTCATGGCTGGTCGGGCCGCGCCGTTGCAGCACTCAGGCCGCTGCGCACTGCTGCTGCTGCTGAAGCCCACATCCACATCCGCACTTCTACTTTGCGGAACAGCATTCAAACCCAGCGCAATGCCTTAGTCTGAGTACACAGGAAGATGTTGCCCCATCACTCCAGTCTAATTCCACTCACCTTCAAGATGTCCGTTTATCTGGAACATACGTTCTGCATATCTAATTAGCCAGTTTATCAGGAACATCGTTCATAAGGTTGCACTGTGAATATTTACATTAAGACAATGGAGCAGTTACCATAACGTGAGCGACTTGCAGTTAAGCTGAACGATTGGAAATGTCTTGTTCAAGACGCTTCCAGTTGACTGAACCCAATCATCGGTTTTCTAACCCAGAGCCTTCACGTTGCAAACTCAGGACAGGGTCTGAACCCGCGTACTCCGTGTGATGCTGACGGCAGCTGGCTCTTACTTCCAAGCCACATAATCTCCTCAAATGTGCAACTGGAAGGTTCATGTACGCAAGTCGCTCCGACTAAGGGTATCTGCTAAACAAAGGACTCGAGTCCATAATTCAAATATTGGATCAAGAGGGGTCCTGTCTCAAGTCACTTCTACAGAGCAGGCAAACTACACATAGCAAAATATCTGGTCAGTAGTCCAGCTACAAACTACATCTGCAGAAAAGCATGTTTGATATGGCTATGCTAACAAAGGAGTTGAACACGCAAAATGCCCAACTTGATGCGTATTATACTTGAGCCAAGCATGCAATACTTGGCATGGGTTCCTTTCAGTGATGACCAATTACTTTAGCACAAATGAACACAACCAAGAAACACCAGTAACTTCAGGCAAGAGGTTTATTTAAATATTCTACAAAACAGTTTGTACACAGGTTGAACATCCGTAGCACCGACTTCTGACACCAATCTGGATCTGAAACAAACAAAAAAAAAACCTTCAGAAATTCAGAGAAAACATTTAGGCACCAAGTGTTTAGTTAGTACTGGACATACCTGCTACCCACACCATGCGCTGTTCATGGTCATACTCATGTCCACCAGTGATGAGATTATACACCCAGGAGCTCATCTTTCAGATCATACTCATCCTGCAACAAGATGAAATGATCATTATAGTGCCAGAACAGAAATGGATATGATAAGATTACATGGAGGTATAAAGGGTCTAATTTGGTTGTCTTGCAGTTATTTTCCAGGCTGATTTGGCATGTTTTCCAGTGGTCTCCTTTAATAGAAAGGGCATGGCTGTGAGCAGCTTTGGTTTTATACAATCTTAAGTCCAATATTCCAAAATGTGCATCCACTGACAATTGTCTGAAAGTTGTTTGAAATTTAAGGATGTAAGCTACATGGAAGAAGTGGTCCACAGGTGGAGGGCTTCATGTTAATATCCATATCAAATGCCACTTGTAACTTGCAATGTGATGTTGCAAAAGAAAATCCAGCTGAATGGGTTTCCGTTTGTCAGTCATTCCAGAGACTATTGGACTTAAACTTAAATGATCCCATGTGTTTTTTGTTGTGTTTTTTTTTGTTACAAATTAGGCAGAGTCCTTTGGTTGCAGAGGGCAAATGTGTAGTCAAGCATACGTGATTTAGACTGTAGCATGTCAAACATGACGTGTTAACTTATCTGTACTTGAGACTGCCACTCATACCACCGAGTCAAGTTCACTTAGACGAGAGACAAAAGGGTTTGCTTTGCTTACCAGCTGTTGACACGTTTAATCGGGTGTTGGATTGTTTCTTGCATATAGGTTGTCTTTGCATTGGTCGTTGCAAGCCGTCATAGTTTAGACTTTATGATGCGGGATCCATTTGCACTGAGGAGAGCTACACTGAGAAAGTTTGGCAAAGGCATTGGTCTTGTTCAACAGACTGAACATTGTCAACAAGAATATCTCACAATCTAAATTGGATCATTTTATGTTCCCCTCACTATGAAGGACTGAGGTTTTCAGCTGAATTTTCACCATTTCCCATGGATCTTCTGTACAGGAGTGGGGCTCGTGCACGTTCATTAAAATCTTTATTGGTAAATGAAACATTACTCTGGGGCATTGCAGGTTTACATCACTAGCTTACAAAAACAAATCACTTAACTCGGCAAGAGGACCATAAAACGAGAGCCAGGCAAGAGAAAATATAAACTAACACTTAAAAAAAGCAGGAAAAAAACAAACAAAAAAACTTCACAAGGTTTGGTACAGCTTGAAATTGAAGCTCAAAGTCCATCCACTAGTTATTCTCCACGTAATGCCTTAATGTGAGCCAACCAAGCATCGAGTCCACTTCAGTATCGATTGCGGATCATTCCTCTATCTGGCCGACTGCCTCTGCGGCCCCGAGGTGCACCTCGGCTTGAGCTGTTGTATTGGCGAGGGGGGTAGCCTCTCTCAAAGTCTTGCCTGGCTGGGCGCTCAGAGCGGCTAGTCGAGTACGGATCACTCCGACCGCTGGTGTAACTGTCACGACTGCCATATCCATCCCTGGAACTGCTGCCATAGTCATCATATCGACTGGCTCCACCACTCCCACCGTAGGACGGAGGGGGACCCCTTGAGGGTGGGGCACTGCGAGAGTTACCTGCAGGGTCAACGGGTCATGTAATTGACACAATTCACAGACATTTTGGTGCAAGTTGTTAAGTCCCCATTTTCTCACATACATTCCTCTCTGCTGCCACAAACTGTTTAAGGCCAGGGGCACTTGTGCTCAGAATGTGGCTTTAATTGTGACAATGTGGACGTACAGGTTTATAGAAATTGATTGCATTGTGAACTGGTCCCCAAGAACAGGGCCATCGAGGATTACTGCAGACCGGGAGCTTTGATTCTCTTGCATGAATTGGACCGGACTATTGAAAAGGCTCAAAGCTGGGATTGAACTTAGAGGTTCCTGGTTCAGTGCAACTTTAAGAGAACTTGAGCTGCAGGACGTTTTAAGGGTGTACGTAACTAAGGTAAATGTGGGATGGTTTTGTTCCAGGTGCACAGAATGCAGTGAGTGAAAGCCCTAAATGCTTTCTAAAACAAAAGACTGGAAGCTTACCATAACCATCATAGGAATCTCTATAGGAGCCTCCACTTGGCCGCTCTACATAGCCCCTATGTTCTCGACCCCCACCATAACTATCGCGATCACTAAAAATAGGGAGGAAAACGTCAGTCACAAGGTTATTCACATTACCGGTTTGTGAGGAAGATGAACGTTTCGTACCTGTACCCTCTAGACATTGAGCCGTAATCATCTCTGGAGCTGGACTGCGATGGATAGTCAAGATATGAATAATCGCGTGACGGCGGACCATAGTCCCTGCTATCTCGAGACATGTAGTCACGACTGGAATAGCTGTAGAATATGGACTGTGAGGCTTACAGTAATACAAAATACTGCAATGAATACATTCCCCTTCCTCTCACTACTTGCCTATCTTTCATGCTGTAGTGGTCATCACGTGGTGATGGATAGTCATCCCTCCTTGACATGAGGTTTTCTCTGCGAGGATCGCGGTCTCTAGACATCACAGCTGCAAAAACATTTTTAAATATTAATACTTTTGTTTTTCCTTAAACCAACCAATTCAAGCACAGAAACCTACAAACAGAACAGCTAAAACAATAAGCACAAATCTACCACTCCTTACATCTGCCCATCGGCCCAGATAGTGCTGATCTCTTCGGTGGTGGCCCTCCATTACGCATTGGTGGTCCCCTTTTTGGAGGTGGTCCTCTGGACGACATGCCTTTAAAAAAAGGTTCTACAATATATATGTTATCACAGTACTCTTAAAGGGCAACAAGCATGTGTATTGACAAAGTGATGCCTCAGCCTTTTGTTTTGGAGGGGAGGGTTGTTCAGACAGCCTTTTTCATGTTGCCTTTTGTACAGAAGGCACTTTGAAGTTTTCACTAAAGTTTGAACAGCATGTTTTTGCATTGGTACTTCGGCTGGTTTTAGGCCCGTCCTAGATGGTGTACCGCCACAGCATTTCATATTCTTCACGTTTTGTGCGATGGTTAATTTGCAGACGATGAAACTGTTCATAATGCAAATGATTCTTGATGCATTTCTGACATGGAGATTGCATCGTTTGAACAAAAACCATCTTTTACCACCAAATCACCCATTAAGCATTGCTACATACGATGTGAAGATGGTGGTTTCCCACTCCTGGTGCTGTTTGTTCACGGCAGTCAGTCGTTCATTTTAGGCAGTTACACCAACTTGTGGTCCAGTGACCACACATGCCTATATTAGCACGCCATTTTTCCCCCACCTCAACAAAACAAAAAGAGCTTTGAAAAATCCTGAGCTTTCATTATGTCAAGTAAGCTCAGGATTTTATGGGTGTTTTTGAAACTTAAAGGACCTTTTATGGCACCGAACTCCATGGTCCTAATAAGCTACAAGTCCGTGCACTGATGGTAAGAAGTTGTTTTTGATTGGGTCTTGCAAAGTGAGTGATTACTGCCAAAAAGTGTGCATCAACGTTCATCTGCATCTTTAAGTGAGCAGCTTTTATAACCTTTCTGCCAGCGTCTAACCTAACTAAGCATGCCCAGGTATGGCTAAAACAACATTTGCATAGCAACTACACAGGCATGCCTGGACTGCATCAGCTTGCTTTACGGGCAATATTCGATTTTAAAAAAGACAACTTGATATGCAAATTCTTGCTCAGTACCTCTGCTTGATGGTCCCCGCATTCCTCTAGAGCTCCGCGACCCTCGGGGAGACCCACGACTTCGTGGGTGCATCGATGATCCACGGCGGCCTGCTGTCTCAAACTGAGGTTTCGTTGCCTGTTCTACTTTAATGGGTTTACCATCCAGGGCCTATGAAAAGCAAAAAACAGGTTAACAAGCACTCGAAATATAAAAACAGAAAAGGACTAATTTGGCATCGAGTTCTGGGATGATTTTGAAGGAATCTACAGATATGGCATTACTTTACAATCTAATATGAACATACATATACATATATATATACACACACACACACATATATACATATACATATATATATATATATATATATATATATATATATATATATATATATATATATATATATATATATATATATATATATATATATATATCTATATATATATATAGATATATATATATCATATATATATATATACATACATATATACATACACATACATACATATGAGCAGTCAGTTGCAGGGTATGCAAACATCCGTGCGTGCGTAGAGAACACAGCCCACTAGAAACTCACTTGTCCTGCAAAGTTTTATTGCTGTCCAGGCACAAGTGAACATTAAAATTCACCCAGATGTTCCCCCTGATAAACTGACAATTCAAGTAGGGCTCTAGTACAGCTGCAATAAATTATTACAGTTCACTGCTATAAAGCGTAACCACAGCTCAATATAACCTTACCTTTCCATTCAATTCCCTCGCAGCATCTTTTGCATCACCAGGATTCTCATAAGTCACAAAAGCAAAGCCCCTGGATCTATTCGTTTCACGATCTTTCATCAAAAGAACTTGAAGACAAAAAAGGAATGCATCAGAACAAACCCTTTCACCAAACACTGACGACAACTGCACATGTGCAAGCTCAGAACTTCTCAGAGGTATTGATAGATGTATTTTCATCTGGATCAACTCAATTTTTTTTCATCACAGCTTGCAAGCTTTAAGCCCAAAACCATACAATATCCATTTACCCATGCCTTCACATTTAAACACTTCCACTGCACAATAAACCTTTTCTTAGATTAAAATGACAGTTCTCTGAATAAAGGACTAAAGGCAATCCATCTCAATTCCTACTGGGGTGTACAATGACTATGATTGACCGATGCATTCTTGTTTATTACACCACATAATGCAATTGCATTTTTGCAGTTAAGTGTCATGCTCACAGATATGCATCCCATTCAGTGGGACACCTAGATTCTTTTAATTTGCAGGTGACTACAGGTTTTTTTTTTAATAAATTACTCAAGATCATGTGCATCGTTTTGCGTTGACTACACTTCAGAAATAAAGAGTACCGTCTTAAGCAAAACTGATAAAAGTTTCAATAAATCAAATTGTGAACTCCGCACCGTGAATCAAATTATGTGCAGAGTGCATCATTGCAGCCCTTATAAGGTTGTAGGGTCATATTTCAATACTGGTCTTTTCAGTAACGAAATGTAGCATCAGAAGCATCTCAAATCAAGCTTAAAATAATAATAATAATAATAATAAAGAAAACAAGTACCTTTACACATGACATAGGATGGTGCTCATATTGCAATGAACCAATGACTTACCTTCTGAAATTCGGCCAAATTTGCTGAAATAGCCTTCAAGTGCTTTCTCTGTAGTTTCAGTGTTCAAGCCACCAATGAAAAGCTTTCCTGGTTTGTCTGCCTCCGCCATATTGACCTATGATGACTACAAAAGAAGGAAATAATTTTGATTTTGCATAGTACATAAGAAATTAGGGCTCTCGGTGTCAATGTGGCTCAATTTTTATACCACCATTACTCACATTTTCATTGTTCATTTCATACTTGACCATGTAATTGTAGGTATCGGACTAAATGCCAACGTGCATATTTTGCATTTTATTTGAACTATGACTCCATGACTTTTTAGTTTCACTCTTAGATTTATCATCTATGCCACCCAAGGAGGTTGGGTCCCTTTTTGAGTCTTGGTCCTCCCAAAGTTTCTTCCTCATAACACTTCGGGAGTTTTTCCTTGCCACTGTCGCCCTAGGCTTGCTCAATTTGGGATTGGACGTAGATATCAGGAGATAATTTAAACTTGTAAAGTTGCTTTGAGACAATGCTCCATTGTAAAAAGTGCTATATAAATAAATCTGTTAACCTATGCAGAACAACTAAACAAAATTGAGACACTCCGACAGTTGCACATTACTGCGTGACAACAGGCTCCACACAGAATCAAGCATAACTGCTATGGACCAGAAGGTCCAGGGTTCAAATCCCACCTCTGCTAAGCTGCCACTGTTGGGTCCTTGAGCAAGGCCCTTAACCCACAATTGCTTGGACTGTATCAATTGTAAGTCACTCTAGATAAGGGCATCTGCTAAATGCTGTAAATGTACCTACTGGATCATTCTGCTAATCCCCAAGGTTTGAGTGTATTGAATTAAAGCAATGTAATAAAGACATTGTTTAGGTTTATATTTTCTATTTGTATTACAACCAATCAAATACAAGTAAACAAAAGATCAATTAACGTCATAATGGGTGCAGTTAAGTATTTTAATCGCATTACAGCAATAAAACACTAGGATAACCTCGAGGAATTATGGCTAACAATGGTGACAAGTGAATATCGTCTCGTCACCTGGACGTAAGGGTGGAAAGGCTTACATAATGAGCATGTTACTGTTACATACTGCACTGCATCAGTCACAACAAATAGGATAGCAGTGCAGCCTGGTGCATGCATGTGTCTCGAGGCCACCTTGCTCAAGATTAAACGATTCTTGCAACAAAAACACTTTTCCCACAGCATAAACATGCTGTAAATGTGCGTACAACTCTCCCCAAGCCTCCCAGTGAATTTGTTTGCTACTTTGAGGTGCTATACTGTGGTTTGTATTATTGCTTGCACACTACATTGGTTAATAGTTCCAAGTAAAGCTGTGAAAAGATACAAAAAGCTGGTAAATCAGCAAGTTTTTCCACACCAACATAATTGCTTAGGGTTTAGTCAACACGGCTAACACTTGAATCCACTTACCATATATTGCACAGGACACCGTATTGTGCTGCGGTTCGATGCAACACTGAATTGCGTAAGGAATGGTCGACTAGTTAATCTGTTCAAGTGTTCTAGGTGGGACACTTGGACAAAAATGGAACGATGCGTCCTGCCATCTAATCCAGTTGTATTTGTTAAACACCATAACCATAGCTTCAATATAACCTTACCTGTCCATTCACTGCCTCAGAGCATCATTTGCATCACCACAATTCTCAAGTTACAAAAGGAAAGCCCCTAGATTTGTTTCACAATCTCTCAATAGATGAAACTGCACATGTGCAAGCTCAGAACTTCTCAGAGGTATTGATAGATGTGTTTTCATCTTGATCAACTCATTTCGTTCATCATAGCTCGCAGGCTTCAAGACCAAACTACGTACCAACATTACTGTTACCAGTGACTTCACATTTACATACTCGCACCTTCATACTGTACCATTAATTTGCTTCCATTAAAATGATTTCAGGTTACCTGAAATACAGGAACACCGTAATCTTGATATTCGTTTAGGCCTCTCCTTGTTTCTCTTATGCAACCAGTAAATACTATTTCTGACCAAGGCTACATTTACACAGACCATTCAAACTATTTTAATGTGACCTATGCCAGACATTCGTCTGAACAGTTTGTGCTCAGAAATTAGCAATGCTTCATGAGACCCACACAACCTAAGGTAAACAATCAAACTGTAGTGAACAGTAACGGATGGTTGGGTGATGAATTTTAAAGCCACTTCAGCACATGGGCCATTTCATGGTAGGAAAGGTAATGCTATTGTCACTTCCTTAAATATGGCCTCTTAGTTTTGTGAGTGTTAGGAATTTCAGTAATTTACTTGCTTTTTCTCGGGTGAATATTTCAGGTAATGTGTTTGACATTGAGGTACCTAGGGCATTCAGCGAGTAAATGTTTTATGGTGATTGTTCCTTGGCAGGTTCCACATTGTGGGGGTTCTTCCAATAGGAATTTCTTTAATGGACATGTCAAAAAGAGCACATTAGTCACAACCACTTCTTTGGTTTGCATCCTTGGTTTATTTAAACTTCACTTTTAAGCTTCTTGTTTCCCTTTGACACTGTAGTCACGGCCTCCTGTCGCCATGTTCGGCCATTTCCTCAAACAAAGAGCTTGCATGATGCACCTTGTAATTTCATATGCACAGAAACATCACTCACTTATTCCACATAGTTCACAGAAAATATAAAACCATCTGTAATATGGGTCTTAATGCTTCACATCACACTGATAATTCATCTAAGAGTCAAACATTGTACTGCGACACCTACAGGAGCAGAGATTGTTTACACCCCATTTAAAATGTTTTCTGTCTTCGTTTAAAAAAAAAAAAAAAAAGCCATTTTTGAGCTGAAAATCTATGTAGTATATCAACAAAATAAGGTGACATATTGCTGTCTCGATTTTTTAGCACAGCCCTAGCTCAGACTAAGTTGCATTGCACTGTATTAAATTTCAATACCACAAAAGAAAGTGCCCAAACTGGAATTGATGGAGTGAATGTGTTTTGTTGCCATTCACACAGCACCAGAGATAACACATCTGTGTCACATGACATAAAAACAGATTTGGGCAACTTTTTTTTTTTTTTAAGCTGCTGTGTAAACAGCCTAAAAGACTCCAACTGTACCCCCTTTTGTTTTTAAACTTTATATAGCATTATTTAAGACTGCTAGATTATTTTAACTGAAGGAGAGAAACATTTAATTTATTCTTCAGAAATAAAAAAGAATCATTTTCATTCCCTTACAGCTGAAGCAACAAAAGCTTTTTTTCCCCCAATATTAAACCTGTTTCTAGTCACTTCTTTGAACTGCAAGGGACTAAAGCTTTTTGCCCCTTCAGAAATATAAAGTAAATGCCTCATGACAAAATACAAACGTGAGAAAATCGAACTCTATCATGAAGCAGTGTATTGTTACACCCCTACCAACCTCCGGCCACCAGCTGACATGTACTAACTAAGTAGCCAGATTAATTTTAGATGAATGCTTGTACTTTTTAACAGGCTTTTAAAGAATCTAGGTCACATGCTGCATGAGCTAACACGCCCGGTTTAAACATCATTGCGTTCAAGGAAACAATGTGCTTTAAACTTAATTAAAAGAGACGACTAACGTGGCTATGTAAATTAAAACAAATGCATCAGGATACACGGGAGAAAAGAAAATAAGCAATGCAGGGCTTTAAACTTAAGCTTGAAGTTTTCAGTATTTATTTAAAAAGCTTGACAGTTGGTCCCATCTAAGAGCACAGAAACTAAATTCTGCTTCTCATAATAAACTATACTTCACTGGCTGGCTCTCTACAAGCACACGTGCACTCTGCAAAAGTGTGCCAAACTAGAACACAGCCGACACGCGGTTTGGGACGCAGCCCCCTACAGCTAATCGAATCATCATTAAATACACGTTCAGGCAATAAAATCTAGTAATCTTGCAATTCTAAAAAAAATATCTATACATAGTTGAATGTGCATCTTAATGTAAACGGAGAAATATATTAATAATACCAATAATATTACCGTGCTTTAATCGTCTGGCTGACATGATGCACAAAATGGCGGACTTGAGACCAGGCCTCGTTTGAATACGCTTTGGGTCAGCTAAGTGGTCTAGTTACAATTATTGCACACAATGCATTAACTGCGATATTTGACATTAGTTTGTTATACAATATAGTGTTTGCCATTCGTAGCACCTAAATGTAACGTCGTTTCTCTACAACTCTAGCTCCTCGACTGACCATACACGCCCGCAATTCAGTTATTCTAGCGGCTTTTATAACATCATAAAAACAGTTACACGCAAGTTTTGCAATGACGCCAGGTTCGACGATGTATTTGCAAAATGCATAATTAAATCAACAGATCGAATTACTCACGTTTAGAGAGTAACAGTGCTCAATCACTTACAATGAACTCACCTGAAATTTTCAGCCGCGTAACAGGATAACAGAAAGCCGCGCTGCTACTGGTTTTATTCCTTCATCGGTACCGCCCACAGGAAGTTACGTCGCACGTTATTATAGATCGTTCAAATTTGATGAATTTGATATTTCAATTTGATAGTTCATTAATACATTCATTTTCACACCCGATTTATCCAATTCAGGGTCGCGGAAAGTCATCTTAGGGCATGTGGACACATTGCCCCTGGTTGGGACTTTCCACTGACATGCACTAGGTTTGTGGACACCCAAAACATGGTATGGAGTTTGCTCCCCACCTTTGCTGCTACAACAGTCTTTTTCTTCCTAGAGGGTCCTCCACTAGATTTTCGAACATGTGATTTCACAAGATGTTAGACAGTACGCTCTGGCTCACTTTTGGTATTCCAGTACATTTTCAGTACAGAAAGTTGATGAACTGACTTGCTGGAAGTGGAAACCTATAAATGTGTCATACTGTGATACTCTTTGTCTCTAGAGAATCCATTATTGTATGCTTTATATTATGAATGTGTAACACGTTAGTGTAGCAGAGCTCAATAATTAAAAGGGGTGTTCACAAACTTTTGTCTATACACTGTAATGATTTCTGTAGCTAATTAAGACTACAGTGGGGCAAAAAAGTATTTAGTCAGCCACTGATTGTGCAAGTTCTCCTACTTAGAAAGATGAGAGCGGTCTGTAATTTTCATCATAGGTACACTTCAACTATGAGAGACAAAATGAGAAGAAAAAAAATCCAGGAAATCACATTATAGGATTTTTAAATACTTTAATTGTAAATTATTGTGGAAAATAAGTATTTGGTCAATAACAAAAGTTCAATTCAATACTTTGTAAAGTAACCTTTGTTGGCAATGACAGAGGTCAAATGTTTCCTGTAAGTCATCACCAGGTTTGCACACATTGTAGCTGGTATTTTGGCCCATTTCTCCATGCAGATCTCCTCTAGAGCAGTGATGTTCTGGGGCTGTCGCTGGGCAACAGGGACTTTCAACTCCCTCCACAAATTTTCTAATGGGTTGAGGTCTGGAGACTGGCTGGGCCACTCCAGGACCTTGAAATGCTCTTTACGGAGATACTCCTTTGTTGCCCAAGCGGTGTGTTTGGGATCATTGTCATGCTGGAAGACCCAGCCACGTTCCATCATCAATGCTCTCACTGATGGAAGGAGGTTTTGGCTTAAAATCTCACGATACATGGCCCCGTTCATTCTTCCCTTAACACGGATCAGTTGTCCTGTCCCCTTTGCATAAAAACAGCCCCAAAGCATCATGTTTCCACCCCCATGCTTCCCAGTAGGTATTCTTCTTCAGCATTCTTCTTCCTCCAAACACGAAGAGTTGAGTTTTTACTAAAAAGTTTTATTTTGGTTTCATCTGACCACATGATATTCTCCCAATCCTCTTCTGGATCATCCATATGCTCTGGCAAACTTCAGACGGGCCTGGACATGTATTGGCTTAAGCAGGGGGACACGCCTGGCACTGCAGGATCTGAGTCCCTCTCAGCATAGTGTGTTACTGATGGTAGCCTTTGTTACTTTGGTCCCAGCTCTCTGCAGGTCATTCATCAGGTCCCGTTTCGTACCTATGATGAAAATTACAGACCTCTCTCATTTTTTTAAGTAGGAGAACTTGCACAATCAGTGGCTGACTAAATACTTTTTTGCCCCACTGTATATGACTTGTCTTGAGGTAACCTTGTGTATAGATGTAACCTTGTGTGTGTCACTGAAATAGCCACTGATTTTAATTAAACCAAATAAACAAACAAACAGTCATATGGATTTTACTTTCACAAAATAGTTTAAACAAAATGGTAAAGGTCTAATATGTTAGTCCATCACCACAGGGACCCAGGTCCAAGTCCATATGATCACATGCAGACATGTTTCAATATGTCTGAGTGGAAGGTTAGGGAATGGTCATCCAGAGCTGCACCATTGACCCCTGCCCTGCCCTGCCATGGACCTGTGTCTCATCTGGGTTATGCTTATGCCTGTGTCCTGTGTTCTCTGGAGTTAGGGGACCCTGATTAGGAAAAAGGTAAAACAAACAAAAAAACCCCATTCCATCACAAACCAAACAATAGGCTAAAAAGAGTCATTATAATATAACAATTACAATCACAATTGCAAAGACAAAATGCTTTTCTGTCATCAGAAACTGCTGACTTTGAATAAATGTGAAAAAAAATTGAAAAATGTTTTTGTAAACACATTGAATTGTGTTTAAACCATAAACCATAGGCTACTAACCACTGAGTAGAGTTCTTCCACCTCTGTTAGTGTAGGAATCTAGTTATTGTTATAAATCACGTATCTAACTGTTCTGGCACATTACGTTCAGTGTAAAATATAGTTTTGTATAAAGATAATCTATACAGAATGCAAACATGGGCTACAGTGTACACTTAGAAAATCTGATCAGATGTACAGTATACTTGTATTAAGACGTACAGTACGCTACATGCACTGTATATAGACATACTGGTTTCCTCCGTCACACTGTCAGTACACCAACTAGTGTTCGATTTCAGTGAAGGATCCCCAGCTCACAAGCAGCCGGGAGGTACTGGCCAAGCGCCGGTTAGCGCGTTATAGCCTCATTTCTGAGTACACTAGCCACGTATCTGTGCACTCCGCGCCTGTTAGCTTAATCGAAGAGCCATTAGCGCCCCGTGGCACAGTCTCCGTGTCCGATAACCCAGTATTTAGGCCAGTTAGCTTCGCTTTTGATCACACTAGTTCAGTAGTTGAGCAGTTAGCGCCCTGTAGCTCAGTACCTGAGATGCTAGCACCTGAAACCCGGCATTTGGGCAGGTTAGCCTCGTGGTTGAGCCCCCTAGCACTGTATTTGAGCACGTTAGCTCAGTCCCGGACCTATTAGCACTGACAAGCTCTGTATCTAAACAGGGCTGCTCAGTACAGAGGTCCGAAGCACCACTAACGGCTCTTCGATGGAGCTAACAGGCGTGGAGTGCACAGATACATGGCTAGTGTACTCAGAAATGGGGCTATAACTGGAAGGGGTCGGGCTGCCCTTCGTCCTGGTGCATGATAGAGAGCAGCATCAGCTCCAATAATTGTCCCTACGCTCTTACAGCATTTTGTGGCTCACAAACGCCGGTTAACGTGGCATTAATTGCTAAATTCTCAACACCTGCTGGCTCAGGTATTTAAGAAGGCTCCTGAGTCCAGTCGGTGTCTTACCATCGCCTTATGCACACGCGAGTACATGTGCTAGACTGCTGTCTTCGTTGCCGTAGCTAATTCTATGCCTCACACGCTCTTGCGCTACCGCGTTTGAAAGGATAAACACCGCGTTGCTTACCTCCCATGATCAGTGACCGCAGGTAGGCAGGGAGACTGGTCAAGCTCACTCTTTGAAGAGAACCACCTTCATGGAGTCACAAGGCTCGAGGTAAGGTAGGGATTTAGCTGATCAGGCCAGGGTCAGATTCCCCTGGTCACCAGCTCCCCGAGCAGCTTATCCATCTCGCCCCCCCCCCTTGCGGCGGCGTGGCCTTTGTTGCTGCCTCCTGTTGGTGATCGGGCTCATACCGCCTGTTCCCTATCATCGCAGGACCGAGGCTCGCTGTGTGGTGTTTAGCACCGTCCCTCATTATTTTTCGAGTGTCTGTTTCATGCTCCGTTCAGACTGACCTGGCGCTGCGGCGCATCTTGCAGGTCCTGTGCACGGAGAACCGTGAATCGCTTCACATATGTGCATCCTTCCCATGCTCCGTTGTTTCGAAGAACCGTGCGTTGCTTCGCGCAGCTTCCAAATTTGCTACCGCAGCTTCGGTCGACCTCGCTTCCGCCGAGTGTGGTCCGGATCTCCGGTTTTTGTTTTAGTCCTGTATTGTATGGTTTGGTGCTCAGCATCAGTAGTGCCTAATATATAGCGCTTCTGTCCACTGAGCGCATTCCAGTTTGCTGTTGTATCGCTGCGCTGATTCAGCATGCGCTCACATTACGCTCGAGCGCGGATCTGTACGCTGTCAGCGTAGTGGAGGTTCGCCGTAAGCATCCATTGACATAGGGATGCCGTACGCTAATGGCGTAAGCTCTCAGCCCGGATTTTTCAGTTAATTTCTTCAGTGGCCAAATGGGGTGTTGGGTTTACATGCCGTCAACCCACACGTCCGTTCAGGGTTCGATCCTCAGCCACTTAAGCTCCTATTCTTTTGTCTATTTATTTATTCATTTGTGTGAACCATGGTTTTATTTCTTTGTTTTATTTTTGGTTCACCAATTCCATCTGGAGCTAACTGCGATTGGGTCATAAAAACCCTTTTTCTTTGTTTTCACGATTCGCCATCATTTTTTAGATGGCAACTCATAACAATAACGTGCTAACCGAGCTTGGCCAGTACCTCCCGGCTGGTTGTGAGCTGGGGATCCCGCAAACCACCGGTTATTAAAGACTACATTATATAACATATAAGGGCTCAGGAGTATTGAGAAAGCTGTCTGTTTTTAGTGATATAGTTAAACCACGTGCCATGAATGAAGAGTTTATTAACTATACTCTTATTGTGGATAGAATCAGATTTACTGAAAATTAGTAAACACACCACCCAACATTCACTTTACAAGCCCTGTCCAGGATTCAAACCCAGGCCCACACAACCTTGCTGCTTCCAGTAGCAGGCACATTATTGTTGTTACTGGGGGTGCTTGACTATGGACCACACAGTCCTGGAACAGCCAAGCTACCACTATTTAGCTCTACGTCAAGGCTTTTAACCCACGATTGCTTGATTTGTACATTGTAAGACTGCATCAGTTGTAAGTCGCCCTGGTAAATGACTAAATGTCAACATTTGTTTTTTAATAATAATAATAATAATAATAATAATAATAATAATAATGGGTTTTCCTGTAAACATCTGAATGGATGGAAGCAATAAGTACTGTACTACATCATCAGGTAAGTTGTGCATACTAAGAAATGTTTGATGTTACACATTTTTAACAACCGAAAGTTGAGACAACAGTGGTTACAGCCACTCACTGTCAACAATTTACTTCAGTATTGGGTTAATAATTAATCAAAAGTATTCACTAATGCTGCCCATTCAGCTAAATCCCTTGTCAGTCACTATGCATGATGACACATATCAGATGTATTTGATCATGATTGACAAATTTTCCTCTTTGCAGTGAACCCCTGTATGACTATTTCAATGCTGTTTTCAGGCAAGGCTGTACGCTTATCCTTCCTTTAAGTGCAGTTTGGTTTGGTGTCTTGAGGATGGTGTACTCAGAAAAAAACACTGCCTTATTACCCATTTCCTGACTGCTAAGCAAATAGCATACAATAAGTCAAGTTTGTTTTCAGAATCTGAATAACTTTGATAATGGTTTTCTTGTAGTATATAATATTCTGTGTCTAACTAGTAGCTCAGTGCTCAGTGACAAGATGCATCTTCTGAAAACAGCAGTGTCTAGGTACCTGGATTTATATATCAGGTTGGGTTCACACATTCTAGCAGCTGAAACAAAGGAATTGGGTTGGGACAGAGCTGATTATCATCAACTGGAAAAACTAAACAACTCTGAAAAAAGACAGCAAAAACATGTTTCTGCCATATAAGCCACCTGGTGCAACATCTAAGCATTATTATTATTATTATTTTAGTAGTAGTAGTAGTAGTAGTAGTAGTAGTAGTATTATCTTGTATCTGATGACTTAATCAGTCTTCATCAACATTTTTGCCCATCAGGCATCCCCTACACATGAGAGACAATAAGATACTGTGAACCTATACATATACTGTATATGTTTTTTTCAGAAAACAAGCATCTTGCTCAAGTGCATTCTTCCAGTGTGTGTATTCACATGTTAACTGTTTCCTTTCTATCAGATCTGCAATGCTGTATTTTGTCAGCCACAGTCAAGACTGCTATTAGCCTGTGCTAAAAACTCTTGCACTCTGGTCTACGTGTGTTTAGTCCCGAAAATAAGATTTTATTATTCAAGATTTTAAAAGAAGTATAGTACTCGTGTCTCTTCTTGGTTTAGGGTTTGCTGCCTCTGGCACAGTGACAAGATTATACACCTCTGCCAGAGCTAGGAATTTGGTCTGAGGTCATTTTTAATAAGCTACCTATGCATGCTTTAAAATAAATGCTGATAGAGCAACAGGGGAACTATAAGTGGGGAGCTGGCTATAGTGACTGAAACTAGAACCTGGGGAGCAACATTATGGGATCACCATGCTTGAAGGATGTTCACCCAGATTTTAAATAAAGAATGTACAGATTATACACCAAAAAAATATTGTTTAATAGCTGATCATTCTAGCATTATAAAACATACCTCAAACAAATTTAATTAAATTATTTTTGTTAATGGCATATTTTATCTAAAAAAATTAGAACTATGGAATGATTGTTTAAAAAAAATCACAATTAATACCTTTTTTCCTCAGGCTTTGTGAGGCTGTGTTTCAATATACACATGAAATAACTGTTCCTGGTTCTGTATTTGTCATGTAACCCCATACCATAAACAAGTGGGTATATTTGATTGTTTTTTTTTCAGACATTTATCTTTACATGTTTCATTAGAATGACACCAGACAAAAGATCCAACTCCTTGGCCAGTGCAGATTCATCACTAAATATCACTTTCATCCAACCAGCCACACCTCACCATTGCTTCTCTCTAGCCCTTGTTTTCTTTTGGCCAAATTCAGCCAAATTCTTAAACTTCTGTCATAAACTTTGGATCCTTTGAAAACATTTGCATATTTTGCATATTGCTTTGAGATTTCTATCATGATGTCTTCTGACAATGTCTTCCTTTTATTACTTTCCCATGTTGTTTATGTTTGCACCAAATTTTATACACAGACGTCTGAGAACAATCAACATCTTTTGCCACATCCTTCTTGAGTGGAGTAATGTAATAATTTCCATTGTTTCAATTGACAACTCTCAATTAACCAAGACCAACAGCTTCAAATCGCAACTGAGCCAGTGGGAAGACACTGGGTCTTGCCCCAAGAGGGTGTAGAAGTGCTTCCCCCACTGCCCTATAAATAGACTCTCAGAGGCTACTTTTCGGTAGTGTAGCTCTTGGTGTGAGACTTTTGAACAGGGTCCAGGCGCCCCAGACAGACCACCAGTAGATCTTTTAATCCGCCAACAAGCACGAGCACCTACCACGATCCAGACATAGGTGGCACATTCACTACACACCCTATCTCTGTCCAGACCATTTCCTGGTGCTAAGCAGAAGGAAATTTGTTGTCATTGTGAATATTGTGTCCTTCCACTGAATGCCATCCACCTTCACCTCCGTTTGCAGTCGTGTCATGAAAGAAAAACCTGAACTGCTATGAATTGGAACCATATTGTCTTCAGTGACAAATCCAGGCTTTATATGGGATCTGACAATAGTGAGCACTTCAATCCTGCCTTTGTTGTGGAGTGACATACTGCCCCAATTGCTAAAGTGATGATCTGGAGAGCCATTGCTTATGACAGTTAGTCACCCCTAGTAGTGATACAATTGACACTAACACCTCAGTGATATGTGCAGGACGTCCTGCAGCCACGTGTTGCATATTATGACAGGGTTTCCAACTGCAATTTTTCAGCAGGATAATGCACACCACACACAGCAAGAGCTTCCCAGGAATGTCTCCACCAGATTGCAACACTTCATTGGCCTGTACAGTCACCAGATTTATCACCAATTGAGCATTTATGGGAACAGCAGGCAAATGTGCCACATAATACTATACGGGATCTGTTTGCCTCCAATGCCCAACCATATCTCATCTTGTATCCAGGCTAGAGGCAGCCCAACAGAGTAACTAGAGCCAACTTTCAATTGTACAGTTTTCCGCCAAAAAATGTATCCTATTGCTCTAATATTTCAATCACATACATCACATATGTCATCATTATGTTCATATATAAAGTTAAATTCAATCCCAACAACTACAGTGGGGCAAAAAAAGTATTTAGTCAGCCACTGATTGTGCAAGCTCTCCTACTTAGAAAGATCTGAGACGTCTGTGATTTTCATCATAGGTACACTTCAACTATGAAATCACATTGTAGGATTTTTAACTAATTTAATTGTAAATCATGGAGAAAAATAAGTATTTGGTCACCCACAAACAAGCAAGATTTCTGGCTCTCACAGACCTCTAACTTTTTCTGTCCTCCACTCATTACCTGTATTAATGGTACCTGTTTGACATTGTTATCTGTATAAAAGACACCTGTTCACAGCCTCAAACAGTCAGACTCCAAACTCAAGAACAAAGAGCTGTCGAAGGACACCAGAAAGAAAATTGTAGACCTGCAGCAGGCTAGGAAGAGTGAATCTACAATAGGCAAGCAGATTGGTGTGAATAAATCAACTGTGGCAGCAACTGTAAGAAAATGGAAGACATACAAAACCACTGATAATCTCCCTCGATCTGGGGCTCCATGCAAGATCTCATCCCGTGGGTCAAAATGATCATGAGAACGGTGAGCAAAAATCCCAGAACTACACGGAGGGACCTGATGAATGACCTGCAGAGAGCTGGGACCAAAGTAACAAGGCTACCATCAGTAACACACTATGCCGAGAGGGACTCAGATCCTGCAGTGCCAGGCGTGTCCCCCTGCATAAGCCAGTACATGTCCAGGCTCGTCTGAAGTTTGCCAGAGAGCATATGGATGATCCAGAAGAGGATTGGGAGAATATCATGTGGTCAGATGAAACCAATATAGAACTTTTTGGTAAAAGCTCAACTCGCCGTGTTTGAAGGAAGAAGAATGCTGAGTTGCGCCATACCTACTGTGAAGCATGGGGGTGGAAACATGACGACTGATCTGTGTTAAGGGAAGAATGAATGGGGCCATGTATCGTGAGATTTTAAGTCAAAACCTCATTCCATCAGTGAAAGCATTGAAGATGCAATGTGGCTGGGTCTTCCACCATGACAGTGATCCCAAACACACCATTCGGACAACAAAGAAGTGGCTCCATAAAAAGCATTTAAAGGTCCTGGAGTGGCCTAGCCAGTCTCCAGACCTCAACCCCATAGAAAATTTGTGGAGGGAGTTGAAAGTCCGTGTGGCCCAGCGACAGCCCCAAAACATCACTGCTCTAGAGGAGAACTTCATAGAGGAATGGGCCAAAATACCAGCTACAGTGTGTGCAAACCTGGTGAAGACTTACAGGAAACGTTTGACCTCTGTCATTGCCAACAAAGGTTATGTTACAAAGTATTGAGTTGAACCAAATTTATTGACCAAATATTTATTTTCCACCATAATTTACAATTAAATTCTTTAAAAATCCTGCAATATTATTTCCTGGATTTTTTTTTCTCATTTTGTCTCTCACAGTTGAAGTGTACCTATGATGAAAATTACAGACCTCTCTCGTCTTCCTAAGTAGGAGAGCAGTGGCTGATTAAATACTTTTTTGCCCCACTGTATTTCTTGGTGAGTTATTTTTTTGCCAATGAGTGTATAATATTAATAAATGTTCAGATCAGTTAAAGTAACAAACATCAGCACCAATGTTAACTTAGCAAATTAATAGGAATGGAATTCAAATGGGCAAATATATTGTAAAATATGTGTATGTGTAAGAATTGTGATATTCTTTTTGTTTTGACTTAATAAATGAGTTTGCCTGCAATATTTTCCCTGTTTAAAAGGAAACCACGTCAGGTTGCAATGCTATCTGGGCAAGTTCTGCTGCAGAACTGAACATTTGTTTTCACTCGTTCCCTCACCACTCCGAGGGTTCCGCTAGCACACTTCAGTTAATACAGTTATGCAATGGATCTCAACTTGGATTCCCCTATGGGGAAATGGTGAGGTAAAGTAGGTGAGGGTAGGATAAAAACACTATTGAAATGCTGGGCCATATTTAGGAGTAATTTATGTAAACTTCATATTCTCCATGCCCTTATCAACAGGCAAATACAGGCAACACACGGGCACATAACGTGCATCAGTGTCCTCTGCAGTCACAGAATTCAGTGATTACAGATTTCGGTGTAACACATGTGATGCTGCTTAGAAACAAAAGTTTACATTTACAGTTAGTTGTTTAACAGACACTTTTATCCTGAGTGACCTATAACTACAGTGTAACAATCCAAGCAATAATGAATTAAGGGTCTTGCTCAAGGACCGAGCATTAGCAGCTTGACAGAGGTGGTATTTGAACCATGGACCACAGTCCAGTACCTTAACCTCTAGGCCACCACAGTCCCAATGATATTTACTGTTAACAAAATTACAATGCATGGCAGAGGAATTATTTACTACAAAAACAAATAAAATTAAATTACTTATTAAACCCAGTTCTATTTAGCAATAAGCCATGAGAAAGTTGTGTATTGCCGTGATTTTATCATGGTTACAGGTGGGGGTTTTAGATGTCTTGCCTATTACCATCCTTTACTCCTAATAAAATTACTGTAATGCATGGCTGATTGTGGCTAATTGCTTTAATACAGAGAAAAAGAGACACATATACTCATTAAGTACCGGGTTGGACTTCCTTTTGCCTTCGGAATTGCCTTAATTCTTCATGGCATAGATTCAACAAGGTGCTGGAGACATTCCTCAGAGATTTTGATTCATACTGACATGATAGCATCACACAGTTGCTGCAGATTTGTTGGCTGCTTATCCATGATCTGAATCTTCTGTTCCACCACATCCCAAAGATGCTCTATTAGATTGAGATCTGGTGACGGTGGAGGCCATTTGAGTAGAGTGAGCTCATTGTCATGTTCAAGAAACAAGTCTGATATGATTTGAGCTTTGTAACATGGTGTGTTACCTTCCTGGAAATAATAAATTTGCTGTGGTCATACAAGAATAGACATGGTCAGCAATAACACTCAGGTAGGTTGTGGAGTTTAAATGATGCTCAGTTAACATTAAGAGGTGTTGCAAGAAAACATCCCCCAGGCCATTACACCACCATCACCACCAGTCTGAACCTGGCAGGATGGATCCATGCTTTCATGTTGTTTACACCAAATTCTGACCCTACCATCTGAATGTCGCAGCGGAAATCAAGACTCATCAGACCAGGCAACGACTTTCCAATCTTCTTTTGTCCAATTTTGGTGAGCCTATATAAATTGTAGCCTCGCTTGCCTGTTGTTAGCTGACAGGAGTGTCACCCGGTGTTGTCTTCTGCTGCTGTAGCCCATTTGCATCAGGGTTTGATATGTATTCAGAGATGCTCTTCTGCGTACCTCAGTTGCAACGAACTTCAGCAGGTTGTCTTGACCATGTCTACATACCTAAATGCACAGAGTTGGTTCCATGTGATTGGCTGGTCAGATATTTGCTTTAAGTTGAACAAATATCAATTTTTCTTTGAATATTCCAGCTGATATTAAATCACATTTGTCTACTAAACGATCAAAAATACGGTATTTATATTAACCAAAAGAATCCAGTTCGTATACTGATTACAGTACATTAGAGGTGGGCGGATCGATCCAAATATCGATAATATTGATACCAACGCTGGTATTAATATTGAGCAATACTCGTGTAAAAAGATGGATACTCAAGCTTTTTTCTCTCCCGCACACACTGACTGCTACACACGAGGATTCACTAAAGTCTACTCTCTGTCTGTAAGAGTAATGCTGTGTCACACAGCACGGAGCAGCGCATCCTCCCCCTCCTCTTTTGTTGTTGCACCGTCACGTGGCTCAGCGGCGCCAGCCAATCAGCCATGCAGGTAGGCTCAGCATGGCCCTACTGCATGCCCTATGGTGATAATAAAGTATTTTGTTGTCACGTACAATGTTTGGCGAAATTCTATCCTAGGTCTTTTGGATCCTTTGGATCTATGAAGCTTAAATATGAAAAACTATCGGTATCGGTATCGATATCAGCGATACTGGCCCTGCATTTACTTGGTATCGGATCGATGCCAAAATTCCCGGTATCGCTCACCTCTACAGTACATGATCAGAATGTCCCATAGATCCTGTTTGAACGCAATCCTTGCATGCTTTGAGGCCACGCCCAGCACTACTGTGATTGGTTTACAAAGCGTTGCCGCTGATGCTGATTGGACAGCGTGACGTCGAGCGTCCAGTCGGTGTAGTCTGGAAGGTGCGGAGCTTATGAGTGGGTGGCCGATCAGAACGCAGTACGTTAGGGCGGAAGAAGCTGCTGCGAACTCAGCTTGGTAACCGATTCGTTGCCGTGTCACCGTCACTTGGGATTTGATTTCATTATTTCCTTCAGAGTGGATGTACGGTAAAGCCAAAGCTCCAGCGATCGAAACGGATCAGTACCATGAAGCCACTGCACTCATGCACTACATTTGTGCTCAGTTTAACGCTTATTAGCTCAGTGTACGGATTCTATCTTCCGGGTTTAGCTCCGGTTAATTTCTGCGAAGAGCAGCAAGCAACCAACGACTGCAAGGTAACGTCATATATTTCTATATTTTCATATGCTTTTATATGTTTACATATTCGCATATTTGTTGTCTTTCTTTCGTTTCGTAGGCTATATTAGCTCCAGTGACTAGTTTGTATCAGAACACTGGCATTGTTACTGAGATCCTGTAACTTTACTGGTTTTCTTGCTTAGCTTATTTTTTAAATACAGGTATCTTTAAATGAGCTCGGAAGTATTACATTTCATTTTAAGCCTAGATCATTGAGACAAAATCAAGCCGCTCGGGTCGTTTCTCTCCACCTATCAAAGTGAGAGTCTGAACTTAGTTTCCAGTTTGTTAGCCAAACCCACGTCGTAGGACCATCTGACCAAAGGATATATGAAGAACAACTTGTCACCCCCCCTTCTAGCCTTCAAGTAGTGGACAGGGACCATCGCAGCCCACGTATTACCACGGTTTAAGAGTGTTGCCGGTGAGATCAGTTACCAGCATTTACAGGGGGCAGTATTGGCCCAAAGTTGAGAGTTCAAGCGACCGCTGGGCATTTGTACAGGGTCACAACTCTTAGCTGCTCATCTCACTTGTACATTTTCAGCATTTAGTGGACAACCGTGTCCACCGTCACTTAGGATTGATAGCTACGTTCTTTCAATGTATGTTCCAAGCGTTTGAGGTTCAAACCTTCTGGTCAGAAGTCCAGCATCTTAACTGACTCTCCAGTCCTGTAAGGGTCCCTGCTTAATATTGTAAATGCAGGCATTACTTTTGAGTTTGTGTGTGCGTGTGTGTGTGTGTGTGTGTGTGTGTGTGTGTGTGTGTCATTGCTGAGTCCGCAGTAGTCCGCAACATAATATCGTCCATCCAACAGCATCCTGTCATCAGGAGGTGACAATAATGAAGGCCTAGAGGAAGAACACACTCCAGTCCTTAATCAGATCCTTTACTGAGATAATGCCATTTCTGATTCATCATTGGAATATTGTTTAGTCTAGTCAGAGTCTATGTAAGTTTGAGTGTAGTAAAACATATTGGGTAATGCTTGATCTGAAGAACCTCTAAATTAATTCATTTTCCATTAATTATACTTGTGATATTATTCTGCGATGAGGTGCCACCATGTCTGAGGTTTATTACTGTCTTGTGTCCTCTGACCCTGAATTGGACTAAGTGGGTATGCAAAGTTAGTGAGTATTATGTTATTATTGATTTATACTGGCACAACACAAACTACCACATCAATACCTGTTCATTCAGTTCAGATGTGTTGTGAATGGTCCATCACACAAACAGTACTTAGTAAGACATCCAGTGGTGGTTCTTTCTGTTGATAGACATCATAGAGGGATCTGACAAATGTTCATAACAACAGACAGTCAATAACTGTCTACCTACAAAGTGCATGTAAACTCACTTAACACTTTATTAGGAACACCTGTACAACTGCTCATTACTTCAGTGATCTAATTATCCAATTTTGTGGCAGCAGTCAAAGCGTACTGTCTTGCAGACATGGGCCAGAAGCTTCAGGTAATGTTCACACCAACAATCAGAACTGGGAAAGAAGTGACCTTGGCATGATTGAATGAATCCATGGACTCAATCTGCCTTGTGTCAGCAGTCACCAGTGGTGTAGTTGTGTGGGAAATTATTTCTTGACACCCAAGAATGGGCCCATTAATACCAATCAGTCATGGCTTGATTGCCACAGCCTATTTGAGTATTGTGGTACCTTGTGAAATCCCATTCCACAGAGGCTGTTATGAGAGTGAAGGAACGCCCCACCAAGTATTAGTACAGTGTTCCTAATTATGGGCAAAATGATCCAGTTGAAAAGTTATACACTGAAAAGTTATACAATCGTGCTTGAAACTTTTAGAACTTTAGAATTTTCTATATTTCTGCATAAATGTGACCTAAAACATCATCAGATTTTCACACAAGTCCTAAAAGTAGATTTAAGAGTTAAACATTAAAACAGATAAACAGTTAAACAAATGAGACAAAAATATTATACTTGGTCATTTATTTATTGAGGAAAATGATCCAATATTATATTTTAATTAGTGGCAAAAGTATGTGAACCTCTAGGATTAACAGTTCATTTGATGGTGAAATTGGCGTCAGGTGTTTTCAATCAATGAGATGACAATCAGGTGTGAGTGGGCACCCTGTTTTATTTAAAGAACAGGGATCTATCAAAGTCTGCTCTTCACAACACATGTTTGTGGAAGTGTATCATGGCCCAAAAAAGGAAGTTTCTGAGGATCTCAGAAAATTGTTGATGCACATCAGGCTGGCAAAGGTTACATAACCATCTCTAAAGAGTTTGGACTCCACCAATCCACAGTCAGACAGATTGTGTACAAATGGAGGAAATTCAAGATCATTGTTACCCTCCCCAGGAGTGGTCGACCAACAAAGATCACTCCAAGAGCAAGGCGTGTAATAGTTGGCGAGGTCACAAAGGACCCAGGGTAACTTCTAAGCAACTGAAGGCCTCTCTCACATTGGCTAATGTTAATGTTCACGAGTCCACAATCTAAACAACAATGGTGTGCTTGGCAGGGTTGCAAGGAGAAAGCCACAGTTCTCCAAAAAGGACATCTCATCTGCAGTTTGCTAAAGATTACGTGGACAAGCCAGAAGGCTATTGGAAGAATGTTTTGTGGACGGATGAGTTCAAAATAGAACTTTTTGGTTTAAAAGAAAGTGTTATGTTTGGAGAAAGGAAAACACTGCATTCCAGCATGAGAACCTTATCCCATCTGTGAAACATGGTGGTGGTAGCATCATGGTTTGGGCCTGTTTTGCTGCATCTGGACCAGGACGGCTTGCCATCATTGATGGACCAATTACTTTTGAATTATATTAGAGAATTCTAAAGGAAAATGTCAGCACATCTGTCCATGAACTGAATCTCAAGAGAAGGTGGGTCATGCAGCAAGACAACGACCCTAAGCACACAAGTCATTCTACCAAAGAATGGTTAAAGAAGAATAAACTTGTTAATGTTTTGGAATGTCCAAGTCAAAGTCCTGACCTTAATCCCATCTAAATGATGTGGAAGGACCTGAAGCGAGCAGTTAATGTGAGGAAACCCACCAACATCCCAGAGCCGAAGCTGTTCTGTACGGAGGAATGGGCTAAAATTCCTCCAAGCCGGTGTGCAGGACTGATCAACAGCTACAGGAAACGTTTAGTTGCAGTTATTGCTGCACAGGGGGGGTCACACCAGACACTGAAAGCAAAGGTTCACATACTTTTGCCACTCACTAATATGTAATATTGGATCATTTTCCTCAATAAATAAATGAAGTATAATATTTTTGTCTCATTTGTTTAACTGGGTTCTATTTATCTAATGTTTTTTGAAAATCTGATGATGTTTTTAGGTCGTATTTGTGCAGAAATATAGACAATTCTGAAGGGTTCACAAATCTTCAAGCACCACTGTATATGTGAGTGGCATATCAAGTGAGAGAGTGGTAGAAGGTGAAAGTAAGGTCAGGTCATCAGTGGGATGACAATCAGGTGTGAGTGGGCACACGATCACTTTCTCAGAAAGAGTTGTTGATGCGCAGCAGGCTGGGAAAGTTGCACAACAATCTTTAAAGAATTTGGACTCCATCAATCCACAGTCAGATTTTGTATGAGTAGAGGAGATTCAAGACCGTTGTCACTCATTTGTCCAACAAAGATCAGTTTAAGTTCAAGGTTTGTAATAGTAAGGTTACAAATGAGGCCAGGGTAACTTCTAAGCAACTGAAGGCCTCCCTGTCTGATATTAATGACTATGACCATATGTCATAAATGTAAATTAAATGCTTAAATGTAGAAAATTCTACAGTGTTCACAAGAACCACTGTACCTTGGCCCAGAAAATAGTATGGATAGTGAATAGCAGGAGCCTTATTTCCATCCTTATTTCCACACAATGAGTTTCTTACACTACTGAACACTGCTATTTCATAACAACTGAATTAAATGGAGGTTTAGGTTACTAACTGATGTAAGGGTGTAGGTAAAGGCAAGATAACATTACACTGATTCACATGGTGTGGAATTTGATTTCTCAGTTTGATTGTTTGGCTCGTCATTCGTTTTAGAGGGAGCTGGTGGTTCAGATAGCAGATTAGGATTTTAAAGTACCTCAAAACGTATCGGAGAAATTAGGATAGTAGAAACTTGGAAAGTAAATTTGAAATAGTTTGACTCTACTACTCTTATTGGTTTATTATTGCCCTGGCCTGCAGATCTGGAGATGTGAGTTAAAATCCTGGCTCTGACAAGAGCAGGAACCTTAACCTTATGCAAAATTGTAAGTTACATTGATGGGCATAAGTGTGTCTGCTAAATGCTGTAAACGTAAATTAGTGGGGTGTGTCAGTTTCAAATGTGAGGCAAACAAAAGGCAACATCTGTGCCTTCAAGGTGAGAATTCATTAACTGTGCATAAATCCCCTCTCTTTTTCATGCCAATGGCAGTTTCATAAATTTACCCCAATCTGAAAGCCATTTTGGGTCTCTGTCTGACCTGCAGTCTTTTTGATTAGTAAGGATTGTTGTATGGTAATAGAAAGTGTACACCTAGACTGTATTTTCACAAGATAGGTGTTTATTTCTCCCTGTACATACTACCATGTCACTGCAGCGCTAAGTATGATCCACCATCCGAATAAGATATGGTGAGAATATGGTCTTATGATGGTACATTCACTGACACATGGAAAAGAATATAACTGTGCATACCAGTAGAGTTACTGCAATCAGTAACTATATACATTGAAAGTGTATGGTAAATACAATGGAGAATGAGGATATGGATACAAGGTAGGAGTGAATAATAATGACTTCTACATTCCTACAGAATGAGATCCAGTTGTTTGTAAACCGACTAGATTCTGTGGAATCAGTTCTGCCCTACGAGTACGATGTGTAAGTGTCACCATACTCTCTTCAGCAACACACTGATAGCAACTGGACTGGCTCCTATGATAACCAGTGGATTCTTTCAGGTTTGATTTCTGCAAAGATCAAGAAGAAAAGAGGCCCTCGGAAAACCTCGGCCAGGTGTTATTTGGCGAGAGAATTGAGACATCTCCATACAAGGTAGGATGACATTTCACTCATAGAGACTTAGAGTTGCAGCATCATATAGGAGTAGCTTAAGGGTGTATTCACACTATGCCCGTTTGCCTTGTACTATGCCAGAGAGTGATTGTCCACTCCCCCGATGGCCTGTGCTCACATTGCGCTTTAAACTGATCTGTACCCGAGCACACCTTTGTCACTATGATACGATGTGCTCACACGGCACAACAGCCTTCATGTTTGTACTTATTTTATGGATTTTTTGGTTTTGTTTTGACGTGCGCTGACGCACAGCCCTCATGTGCCTTATGATAAATATATTGCTTAATGCAATGCACTGGTTATCAGCTTCTAGTACTGCACATAGGAGATTTTTACGGAGGCAGCCGACGCTGTGCTTCGTGCTTGGGTGCGATTAGCGATCACACTACATGAGTGCTGTGACCGAGTCCAGTGAACCAAGCCCACCTCTTCAAGCGTGCCCAAGCACGGTTCAGCGTACTGCACCTGGGCACGGTACAGAGCAATTCTTAGTCAAACGAACTGCACTTTGGGGGTTAAATATGTCCAGGATCAGTACAGATTGCTTAGTGTGAGTAAGCCCTAAGTTACTACAATTTATTGAACTGCAGTTATTGGATTATAATGTGTTTTCCATGCTGGTTTCACTCTGCCAGGAGTCTTTTCGAAGCCTTTGAAGTCTTTGACAATTCTTTTGTGAAGTTTCTCTGGTCATGCTTGAAAATGTCCAGTTTGACACTTGGAGTTACAGCAGTGCCTCTTTTTCAGTTTAAGTTTAAGAAAGATGAATCCTGCCATAGAGTGTGTACCAGAGATTATGATACTTCTAAACCAGACGATAAAGCTAAATTGGATTTTCTGAAGAAAGGCATGGAGCTGAATTACCAGCACCACTGGTAAGTGGTTTTAATTTAAGCTGTTTAAGTTTAAGTAACTCCAACTGTATAGACTGTGGGACTGTGCTAGCCTAGCGGTTAAAGTACTGCACTCTGGACCAGAAGATCCAGGGTTCAAATCCCACCTCTGCCAGGCTGTCACTGTTGGGTTTGCTAGGATTGTAAGACTGTATCAGTTGTAAGTCGCTTTGGATAAGGGCATCTGCTAAATGCTGTAAATGTAGAAGTAAAAAAACAAACAGCTGACTGGTTTCTGCTTTGAATTTAATTGGCAGTATGGCCGTCAAATGACTGCGTAATTGCTTAATCGCTGTCATATGAAACCAAATTTCATAACGTATCTTGCAGAACCCTTTAGCAAATACAAGATTCATTTTTTTATGGCTGGCACAATACTAAGATGTTATAAACATTATTTGGAGTGTCCAAACTGTATGGTAGTTGTAGTTTTTTTTTTTAGTAATAGGGTATGTTATTTTTAAGTGAACCCAAATGCATGTTTGTCGATTAATCAGCAGTTCAAATGATATGTAATAATGAATTTCAGTTAATTAGCGTGGCTGCTTTTCATTTGCAGGATTGTTGACAATATGCCTGTAACATGGTGCTATGATGTGGAGGACGGGCAAAAGTACTGCAACCCAGGCTTTCCCATTGGTTGCTTAGTAACCCTTGAGGGAAAGCCTAAAGATGCCTGTGTTATTAATGTAAGTATTCTCTGAGCTTACAAGATCTCTCAAGCCTGTTTTACGACAACAGATTGTCAGCAGTCAGTAAGGGTGTAAAAATACACAAACGCAATGTGTTTTTTGATATAGCAGTAGATAAGTAGATACTCAACTGCTGAAAACAAATATATTCATATCCTGTTTTCTGAATGTGCCTTGTTCTGGAAAATGGTTGCTATGAAAAATAACCGTTAGCTCACCAGACAAAAAGATAACATGTTTCCAGTCATTAACAGTCAAATTTTTATGTCTTTTCTCCCATTGTAACCGGGCAACTTTGAGAGTAGAAGTGAGAAAGACCTCTTGCTTCATATGTTCATGATATGCAGTTCATTGTGGAGTGTTCTTTCAGAAATTGGTTGTGAAGGTTCTGCGTTGACTTCTAGAAGCAGTTATTGCCTGGAAACGAAGTGATTATTATTCACAAACCATGGAGCATGCCGACAGTCAGTCAGTTTTTTCATTTGACTACAGTTCTGACTGGAATTTCCTGTAGGCTGTGATTTTTGCCACTGCTGGTAGATCTGTATATGACTGTACACTTCAATACACCTTCCCACTACGGCCTTTGGCATGCCAAAATGCAATCACTCCTTTTTGCCAAATACTAACATCCACTTGGTGACCCATTATCCATACATTGAACGAGACATTCACTGCACTATACCACATCCTTTCAATCTACAAATCCTGACGAACACCACGCAGGTATTTATAGCCTGAGATCATTCTCATGAAACGCCATCTGCAGGGGCCTGACGTTAGTCCCACCTTAAACACGCAACATGAGTAATATTTTGTCCGGGGAGCTTACCTGTATATTCAAAAACCTGACCTAATTTTAATGTCAGCATTGTATAAGACCATCCATTATACATGGACTATCTTATTAGCTCTGTCTCGTATTTTCTGTATATTGGGTAGGCTTCTGTCTAAAATGCGTAGTGTCCCGTTCATCACATGTACCAGCAAGTGTGTGTTTGAGCATTCTCTACTCTTGCATCATTCTTTTGTTTCGTTTATAAAGTCGTTCTTGAAAGTTCGTGAACCCTTTAGAATTTTCTAAATTTCTACATATTTATGACATCATCAGATTTTCACACAAGTCCTAAGAGTAGATAAAGAGAACCCAGTTAAACAAATGAGGCAAAAATATTATGCTTGGTCATTTATTTATTGAGGAAAATGATCCAATATTACATATTAGTGAGTGGCAAAAGTATGTGAACCTTTATCTGGTGATCTGGTGTGACCCCCTGTGCAGCAATAATTGCAACTAAACGTTTCCTGTAACTGTTGATCAGTCCTGCACACCGGATTGGAGGAATTTTAGCCCATTCCTCCATACAGAACAGCTTCAGCTGTGGGATGTTGGTGGGTTTCCTCACATTAACTGCTCACTTCAGGTCCTTCCACAACATTTCGATTGGATTAAAGTCAGAACTTTGACTTGGCCATTCCAAAACATTAACTTTATTCTTATTTAGCTATTTTTTGGTGGGTAAAACGACTTGTGTGCTTAGGGTCGTTGTCTTGCTGCATGACCCACCTTCTCTCTTGAGATTCAGTTCATGGACAGATGTTGTGACATTTTCCTTTAGAATTCTCTGATATCATTCAGAATTCATTGTTCCATCAATTATGGCAAGCCGTCCTGGTCCAGATGCAGCAAAACAGGCCCAAACCGTGATACAACCACCACCATGTTTCACAGATGGGATAAGGTTCTTATGCTGGAATGCAGTGTTTTCCTTTCTCCAAACATAACGCTTTTCTTTTAAACCAAAAAGTTCTATTTTGGTCTCATCCGTCCACAAAACATTCTTCCAATAGCCTTCTGGCTTGTCCACGTGATCTTTAGCAAACTGCAGGCGAGCAGCAATGTTCTTTTTGGAGAGCAGTGGCTTTCCCCTTGCAACCCTGCCATGCACACCACTGTTGTTCAGTGTTCTTCTGATGGTGGACTCATGAACATTAACATGAGCCAATGTGAGAGAGGCCTTCAGGTGCTTAGACGTTACCCTGGGGTCCTTTGGGATCTCGCCAACTATTACACACCTTGCTCTTGGAGTGATCTTTGTCGGTCTAACACTCCTAGGGAGGGTAACAATGGTCTTGAATTTCCTCCATTTCTACACAATCTGTCTGACTGTAGATTGGTGGAGTCCAAACTCTTTTTGTAACCATTAATGAGCATCAACAATTCTTTCAAAGGTTCTCAGAAATCTCCTTTGTTCGTGCCATGATACACTTCCACAAATGTGTTGCGAAGCAGACTTTGATAGATCCCTGTTCTTTAAATAAACAGGGTGCCCACTCACACCTGATTGTCATCCCACTGAATGAAAACACCTGACTCTAATTTTTACCATCAAATTAACTGCTAATCCTAGAGGTTCACATACCACTCATTAATATGTAATATTGGATCATTTTTCTCAATAAATAAATGACCAAGTATAATATTTTTGTCTCATTTGTTTAACTGGGTTCTCTTTATCTGCTTTTAGGACTTGTGTGAAAACCTGATGATGTTTTAGGTCATATTTATGCAGAAATATAGAAAATTCTAAAGGGTTCACAAACTTTCAAGCACCACTGTATAAGGGAAGTGAAGGGTCTAAACAATTTAGAGCATCATCTTTCTGCTATTTTTCAGATCGTCATTTATTTTAATAAGTGAATGGTTTTGGTAGTGGACTGGGATAATTAATTTCCCATACACTAAAGCAGAAATTTGGATGCGCTGAGCGTTTGTTAAAGTGAATGTTGGAACACTGACTCGGAAGCACTGCAGTATTTCTCAGAAAAGTATCCACTGATAGAACTACAGATCTCCACAGTCCCAGCCCAATGTCTAAATCCTGCATGCATCTGTGTTCATATCTTAAATCTGTTCAAGTTCTTCGCAACTTGGAAAACGGTGTCCTATTACCTGTATTCTATATGCAGTGTGCACTTAATTTCCTCCAATGCAAAATAATGTTTATGTTTATACATGTCATTACATCCCTACAAGACAGGATTCTGTATTCCTGTGTTGGCTTCCTTATGTTCTGTAAAGTCCTGGTAGAATTGCCTTGTCATAGTGCTGTATGTTTTTGCTTTCAGTCTGAATTCAACAAGAAAAACACTTTCTACCTCTTTAACCATGTGGACATCACCATAACATACCACAGCGGGACAAATGATAATGGGAGTGGTTCTCGGCTGGTGGGTGCTAGACTGGAGCCCAAAAGGTTAGCCATTTTGACCAGAAAGTTTCACAGATACTTGGAAAGTTAAGTTGATTTCTGTTTACATCAGTTTATATGGTTTTGAAGAATTTCATTAAATGCTTGACTTCATTTAGAGATGTTCTCTAAATAAGAAATGTTAGAATGTCATGAGTCAGACGTTCTGCAGAAGAGAGCGTGACAGGATGAGGTGTAATGAGCATTTCCAAAAATAACCACACTTAAATTTGTGCTTGTCAGTGCTAGTTAGGACACCAGTCTAGCAAACATAATTCTGATAAATAGAATTAAAGAATGTTCTAAGAAGGAACCATGAACAGAGGCAGCACTTGACTGAAAGAAGAAAAGTGACAGAACTTTATTCTAACACTTATTTGTGAGAGTATCTGAAGGCCTTGATCTCCCTGCTTTTATTGAAGAGTGAAAACAGTTCTTGTCTTCTAGTGAAATTCTCCCTATTCTTGTCTTCGTTGCCTGCTCTTTATTACCTCCATGCTTGAAAGAATTGTTGTTTATGATACACTTCTGATTCGATATTTCCTAATTCTGATTTCACCTGTGGTTTTTATGATCCACATACAGTACTGCACAAAAGTCTTAGGCCGCCACTAGATTTGTTGTTTTAACAATTGTATAATGACCATACATAATCATCTTGTTGATGATTGTACCCAAACATTTCAAGCTTGCATTTGTCAATCCATAATGCTCTAAACACTGATCTTCATTCCCATCTTTGTGAATTTTAGCATATCATAACCGTTTCACCTGGTTTCCCTTTTGAAGAAGTGGATTCTTGGCAGCTACCCTTCCACAAAGACCATTCATGAGCAAGTTTCTTTGGACTGAGGGTCAACTTGGCATCCCATTCTAGTCTAGTGTAGTCTAATGTAATCTAATCCCATTTGCTAAAACAATGGTATATCTACTCTAATAGTCGCCTAAGACTTTTGCACAGTACTGTAGTCTAGAGCTGCTATTCATGATTCCTCTGTCTGTGGTAGTGCCTTGGGCTCATTAAATACTAAATGCCTTTATCTAGTAAACCTAGTAAAGAACACATACATTTTACAATGTTTGTCTGTAATGTTGCTTACTGATAACGTTCTGCTTGGCACATAAGCAGGATATGCAGCTGCTCTGTGTCCATTCTGAACAGGTAATATGACTCATGATGAAACTTTATAGCCAATGAAGCAAACGCAGTTTCGGCACGTCTTATCACTGGGGCAGTGGCACTGAGACTGTGGGGATGTCTGAAATTGCACCCATGGACTTATATAATATACATAATATAATATGATATGATATAATGTACATAATATCCCTATGATTGTGCCCTAGTTCTTGTTCTTTTGGGTTTGATGGCGATTGGCATATCATATTGGAAGATCACACCACTGAGTGTTTTATTTAGGTTACCCATGTGAGTCTAATTTTTGTTTAAATTTGAGGGCAAAAAATTCAGATGGACTGTTCCATGTCCCAATTATTAGAGTGAAGAGGCATTGGAATTCTGATGTTCCACTGTAATTATAAGAGGTTGTTTTGTTTTACTGTAGTTCAACAAATTTAGTTTCTTCTGCCCTCCTCTTGTCACTCTCTACAAGTGATTTTTGTCACTCCAACAACAGCTGATTACCTCAACAGCCAATCAGTGCTGTGTATCCATTAGCAGAGGCAGTAGTTAAAGTAGAGGCAGAGTAGTTAAAGAGCAAAAGTCTGTGATTCACTAAAGCTCACTACCACTATCGCATCACATTCTGTATGTATGTATGCATGTATGTATGTGTGTGTGTGTGTATGTATATATATATATATATATATGTGTGTGTGTGTGTGTGTGTGTATGTATATATATATATGTGTGTGTGTGTGTGTGTATGTATATATATATGTGTGTGTGTGTGTGTGTGTGTGTGTATGTATATATGTATGTGTGTGTGTGTATATATGTGTGTGTATATATATATATATATATATATACACACATATATGTGTCTCACACACACACAGTAGGACAAAAAAGTATTAAAGTATTTAGTCAGCCACTGATTGTGCAAGTTCTCCTACTTGGAAAGATGAGAGAGTTCTGTAAATTCATCATAGGTACACTACAACTATAAGAGACAAAATGAGGGAAAAAAAATCCAGGAACTCACATTGTAGGATTTTTAAAGAATTTAATTGTAAGTCATGGTGGAAGAAGCACCTGTTTTACCTTGTTATCTGTATAATAGAAACCTATCCACAGCCTCAAACAGTCAGACTCCAAACTCAACCATGGAATGGAAGACATACAAGTCCATTGATAATCTCCCTCGATCTGGAGCCCCACGCAAGATCTCATCCCGTGGGGACAAAATGATCATGAGAACGGTGAGCAAAAATCCCAGAACTACACGGAGGCACCTGATGAATGACCTGCAGAGAGCTGGGACCAAAGTGACAAAGGCTACTATCAGTAACACTACGCCGAGAGGGACTCAGATCCTGCAGTGCCAGTCCCCCTGCTTAAGCCAGTACATGTCCAGGCCCGTCTGAGGTTTGCAAGAGAGCATATGGATGATCCAGAAGAGGATTGGGAGAATATCGTGTGGTCAGATGAAACCAAAATAGAACTTTTTGGTAAAAGCTCAACTCGTCGTGTTTGGAGGAAGAAGAATGTTGAGTCGCATCCCAAGAACACCATATCTACTGTGAAGCATGGGGGTGGAAACATGCTTTGGGGCTGTTTTTCTGCAAAGGGGACAGGACGACTGATCTGTGTTAAGGGAAGAATGAACAGGGCCATATATTGTGAGATTTGAAGCCAAAACCTCCTTCCATCAGTGAGAGCATTGAAGATGGAACGTGGCTGGGGGCTTCCGGCATGACAATGATCCCAATCACACCGCTCGGGCAACGAAGGAGTGGCTCCATTAAAAAGCATTTAAAGGCCCTGGAGTGGCCTAGCCAGTCTCCAGACCTCAACCCATTAGAAAATTTGTGGGTTGACAGTCCGTGTTGCCCCAAAGCATCACTGCTCTAGAGGAGATCTGCATGGAGGATTGGGCCAAAATACAAGCTACAGTGTGTGCAAACCTGGTGAAGACTTACAGGACACGTTTGAACTCTGTCATTGCCAACAAAGGTTATGTAAGTATTGAGTTGAACTTTTGTTATTGACAAAATACTTATTTAACACTATAATTTACAATTAAACTCTTTAAAAATCCTACAATAATGTGATTTCCGTAATTTTTTTGTTTTTTTTTAACGCCTCTCATTTTGCCTCTCATAGTTGAAGTGTACCTATGATGAAAATTACAAACCTTTCTCATCTTTCTGCATAGGAGAACTTGCACAATCAGTGGCTGACTAAATACTTTTTTGCCCCACTGTATATTGCTGATATCACATTGTAATAATAAATGAGAAACAAATTTACTGAACATGCGGGAAAATTTATTTAATCTATAAATGCAATGTCTCCGTTTGCACTCCTTTTATTAAAAAAAAAAAAAGTTTTATTACACTTAACAACAACAACAACAACAACAACATTTATTACCAGATAACAGCATCATCTTGTTTCTGAGGAAAACAAAAATGTGTAATTTTTGAAATGTTTGTGCTGAGCATCTCAGAATGGTTTTAATCAGCTTGATTTATTGCCGGATGTTAAGTGGTGCATCTGTAAGTTACTTCACGACAAATATAGAAATGCTGTCTGAATATGTTGTTATACAATGATACGAAAATGGTTCATTTTGGGGTGCATATATGGCAGTTTGTCATTTTTAAATGTATGTTTCTTTGTCACACTGTACTGCTCTTCCTGTGTTTCATTTGTGTGTGTCCCAGCATTCTTTTCACTAATGTAACTGTGTATTTGACATAAGTGCCATTCATATCCAGAAAATACTAGTTAAGAAAAGATAACATGCAGTGAAATCATGAATTATGACCCAAGTCTCTCTACATGTTCTAGCGTTAAACACAGTGAAGAAAACAGCCAGTCATGTGAAGGCCCACCCATGGAGATTCCTGTGGAGTCCCCTGCTAAACTGAAAGTGATCTACTCTTATTCAGTGAAGTTTGAGGCAAGTCAGCTGATATAGTATACAAATTGATTTCCAATAGTGTATGCAGAGCTGAAGAATTTAATTTGAGTCACTTATTGTGAAAGTCTGACATGCAGGATTTTATTTTCAGCACACAGATCAGATCAAATGGGCTTCAAGATGGGATTATATATTGGTTTCCATGCCCCATACTAACATCCAATGGTTCAGGTGAGGTCATTTGTGTTCTACTTATTTCTATTTCATATCTATAATACTCAATTTTCTCTGGTGTTTATAAGTAAATACTAATAATAGTTTATGTTTACTGCGCTCTTTGAAGTATCATGAACTCGCTGGTCATCGTGCTCTTCCTCTCTGGCATGGTGGCCATGATCTTGCTGAGAACATTACACAAGGACATTGCCAGGTACAACCAAGTGGACCAGGTACGTTTTGTTTCATTCACTTATTTAATAGCATTTTTAAACAGCCTTCTACAGTCTTTGCATACATCTTAAAGACTTTATAAAGCTTATGTAGTATTGTAATGGGATATAATTGGGGCTATGGTGGAAAAGAGGTTAACGTACTGGATTATTGATGAGGAAAAAGGTCCAGGGTTCCCCTGTGACTGGCATGCTTTGCTTTTGCTTTTTAAAATATAATTTTGGCGTGAGAGGTCCCTGTTGTCCCTGTATTTAGTTACATCACAAGGGTTTAAGAATCATAAGAATAAGAGCAAGGTGGCAGTTATTGTGACTCACATGGTTTGGAAAAAAAAACTACATATCATTGTGGGTATTTATTTTCTTGGACTACATTTACTTCAATTACGATTCATTATTTTTTTTATCTTTATCAAGTGTGCTGATAATTATGTAGCTGAACATGGCTGTCACTTAACCATAAAGGAGCATAGTAGGTAGTCCATAAACATTTTGTCTGTAATTGTACTAATTACCAATATTGTAATTTTTATATCATCCAATATAAAAAAAAATGTTTTCAGAGTGCATCAAAGATATGGTACCATCCCAATTTACTCAGGATGTACAGTACTGTGCAACTGTTTTAGGGCGCCATTTTATTTGTTGTTTTATTAATGGTATACAGTGGTGCTTGAAAGTTTGTGAACCCTTTAGAATTTTCTATATTTCTGCATAAATATTGCCTAAAACATCGTCAGATTTTCACAAGAGTACTAAAAGTAGATAAAGTGAACTCAGTTAAACAAATGAGACAAAAATATTATACTTGGTCATGCATTGCTCATCAAGCTGGAAAAGGTTACAAAACCATCTCTAAAGATCCACAGTCAGACAGATTGTGTAGAAATGGAGGCAATTCAAGACCATTGTTACCCTCCCCAAGGGTGGTCGACCAACAAAGATCACTCCAAGAGCAAGGCGTGTAATAGTTGGCGAGGTCACAAAGGACCCCAGGATAACTTCTAAGCAACTGAAGGCCTCTCTCTCACATTGGCTAATGTTAATGTTCATGAGTCCACCATCAGAAGAACACTGAACAACAATGGTGTGCATGGCAGGGTTGCAAGGAGAAAGCCACTGCTCTCCAAAAAGAACATTGCTGCTTGTCAGCAGTTTGCAGAAGATCACGTGGACAAGCCAGAAAGCTTTTGGAAGAATGTTTTGTGGACGGATGAGACCAACAGAAAATTTTGGTTTAAAAGAAAAGCGTTATGTTTGGAGAAAGGAAAACACTGCATTCCAGCATAAGAACCTTATCCCATCTGTGAAACATGGTGGTGGTAGTATCATGGTTTGGGCCTGTTTTGCTGCATCTGGGCCAGGACGGCTTGCCATCATTGATGGAGCAATAAATTCTGAATGATATCAGAGAATTCTAAAGGAAAATGTCAGGACATCTGTTCATGAACTGAATCTTAAGAGAAGGTGGGTCATGCAGCAAGACCGCGACCCTAAGCACACAAGTTGTTCCACCAAAGAATGGTTAAAGAAGAATAAAGTTAATGTTTTGGAATGGCCATGTCAAAGTCCTGACCTTAATCCAATCGGAATGTTGTGGAAGGACCTGAAGTGAGCAGTTAATGTGAGGAAACCCACCACCATCCCAGAGCTGAAACTGTTCTGTATGGAGGAATGGGCTAAAATTCCTCCAAGCCGGTGTGCAGGACTGATCAACAGCTACAGGAAACGTTTAGTTGCAGTTATTGCTGCACAGGGGGGTCACACCAGATACTGAAAGCAAAGGTTCACATATTTTGCCACTCACTAATATGTAATTACTCATAAATATCTCGGCATATGTGTAGTGTGTAACAGGTCTTTCACCCAGGCTTGTGGGGGTTACCAGTGTTGCAGTAACAGTATTGTAAAATCTGCGCATAACTCAGGGCACCCAAAACCGTAACCCAGTGATCTTCCAGTGTTCATTGGGAGTTTTCGGTCTTTCAGCATTTTGTTCCTTCCTCATGGTAATCAAGCAGAGATGCCTGCTTGTGTCCAACACACGTGGTGGTTCTGTCTTCAGACATGACCAAGTAGAGTTGCTTTCTGCGACACTGGTGATGTTGCAAATACATGTTCTTTACTTTTTTTCCCCTCCCATGATGAGTGAGTTCCTCAGAGAATGGGCAGCAAATCCTGTTTATCCAATCTCTGTTTTCAGACACTTTCCCTTCTGTCTTGATTCTCTGCACTGACTCATATGGTCTCTGTCCAGGGCCAAATTTATCTCATAGGGCTCATTCAGGTTTTCCTCCAACGACACTGTCAGCTCCAGTTGGACGACCTGCTCAGTGTAGTCTGTTCAGCGAACAATCCTGTCATAGGGTGGTGATGGCTATGTGCTGGGGAACCTTTATTTGAATTCCCAGGTCCACAGACATCTTCCAGTCTATTGCTGAGGCCAGAATTATTTCAAATTTTCAGCAGGAATTGTTTGCTCCCAAGCTCTGCCCTTTGCCCTTTGTTGATGGTTTGAGCAATGGCCTTCAGAACCTGGTCATGTCTGCAATATCTCCCAGCTACCAGGGCTTTTGGGCAGCCACTCAGTACATGCTTGGGTGTTCCACGTCCTGAGCACAGTGGGCATGTTTGTGACTCTGTTTTGCCCCACATTTGGAGACCATGCACTGCCTGGATGTTTGTCTTTACTCTGTGTTTACCCAGACTTAGAAAGAGCCGACAAGTAACTTAACTTTGTGGTGCTCCAACTACCCACAGGTCTGTCTACATCACCTTTCTTTCATGAGCATTGGCCCATTTAGTCAATTTTCTGTGCTTGTTCAATCCAGTAGCTCTACTTGCTCTTACTTCCTCTACAGCTGTCCTCAACTCCTGCTGTATCATGTGCTGGTTTTCTTGAGTGCTGGTGTTCATGTGAAGGACAGGGAATGATCCCAGTTCTACCCTACCTCGTGATCATGTCTACCAGTCGTCTATGGCAGAGTCGTGCATTGGCTTTCTGGGTCTCATCTGCTCTCAGCCATTTACTGCCTGTTTTGGGTACTTTGACACTTGGTATGGCAGCACCTCTCTGCTCCTCATCACTTTGCCTTCCTATTCCATGGATTAGAATGAAATCTAAAGTTTGATGCTGTTTGAGTGTGATTTAAGCTAAGGACTTTGGCAGCCTGAGCTGTCTTTGAAGGTGAGAACTTGGATATTGAACTAAGACCTATGTAAGTGCTGAGGCTAGCACTTCACACACCATGAGAGGCCATAGGATCCTTGGAAGGATCACTTGTTGGTATATACACATCTTAAACTTTCCGGCAGCCCTGACCCGTACGCTCACGTAGTTCTGCATACGCATTCCGATTGGATTCCTTATCTTTCAGTGAAATGTTTGCCAGGCTTTTCACAGGCTTCCCTGTGATGGTGGGGATTTTTACTGTGATGCTGAAGCAGATTAAATCCTCTTCTTTCCCTCTCTTGAGCACCAGAGATTTTGATTTGGCTGATTTGAAACTCATTCTGGCCTTTAGTATCTCCAGTCTTCGAAGAATCCAGCGGCCACCTGGACTATCAGATTGTCCATGTAAGCCCTTATGGGAGATTGACATGGGCCAGACCTTATTTTAGGCCCTCTGCTCTCCACACTTTGACTTTGCGCCATCCAAATATTACGCCACCTGATGAACCCCTCATACTGAAGTTGGCGTAAAAGTCGCAGATGAGGTCTTTCTTCTCAGTACTGATGTTTTACCAAAGTGTGTTGCATTAATTGGTTTTATGTAGTTATCTGATTATTCAAGTGTTCAAACGGCATACTCCTATTTCTTAGATTGGATAAGGCCTAGAAATCAGATTAAGAAGTCTGAAAAAGAAAGCTGTATTTAACTCGGTAATCAGATTTCTCAGTGCATGTACAGTGGGGCAAAAAAGTATTTAGTCAGCCACTGACTGTGTAAGTTCTCCTACTTGGAAAGATGAGAGAGGTCTGTAATTTTCGTCATGGGTACATTTCAACTATGAGAGAGAACATCAGAAAAAAAATCCAGGAGATCACATTGTAGGATTTTTAAAGAATTTAACTGTAAATCATGGTGGAAAATAAGTATTTGGTAACCCACAAACAAGCAAGATTTTTGTAAGCAAGATTTTCTTTAAGAAACTCTTCTGTCCTCCACTCGTTACCTGTATTAATGGCACCTGTTTGACCTCGTTATCTGTATAAAAGACACCTGTCCACAGCCTCAAACAGTCAGACTCCAAACTCAACCATGGCCAAGACCAAAGAGCTGCCGAAGGACACCAGGAAGAAAATTGTAGGCCTGCACCATTCTGGGAAGAGTGAATCTACAATAGGCAAGCAGGTTGGTGTGATTAAATGGTCTTGATAACCAAGACCATTGATAATCTCCCTCGACCTGGGGCCCCATGCAAGATCTCATCCCGTGGGGTCAAAATGATCATGAGAACGGTGAGCAAAAATCCCAGAACTACACAGAGGGACCTGATGAATGACCTGCAGAGAGCTGGGACCAAAGTAATAAGGCTACCATCGGTAACGCACTATGCCGAGAGGGACTCCGATCCTGCAGTGCCAGGCATGTCCCCCTGATTAAGCCAGTACATGTCCAGGCCCATCTGAGGCAGAGAGCATATGGATGATCCAGAAGAGGATTGGGAGAATATCATGTGGTCAGATGAAACCAAAATAGAACTTTTTGGTAAAAACTCAACTCGTCGTGTTTGGAGGAAGAAGAATGCTGACTCGCATCCTAAGATCACCATAATTACTGTGAAGCATGGGGGTGGAAACATGATGCTTTGTGGCTGTTTTTCTGCAAAGGGGGCAGATCAACTGATCCATGTTGAGGGAAGAATGAACGGGGCCATGTATCGTGAGATTTTAAGCCAAAGGACATTCAAGGATAAAATACGGGTAGTAATGAGAAGATCAAAGCATTGCTAAAACAATGACAGGGAGACACTCAGTAACACATGGAAACTGCATGACTTCACAGGGGAATGAGTGAGAAGGTGCAGAATGAAATGAAAATTTCCTATTAAACTATTGATGGCAAACCCGTGAATAATCCGAACCATGAAAGTGAAACTCATGCATGCTGTCATGTCTTACATTCACATAACTGGTAAAGGTATTGAGTCTGTCAAGAGTTTGATCCAGACATAATCCTATTATTATTATTATTATTATTATTATTATTATTATTATTGTTATTGTTGAATCTAGGTTGTTCAGTTAGCAACTTGTAGTAATTCAGTGAGCTTACAGCAGCTTGCTCTTGTGGTAAAAGTTGCCAACACTTCTACTGCATTACATAAAAATTACTTCCAGATGGTGCAGCCTTTGATCATGGTGATATAAACTACATAGAAGCTAACATAAGGCTGGCATAATGTTCATTTGTACGTTGTATTTTATTTTGAGTAGTATTGGTTAGTCCCAGTCTAAATGTACTTTTTTATGCATGTATAATTACATGTTTTGAAAGCACAGAGTCAGTGAAAGAAAAGGATTACGTTTTCAGTCTTGTCAGTGTTGGTATTGTGTATTCTACAGCAGTTAGTTTCGACCTTACAACCTTTTTCCCACCAAAATGGTATCAATCCGCTGATGCATCACCAAATAATGCCAAGCTTTAAGCAGACAAACGTATAATATACAAATAACAGAGTAACTCTAATAAATAACTAAATTCTATCGTTTAATTCTTAACGAATTTTGTTTATATGTTTATTTTTCTGTCATCCTTGCGTATTTGAACTTTGTATTTCAAACTATTGGTACTTGGTAGTATGATGTAAACCATATGCCTTTGGTAGCATGCTGTGTTAAGGCAGAGTAGGGAATTATTTGTTATGGACCTACTTTATGGCAGAAGAAACTGCCAGTATTAAAGCATATTCAGTATTAAATTTTTGTTTCTTTATTTTGTTGCTAAAAAACCTTAAATCGAACACTCGTGGTGTGTGATTGTCTATGGCACTCGCCTTCATCTTGTGCCGCCGATGTTATTCGAGATGATTGTTATTCGTGTTCTATTACTTAATTCATTAAAGTCATTACAATCTCATTTGTGCTATTTACAGGCAGACGTGGTTAAGATCCACCTGCAGACAGCCATTGCATATGTAAGCCTATTCCCAGGCCCTGTTTGCGTGTCATTTCCAGGGTGATTTGTTTTGGTGATTAGTCAAATGAATACTATTTGGGATTTTTCATTGTATGATGAAACATGGTGTTTTGATCATACGTCTTTCACAGTAATCATGATACAATCAATTGCATAATGTTTGCTGACCGAAACTCTTAGCTATACGTCACCATCTTTTATCATATATCAAACTATCAATTTCCTTGTGCTTGGAAAGTGGGAACTTTGGTGAGATTTATCAGCCTTTGACTTCTGAATCTTTTATTATTTAAATGGGATACTAAAGAAATAGTTCAGAAGTGAGTTCATCGAAGGCTAAAAATGGCAGAGCTCTTACAAGGATGATATAACTGATGCAGCTATCTTTTTTCTTATTAGAAACCTATGCTAATAGTGAACTATAAAAAAAAATGAGACTGTCTTGTCAATGGACACATGTTGTGCTGGTTGGTGCAGGAGGATGCTCAGGAGGAGTCTGGGTGGAAGCAGGTACACGGGGATGTGTTCAGACCCCCCAGGAAGGGCATGCTGCTGTCTGTATTTCTTGGACAGGGCACCCAGATCTTCATTATGACCTTTCTCACACTCTGTAAGAATATATTTAAAAATGTGCACTGTATACCTTATTACTGAAGTTTAATGCAATGCATCCATAATTAATTCAAAGACAGTTTTGATTACTGTTTTGTGATGGAAGGCTGTTTTCAGTTCTAGCTTGCCTGGGCTTCCTGTCTCCGGCGAACAGAGGAGCCCTTATGACATGTGCAGTGGTGTTGTGGGTCCTGCTGGGCACGCCTGCTGGCTACGTATCAGCCAGACTCTACAAGAGTAAGTATATCTGAAACAATAAATGACACCAAGTTGGCGGCATGTTTTCATTTTGACTAAGCAGGAGTTTGACCTAATTTCACTTGTTCAATCAGCTGGTCATGGTCGTACTCTCTCTCTTACTAACTAATATTTAGATCCAGCTAGGTTGGAATGAAAACCTGTGACTCCACAGGCCCTTCGCATCTGAGGTTCCTTACAATGATTCAGTTTATTACCAATATATAGGTAGTCCCTGCGGGGACGTCCCCAATGGGGATACATTCCGACAAGTATATCGTAAGTTTAATTTATGGTAAACAGAGGGGTTTAATATATGCTGTATATATCATAATGTAACCCATCTTAAACAAGCTTAAAACGCAACCACGACTTTTCTTCACTACATTTCCCAGCACTCATCACTCTCGCTGCATGACTCATGAAAAATTTTAAATCGAAATTCAGGCATTGTAAAATCAAGGACAGATGCTTTCCATATGACACGAGTTACTCTGGAGATTGACTAATTTTATGTATCTGTTGTCTGAAATAAGACTACCCACTAATTAGAAGATGGAGTCAAAATACTTTCAAAAATATACATGCGGTACACGGATGCAGGTAAGCACCATTTATTGACCATCTAACAGTCCATTTGCTTTAATGGCCTCGGATCGGATTCACTAAAGTGACTTTTAAGAAAGAAATTGTTCTTAAATGTGTTTTTTCTTAATTTCGTTCGTAAGAAAAAAGTTAAGAAAAAAAATTATTTTTCAAATAACTTCTTAAGAATTGAATAATTTATAATTTAATTTTTCTTAACTCTGTCCTTAAGAACAATTCTAAGTTCAAGTGGTATTCTTGAAAACATTATGTTCTTAAACCATTACGTTTTCGTAACCATGCGATCACACTTGTCTTAGTTGATAAGCTAAGCATCTGAATTTATCAAAATTTAAACAGTTTAGTTATTGGAAATAAGCTCTATACTTTTAATTAAAAAGTTTAAAACTTTTTGTGTGAAGGTCACACGTTTGCAAAAAAAAAGTTTGAATGCTTAGTTTGGTGTTTTTCCTCCATTATGTCTGAGTAGATAACTAAATAAAAGAAATAATGATAAATACAATTTCAAAACGTGACTCACAGCATATACAGTGGTGTGAAAAAGTGTTTGCCCCCTTCCTGGTTTCCTATTTTTTTGCATGTTTGTCACACTTAAGTGTTTTGGAACATCAAACCAATTTAAATATTAGTCAAAGACAACACAAGTAAACACAAAATGCAGTTTTTAAATGAAGGTGTTTATTATTAAGGGAGAAGAAAATCCAAACCTTCATGGCCCTGTGTGAAAAAGTGATTGCCCCCTAAACCTAATAACTGGTTGGGGCACCCTTAGCAGCAACAACTGCAATCAAGCGTTTCCGATAACTTGCAGTGAGTCTTTTACAGGCTTGTGTAGGAATTTTGGCCACATTGGAGGGTTTTCGAGCATGATCTGTCTTTTTAAAGTCATGCCATAGCATCTCAATAGGATTCAAGTCAGGACTTTGACTAGGCTACTCCAAAGGCTTCATTTTGTTTTTCTTCAGCCATTCAGAGGTGGACTTGCTGGTGTGTTTTGGATCATTGTCCTGCTGCAGAACTCAAGTTTGTTTCAGCTTGAGGTCATGGCCGGACATTCACCTTCAGGATTTTTTGGTAGACAGCAGAATTCATAGTTCCATTTGTCACAGCAAGTCTTCCAGGTCCTGAAGAAGCAAAACAGCCCCAGACCATTTTGACAGACCTTTGTTTGTCACTCTGCAACCTGTATATTTTCCATCACCTATAACTACAGTGGGGCAAAAAAGTGTTTAGTCAGCCACTGATTGTGCAAGTTCTCCTACTTAGAAAGATGAGAGAGGTCTGTAATTTTCATCATAGGTACACTTCAACTATGAGAGACAAAATGAGGGGAAAAAAAATCCAGGAATTCACATTGTACGATTTTTAAAGAATTTAATTGTAAATCATGGTGGAAAATAAGTATTTGGTCACCCACAAAAAAGCAAGATTTCTGGCTCTCACAGACCTGTAACTTCTTTAAGAAGCTCTTCTGTTCTCCACTCGTTACCTGTATTAATGGCACCTGTTTGACCTCGTTATCTGTATAAAAGACACCTGTCCACAGCCTCAAACAGTCAGACTCCAAACTCAACCATGGCCAAGACCAAAGAGCTGTCAAAGGGATACTAGGAAGAAAATTGTAGACTTGCACCAGGCTGGGAAGAGTGAATCTACAATCGTCAAGCAGGTTGTTGTGAATAAATAAACAGTAGGAGCAATTGTAAGAAAATGGAAGACATACAAGACCATTGATAATCTCCTTCGATCTGGGGCCCCATGCAAGATCTCATCCCGTGGGGTCCAAATGATCATGAGAACTGTGAGCAAAAATCCCAGAACTACACGGAGGAAAATGATGAATGACCTGCAGAGAACTGGGACCAAAGTAACAAAGGCTACCATCAGTAACGCACTACGCCGAGAGGGACTCCGATCCTGCAGTGCCAGGCGTGTCCCCGTGCTTAAGCCAGTACATGTCCAGGCCCGTCTGAGGTTTGCCAGAGAGCATATGGATGATCCAGAAGAGGATTGGGAGAATATCATGTGGTCAGATGAAACCAAAATAGAACTTTTTGCTAAAAACTCAACTCTCATCTTAAGAACACCATACCTACTGTGAAGCATGGGGGTGGAAACATGATGCTTTGGGACTGTTTTTCTGCAAAGGGGACAGGACGACTGATCCGTGTTAAGGGAAGAATGAACGGGGCTATGTTTTGTGAGATTTTAAGCCAAAACCTCCTTCCATCAGTGAGACCATTGAAGATGGAACGTGGCTGGGTCTTCACATGACAATGATCCAAAAACAAAAACAAACATACATCTCTCTCGTGCACAAGGAAGTGCTCAAAAAAAGAAACGTAAAACATTTCAAGGTCCAGGAGTGGCCTAACCAGTCTCCAGACCCAACCCCTGAAATTTGTGGAGGGAGTTGAAACTACAGTGTGTGCCAAACCTGGTGAAGACTTACAGGACACGTTTGACCTCGTCCCTTGCCAAACCAAAGGTTATGTTACAAGTATTGAGTTGAACTTTTTGTTATTGACCAAATACTTATTTTCCATCATAATTTACATGAAATTTCTTTAAAAATCCTACAATGTGATTTCCTGGATTTTTTTCCCCCTCATTTTGTCTCTCATAGTTGAAGTGTACCTGTGATGAAAATTACAGACCTCTCTCATCTTTCTAAGTAGGAGAACTTGCACAATCAGTGGCTGACTAAATACCTTTTTGCCCCACTGTATGTATTAGTTATATACTACATATTCTGCTAAAGTCTGGTCAATGTCCATTTCACTAAATGTCCTGTTTCAGAAGGTAATGAGGTTGATAAATAGTGCATACCTGTACATATGTTCATAGAGGCTACAGTGTATGATTGTATACACCCAAGTCTCAAATTAACTGAATCAAAATGAGTTTATACATTAATTTAATTGATTGATATAGGAAAATGTATGAGAGGCTGTTACAAATTTAAACTTGATTTCTCACACACACACACACACACACACACACACACACACACACACACGCACACGCACTCTGGCATATAGTGTCATACTGTCCTACACTGGTTTTATAGTGTGTGAGAGAGAAGCCAAGTGTGCCTGAGACCGATTTTGAGTATGTGTGAGCAACAGACTTGGAGAGTGAGACTTTGATGTTCACAGTTTCTGTTTGGCTTGGAGCCTGTGATGCCACAAGTCACTGGACTCTCCCCCCAATCCTCACAGTCATATGGGATGAAAAACAGTGGCTACATGCGATCTGTATTCGTAATCATTCTGTATTCTTAATCAGTTTTAATTCGACCAAGTTACACAATATGGCGAATGCTCTCCTCTGTTGTAGTGCTGTAACCAAACGCCAACACATTATTCAGATTGAATAGAGGGTGTTCTAAATTAATAAATACTTAAAGGTTTTTACTCTATTGCTACTGCTTCTGAGATGCCACAAGCAGCATTTTAATATAATGTCCATTTGAATTACTAGGAAGATTTTACTATGGTAAATAGGGGTGTAACTCTACACTCTGCTCGCGATTCATTTGGATTTGATTCACAGTGCTGAGATCAAGATTCAGTTTTAGCATGTTTATCAATTTTACATTTAAGATTTCTGAAGTGTAAACAATGCAAAACGATGCACATTTTTTGTATTATCTTAAAAAAAAACCCCAAAAAATAAAACCCTCAAGTCCTTTTCAATTAAACGAAATTACTAGAAACAGAGATTTAAAATGCTCTGCTGTAGCTACGCCACTCCTTTTTTATTTCTGTTCAAAATAATGTTTTTTTTCCTTGTATAAAAGTTTTAAACAAAAAGAATCTACAGTCCCCTGCTATTAAAAGAAATTGGTAGTCATCCCATTTTTGCACCATGTCTCAATGCATCATTACCTTTCTAATGTTTTATATTGGACATTTGCAAGAGATTCAGTTTTTTGTCTTTTTTCTTAAAAATAATGAATTAAATGATGAATTAAATGTTGAATAAAAACTACTAATCAAAATTCAGATGGCATGTAGGCACTGCTTCTCATCTGTTATGAATGGGATGAATGGGGAAGATCCCAGTTATGGAGTTGAAAATAATGTCAGGGGCTCTAAGTCAGTCAGAGACTGTGAACATCAAATCTCTTTGGCACTGTCTGAGTCTGTCACTCATACACACTCAACGTATGTCACAGGTTTGATAGCATGCGAGAGAGCATGATAGTGCGTCCGATTGTATGACAGCTTGTGTGAGAGAGATTTGACAGGATGTGAGAGATGTTTGATAATGTGTGAGAGAGAAATTTTGAAATTTGTGTGGAAGAACCAATCCTCAGCACACGCCTAGAATATTAGGTAAGCTCTTTTTTTTGGTGTAAATATTTGGCAGTAGAATGTTTTGTGCTGGCTGTTTTTCAGTTTACTTACAAGTGTAGTAGATATGACTAATACGTTGTCCATAAGAAATAATCTAAATATAGCCACACCACCTCAATTTTCACAATTGGAAACTGTTTTCCAGAGCAAGTAACGTTCAGGTAGTAGAATTAACTCCGTGTGAGAGAGCGAGGACTTCAAGATTTTGCTTTGTCCACTTAATCTTATACTAATTTGACTCCCTCAGGTTTTGGTGGTGAAAAATGGAAAAGCAATGTTCTATTGACAGCCCTTTTGTGCCCGGGGTATGTAGTCTTTTAGTATAATGAGTACAACTAATGTAGAATGAAATGCTCCCCAAATTTAATCTGATATCTTGTATTATACTTTTTTTTTTTTCCTTGACAGCATTGTGTTTGTGGATTTCTTTTTGATGAATCTCATCCTCTGGGTGGAGGGCTCGTCTGCTGCTATCCCGTTTGGAACTTTGGTAGCCATCCTGGCTTTGTGGTTTGGCATTTCCGTTCCACTCACTTTTGTGGGTGCGTACTTTGGCTTCAAGAAGCCGGTAAGTTGTAGCTGAAGCATAAGTATCTTTTATTATTACTTGGTGGGTGGGGGTGTGGGTGGGTGGGGGGGTTGTGTGTGTGTGTGTGTGTGTGTGTGTGTGTGTGTGTGTGTGTGTGTGTGTGTGTGTGTGTGTGTGTGTGTGGTGGGGGGGGGGGTGTCGGGGGTGTGTGTGTATGTATACTACATAAATACAAGATCTTGGGGAAAAATGAATGCACAGATGTACATTTTTCCCCAAGATCTTGTATTGATGATGGGAGATTTGGAACACTGTGCAAAGTCTTCTCCAGCACATCCCAAAGATTCTCAATGGGGTTCAGCTCTGGACTCTGTGGCGGCCAATCCATATGTGAAAATGATGTCTCATGCTCCCTGAACCACTCTTTGACCCTTCTGAAACAGATTATCTTTTTCAAGACCACAGGATGTGTCTTTCAAAATGGTTGTTTAACAAATCAAAAGCTACTCACTGCATCAGTTAGGCTTAAATAACTTGTTGCCAGCTGAAACCTAATCACCACTGCAGTAATTATCTGATGGGAGCCTTTTATTTATTTTTGAACTATTTAACTGTTTGCTTAGTTAAATCCAGGTGGTGAACTTTTTTTGGGTCGGGCAGTGTATATAGGCAACAGTAACTCAAATAACCACTCATTACACAACACTCATTACACAACACTCAGTTCCTTGCAGCAGAGGTGCTACAGCAGAAGGCAACTCCTCTCAGCTAAGAACAGGCATCTGAGGCTACAGGTCACACTGGTTCACCACAATTAGACAACAGAACACTGGAAAAACATTGGTTTGACATTGTTGCTAGTCTATGTGCACTTTTGAGATTTTGGGCTAAAATTTCAAACCGCTTTAATGGTCGTAACTAGAGATGCAACGATCGATCGGCAGGTGACCGTAATCGGTTGGTTTTCAGCATGATCGGCCATGACTGGTGATCGGCTGAGCAGTCTTATATAACCTGTTCTGAGCCGGTAACATTTGCACCTTGTGCAGCTCACAACAGTGACAGTGGCACAAGCACAGGCACACATGAACAGCACAGTGCTGCTTTACTAAGTTTAATTCAGTATTTGGTTCATGTGTACGGCGCTTTAAACACCAAAAGTATAGCCACCGGTTTGTTTATGAGACAGCTGCTGGCACATGTTCACGATGCTGCATGTTAGATTTCAGTTGTGTTTTGAGCGCTACTTGGTTAACTAAGTAGTCTCTCTGTATACATCACAATACTATTGGGGAAATGGGGAGACTAAAGAGGGGGTAAGAATTTATTTAGGACACAGCGTCTTCAGTGTGGAAACTCTTCAGAGCGTGCTGTTTGCAATACATGCATAGCGAACATAAGCCATGGATTAACAACTCCAAAAACATCCGCAACAATGAATTTAATAAGTTGTTTAAAATCACCCTAGTGACAGTGCAGGACTTGCATAGTCTTCTTGTACACAAAGATAAAATCATGAAAAGATTGAAATGTGATATAAAACTTTAACACATGCCAGGTTGCTCTAAATCTTTCAAGATATTTTCTGTCTTTTTCTTTCTAATAAATGAGTTTTTAGTTGGTGATCTGCAACACCTGACACAGCACATCACAAGCCTGAGGACAAGCTCTTAAGTAGAACCAGGATTGACGGATATTATATATACCATTGAAGCAACAACATTTGACTCTTCTTCCTGTGAAAAGAAAAAAAGAAAGCTGTCCGCCAGTTTACCCACAAGATTTAAATATTGAAGGAAATCTAAGGGAAATGCTAGCTCATACTAAATTCCTGACTACTTACAGTGGGGCAAAAAAGTATTTAGTCAGCCACTGATTGTGCAAGTTCTCCTACTTGTTGAGATGAGAGAGGTCTGTAATTTTCATCATGGGTACACTTCAACTATGAGAGACAAAATGAGGGGGAAAAAATCCAGGAAGTCACATTGTAGGATTTTTAAAGAATTTAATTGTAAATAATGGTGGAAAATAAGTATTTGGTCACCCACAAACAAGCAAGATTTCTGGCTCTCACAGACCTGCAACTTCTTTACGAAGCTCTTCTGTCCTCCACTCATTATCTGCATTAATGGCACCTGTTTGAACATCCTACAATGTGATTTCCTGGATTTTTTTTCTCATTTTGTCTCTCATAGTTGAAGTGTACCTATGATGAAAATTACAGACCTCTCTCATCTTTCTAAGTAGGAGAACTTGCACAATCGGTGGCTGACTAAATACTTTTTTGCTCCACTGTATTTTGCTGTGGAGATCATTAAAAGCGTAATGGTCAGGAGTGTATAATATTGTGTGTATATTTTTGATCTTTGTTTTTTGCACACAACAACAAAGAGTATGTTTAGAGCATACATACCTCACATTGCCATCTCTTTCATATGGATTTATTTTATAGCTTAATTACTAATTTGTGTATGTAGTAGGAATGTTATAGGTATCAAATCTGTGTGAGAGTTCATACTGCTATTGCACATGTTAAATATGGGGATTTTCTGCAGGTGATTGAGCAGCCAGTGCGAACCAACCAGATCCCACGTCAAATTCCAGAGCAGTCCTTCTTTACAAAACCTCTGCCAGGCATCATAATGGGTGGCATCTTGCCCTTTGGCTGCATTTTCATCCAGCTTTTCTTCATCCTCAACAGCATCTGGTAGAGTCGCACAACCCATGGATTATTTAAATAATTAAGACTTATCCAGCCTGTCAAAGAGACTATAGATAATCCTCTAAAACCGGACATCTCTGTATTTGTAGGTCTCATCAGATGTACTACATGTTTGGCTTCCTTTTCTTGGTGTTCATCATCCTCCTCATCACTTGTTCCGAGGCCACCATTCTGCTCTGCTACTTTCACTTGTGTGCTGAGGTGAGGATAGAAGTCTGGGAATGTCGATGTGTTTACCAACAATATTTAACATTTATTTGAATAGATGTGAATACATTTTCTATAGTTCCATTTTTACAGTACAGCCCCCACTATCCAAATGTAACTCATTCTGGGAAATGGTTTGACAAGTATTTGGATAGTCAGAGCCTATTTACTTCTTTTTTTTGTGTGTGTGCTGTAGCGCGTTAGTGGACCCGATAATGGCTTCAGGACTTAAAATACACCATACATTATAGCAGGAGTTTGGGTAGTGGGATTTGATATTTTATATTTACAAAATGTTGTTGTTGCTTATTAAGAGCCTTTATAGGGCCATATATTGTGGATACACGAATTCAAATGGGGGGAAAAAAATCCACATTGTTTTCACACAGTCAAATATCACAGGCCTGTGCTTTTGCACATACCTTGTAGTGATTCATATCTTATGATTTGTTCTCTTTTTTTCTGATTCTTGTTATACAGGACTACCACTGGTGGTGGCGATCGTTTCTTACCAGTGGATTCACTGCAGTTTATTTGTTTGTCTATGCTGTACATTATTTCTTCTCCAAACTCCAAATACAAGGAGCTGCAAGCACCTTTCTTTACTTTGGCTACACAATGATCATGGTTCTCATATTCTTCCTCTTCACAGGTGAGTGGAAAACTGACTCAGTTTCTGAAATATAATGGGATTTATTATGAGATATATCTACAACCCCAAATTAGAAGAAGTTGGGAAGGTATGGAAAATGCAAATTAAATACATTTCCTTACATTTACTTTGACTTGTATTTCATTGAAGACAGTATGAACCCAAGATATTTCATGTTTTTTCTGGTCATCTTCATTTCATTTGTTAATATACGTATATTCCAGCTTTTCAGGCCTACAACACATTAGAAAATATAGTTGAGACGGTAAAGCATTTACCATTTTTTAATGTTGCTTTCAACACTTGAAAGACATTTTGCCACCATGGATACCAAGCAATGAAGTGTTTCAGGTGTTATATTATCCCATTCTTCGTGCATCACATCTTAAGATCTTAAGCCCAGAAAAATCGACGCTGCTTCTAGACATGGTTAACCTATAGCTTCTTTTTTACACATAAACGTTTTAAGTGGCATTTGTGAATGTAACTCCGTATCGTAGTGCTTGACAACAGTTTGCCGAAGTAACCCCTTGATCACGTGGTTCTATCAGCTATTGATGAATGATGATCCTTGATGCAGTGCCGCCTGAGAGATCAGAGATCATGGTTCTTCAGTTTAGGCTTGCGCCCATGGCCTTTACGCACCGAAATTTCTCCAGATTCCTTTAATCGTTTAAGGATTGTAAACTGTACAGTGTTTAGTCACTGTAGAGGGAGAAATATGTAAATCCCTTCCAGTCTTTCTTTGAGGAACATTGTTTTTAAACCTTTTAAACATCACTGAAACAAATTGGCGATCCTCCGCCCATCTTTACTCATCAAAGACTCAGCCATGTGTGTGTACTTCTTTTGTACCAAATCATGATTAGACCTTTTGATGTCACATGTATGAAATCTCATCACTATTTAGTTTAGCTTTTTTTACATCATTACTAGACATAAATTGTCCATGTCCCAACTTTTTTGGAATGTGTTTCAGACCTGAAATGCAGAAATGGATGTTTATCAGCAAATTAAAGTTAACCGGACAAAACATGAAGTCTTTGTTTCATACTGTCTGCACTGAAATAAAAGACAAAGTAAATGCAAGACACACTGCATTTTTTCCCCATACCGTCCCAACTTTTTCTGATTTGGTGTTAACTTTACTTTTACTGGATATTTGTGTTGGTTGGTAAATAGTTTTAACTTTGATGTGCTCCATGTAATCTTTTGTCATGGCAAACAAGGAATAATAGTGGTTAGATATTAACTCTTATAGAAGGAGCGTTTGCACTGATCCATTGTGCCCCTGTGTGTGCATGAAAGTGAAGCTAATGTAATATTCAGTGGAAGTTTGTCTTAAATGTTTCCTGGCCGTGTCCTAAAACAAGGTCCATAAAGAAATGATTGACCAAAGCTTGGCTAGCATGCACAGAATCCTGGTCTTAAATCAATCAGACACATTTGAGAAGAATTTGAATGCCCACAGTGAGCCAGGGCTAATAGTCCCAACATCAGTGACTGTGCTCACAGTCATATTCCAAAATCTAGTGTAAGATCCTTCTCGGAATTATACTGTGTCATTGGGACAGCATTTCATACTAAAGATGAATGATATGCTGCTCTTATGTTCTCCTCAGCTTTACTATGACTTCACTAATAGAATTCTGTATTCTGCAGCTGTGTTAGTATACCGGGATTTTCACTCTTGCTAACGTCCGGTTTGCAATTACTCTTACCTCTAGTCTAAAAGTGCATGTATGAAAAAGGGCTATTGTCAATCAACTCAGCAGTAAGCGTTTCTTATAAAACTGTATAATATTGATCCGGTTACATCAGGAGAATGTTGGAAGATTAGGATATTCTCCATTTACATTGTTTGCTCTGTCTATAATCAGTAACAGTCCAACAGAGGCTTGCAGTGGTAACCATGTGAAAACGTGTAGGACCTATTGGTGTTTCTCTGAAGTAGAAGTGTAATGTGCATATTTGTTCATTTCCTTGGCCAAACGTTTCTTCATTACCACACCCGCCTGCCATACTGATGTTATCTGTAGATGATCAAACATTACACAACAGCAAATGCATTTTTTAGCTCCCATTTATACTCTCAGTATTTAAAAGCTGGTAGATGATAAAGGAAATTGACATGATAAGATGAGCGATAAGGTAATGATTTACTGATCCCCTCAGGGAAATTTAGCATGAACTGTTGTCTGTGATTATAGTGATGTACACTTCCACTAAAAAAGCAGGTTTTACATGTTCTGTTAATGTATAGAAATAAAAGGACAGAAGTGCAGGGCATGTGTATGTGTGCCACTGACTGGCTACATTCCATGGGCCGCAGACGGAGAGCCCCTAATATTTAAAAACACCATAAAACCGGTAGAATCGTTATAAAAAAATCTTGATACAAATTTTAGGTCATCTCACCCAGCACAATTTGTCTTTTTGGACATACAGTGGTGCATGAAAGTTTGTGAACCCTTTAGAATTTTCTATATTTCTGCATAAATATGACCTAAAACATCATCAGATTTCACACAAGTTCTGAAAGTAGATAGAGAGAACCCAGTTAAACAAAAGAGACAAAATATTATACTTGGTCATTTATTTATTGAGGAAAATTATCCAATATTACATATTAGTGAGTGGCAAAAGTATGTGAACCTCTAGGATTAGCAGGTGTTTACGATCAATGGGATGACAATCAGGTGTGAGTGGGCACCCTGTTTAATTTAAAGAACAGGGATCTATCAAAGTCTGCTCTTTACAACACATGTGGAAGTGTATCATGGCATGAACAAAGGAGATTTCTGAGGACCTCAGAAAAAGAGTTGTTGATGCTCATCAGGCTGGAAAAGGTTATAAAACCATCTCTAAAGAGTTTGGACTCCACCAATCCACAGTCAGACAGATTGTGTACAAATGGAGGAAATTCAAGACCAGTGTTACCCTCCCCAGGAGTGGTTGACCAACAAAGATCACTCCAAGCACAAGGCGTGTAATAATTGGCATGGTCACAAAGGACCCCAGGCTAACTTCTAAGCAACTGAAGGCCTCTCTTACATTGGCAAATGTTCATGACTCCACCATCAGAAGAACACTGAACAACAATAGTGTGCATGGCAGGGTTGCAAAGAGCACCACTGCTCTCCAAAAAGAACATTGCTGCTCGTCTGCAGTTGGCTTAAGATCATGTGGACAAACCAGAAGTCTATTGGAAGAATGTTTTGTGGACGGATGAAACCAAAATAGAATTTTTTGGTTTAAAAGAAAAGCATTAAGCAACACTGCATTCCAGCATAAGAACCTTATCCCATCTGTGAAACATGGTGGTGGTAGTATCATGTTTTGGGCCTGTTTTGCTGCATCTGGGCCAGGACTGCTTGCCATCATTGATGAATGAATTCTGAATGATATCAGAGAATTATAAAGGGAAAATGTCAGGACATCTGTCCATGAACTGAATCTCAAGAGAAGGTGGGTCATGCAGCAAGACAATGACCTTAAGCACACAAGTCATTCTACCAAAGAATGGTTAAAGAAGAATGTTTGGAATGGCCAAGTCAAAGTCTTGACCTTGATTGAAATCGAAATGTTGTGGAAGGACCTGAAGTGAGAAGTTAATGTGAGTTAATACCTCTTTTTTTTGGTTGAATTATTGTGCCATTCCAAACCCAGAATGTCTGGCATTGAACATAAAAGCAGTGATTATCAGCTATTGGAGGCTCACAAGCTGGATGCTTAGGCTAAATATGTTGGACATAAAAACTTTTGGACATGCGAACCCACCCTTGGGGTGGAACTGGTTCATATTTCGAAGACTTGTTTTTTACTGTTGACTCTCACAACAGCCTGAATTTTTCATCGCATGGACTTTACAAGGTGCTGGAAGCAATCTTTAGGTATTAACTGCAATATTTAGTGATCTGCTGTATCCACATCTGAAAAAAAAACATACTGAAGACCGATAAATACAGTTCTGTCATCTTTGCCAGATTTTTTATTTCTTGAGAGGAATTGCATTTTGCGATAGAATTGGTTTTCAGTGGTGATTTAATTAATAATTCTTTCTTTTGTAATCGGAAATGGTTGCACAACTATTTCCTTAAAAATTCAACATTTAAAGTATTTGGGCAAGCTCTCCTGTCTCTCCTCTAGTCGGCTTTAGTTAGAAGTTTCTATCTACATCTGTATAGGAAGTGAAACTGATGAAATGGACAGAAAGTGCAGTGAGTGCAGAAACAAGGTGTACCTAATAAAGTGGTCTTGACCTGTGTGTGGAGACCCAGAGCATTTAATATTGGTACCAAAACAATTGGCCATTATATAGAACACTCTTTATAATCAAATATGATTGCAACACTCTGTATGCCTTTATTACAGCTGAGGATTTGCCATAGCCAATTACGCAGGCTCTTGCTTTACACGTTACCGTGGTATCTAACAGCTGCTTCACAAACTGTCTGTGGCTCTTGTGGAAGCTCAAGAGATTAAATAATAACAGAGCATGTTTGTGAACAGTCAGTGATGCACTTATTCCAGAGTGCCTATATTTTGTAGGTAGAAGCAGTCAGATGTTGACATGGCAACAGCACGCTCTAGCGCTTCGTGGTAGAAAACACCCACACAAGTTTAACTAAAGCCAATAATATAAATGGACTACCGGTAGCTGTGTTTCATGTTTTTAATTCTCTAGCATTTCTCCCCTCTTTTTATTCATGCCTGGTTAAGTACCATTGTTTAGATCTGAGCACACTGAAGTCATCATTTACATTAATGTCATTTAGCAGACGCCCTTATCCAAAATGACTTGCAATTGATACAGTCCTACAGTCCAAGCAGTTGCATGTTAAGGGTGTTGCTCAAGGACCCAACAGTGGCAGCCTGGCAGTGGTGGGCTTTGAATCCTGGACCACCTTCTCCATAGTCCAGTACCTTAACCGCTAGGCCACCACAGTCCCATTCATCAGTTTGAATGTATAAGTATGTGTAAGTACAAGTAAGGAAGTGTAAGTTGTTTTTCAAAGAGCTGAAGATGGAGCTCTGATCTGCTGTCAATGCCCTGTTTTGCATCTGTCTGCATCTGTGTCCCTGCCCGTCTGCCTTTGACCATATTTCTCATCTAGTAATCTTTTGTGCAGCTCAGTTCAACACAGCTGACTCGTCCTTGTGCGATCAGTTAAAATGACCTATATTCAGGCAAGGATATAGAGTATTATGCTGAATAGAAAAGCTGTTCTAGCACCTTTTTGTAGAGTATTATTTACAAATGTACCAACAGTGATTTGTGGTGTTACAATACCAGTCCATGGCATAAAGCTAATCAAGGCTTTCAGTTTTCAACAGGTCAGCAATGTGTGTTGAAAAGGTGCAGACAAGCATTTAAGATGTGCCACCACTTAACTCTGGGTTGTGTGGATTGTGTTTAGCAGGGAACCAAACCCAGTTCCCATTACCCCATCTGAACCCTGGTTTATAATCTAAAGGGGAGGCATTATGGCGTTTTCTAATTCGGCCTAACCTCATCTAAAGATCTCCATTCGTGTAGCCAGTACCTGTTCTTGGACTCCGAAGTCCAGGGTACAGGGCAAGCATTTTGTTTATGCTTGTGCTGCCTTTTTAAAGAAATGCAAATGGAACTTTTTTTGAGCACTTGAGTGAGATGAGATTTTGACCTATGAGCACTGACATGAGGGAAAATGTAAGCCCTTCTGCATGAGATCTGTGGCATAGCTGATTAAAACCAGAAAGAATCAGTTCAACTATGAGACAAAATGAGAAAAAAAATCCAGCAAATCACATTGTAGGATTTTTAAAGAATTTAATTGTAAATTATGGTGGAAAATAAGTATTTGGTCAATAACAAAAGTTCAACTTAATACTTTGTTACATAATCTTTGTTGGCAATGACAGAGGTCAAACGTTTCCTGGAAGTCTTCTCCAGGTTTGCACACACTGTAGCTGGTATTTTTGTCCATTCCTCCATGCAGATCTCCTCTAGAGCAGAGATGTTTTGGGGCAACACGGACTTTCAACTCCCTCCACAAATTTTATATGGGGTTGAGGTCTGGAGACGGGCTAGGTCACTCCAGGACCTTGAAATGCTTTTTACGGAGCCACTCCTTTGTTGCCCGAGCGGTGTGTTTGGGATCATTGTCATGCTGGAAGACCCAGCCACGTTTCATCTTCAATGCTCTCACTGGTGGAAGGAGGTTTTGGCTTAAAATCTCACGATAAATGGCCCCGTTCATTCTTCCCTTAATATGGATCAGTCGTCCTGTCCCCTTTGCCGAAAAGGAGCCCCAAAGCATGATGTTTCCACCGCCATGCTTCACAGTAGGTATGATGCAACTCAGCATTCTTCTTCCTCCAAACCCGACGGGTTGAGTTTTAAAAAAAAAAGTTCTATTTTGGTTTCATCTGACCACATGATATTCTTCCAATCCTCTTCTGGATCATCCATATGCTCTCTGGCAAACTTCAGACGGACCTGGACATGTACTGGCTTAAGCAGGGGGACACGTCTGGCACTGCAGGATCCGAGTCTCTTTTGGCGTAGTGTGTTACTGATGGTAGCCTTTGTTACTTTGGTCCCAGCTCTCTGCAGGTCATTCATCAGGTCCCCCCGTGTAGTTCTGGGATTTTTGCTCACCGTTCTCATGATCATTTTGACCCCACGGGATGAGATCTTGCGTGGGAGCCCCAGATTGAGGGAGATTATCAGTGATTCTTGTATGTCTTCCATTTTCTTACATTGCTCCCACATTTGATTTATTCACACCAACCTGCTTACCTATTGTAGATTCACTCTTCCCAGCCTGGTGCAGGTCTACAATTTTCTTCCTGGTGTCTTTTGACAGCTCTTTGGTCTTGGCCATGTTTGAGTTTGGAGTCTGACTGTTTGAGGGCTGTGGACAGGTGTCTTTTTATATAGATAACGAGGTCAACAGGTGCCATTAATACAGGTAATGAGTGGAGGACAGAAGAGCTTCTTAAAGAAGTAGTTACAGGTCTGTGAGAGCCAGAAATCTTGCTTGTTTGTGGGTGACCAAATACTTATTTTCCATCATGTTTTACAATTAAATCCTTTAAAAATCCTACAATGTGGTTTTCTAGATTTTTTTTCTTCTAATTTTGTCTCTAATAGTTGAAGTGTACCACAATCAGTGGCTGACTAAATACTTTTTGCCCCACTGTAATTAACACCCGAGATGCAGAACAACAGGTGCTATGTATAAATTTTTTTTTTTTTTTTTTTTTAAGTCTTCCACATATTCCTGCTATTAAATTTTAAACACAGGTACAAACTTTTTAAAAATAAAAATACATTTCAATGATTTCAAATTAATCATAATAATGTTTTATGTTTAAACAGTAGTTTTAATTTGATCATTTTCAGTAAGAAGGACTCAAACTGTTCCCTCAGTGTACCTTCATTATAAATTAAAGCTACTCGTAACATGTGCACTGAGCAAAGTTGGACATTTCCTCAATCTGCTTTGATGAAAAGGAACATTAATTTTTTCTACTCTCATGCTTTGCTCAAGAAAATTTTTATTCATGCCTTTTTGTGTGCTCCTTGGTAAAAAGCTTCCCATAGATCTCTGCCCAAGTCTGAGCCCTGTTCTCAGTCTCCATTTTTGCTGAAGGATGCTCAATCACCTCCTCCCTGTGGAGCCACATGGTGAGCTGGCACAGCTGCCAAGCCATGCCTCATGGATGAGTTGCTCCAAGATCATTCCTGGGCATCTGGTGTCCTTCATGCCATTGTATTCTCATGTACAGTGTTTCCTTCATCTCCATTCTTGAACACATTGTTTGCTGGAAACTAGGGATGCGCCGATATTAAATTTCTTGGGTCGATATGATAACCAATTATTAGCACATGGTTGTAGCCAATACTGACATTAAAACCCAATTTGACCTTTCTCTATTTACAAGAAGTTCACATTAAAATCCATATATGAACTGCTGATAAAAGCTGGGTCAGTAATTGATTTTATAAAGCACGCAAATCAGACATGACAATTACTGTAAACGTGTTGCAAAATGATTTCGTTCCATTTTATTTTCTAACCCTCCTTTCAAAAGGTAAAAGTCTTGTTAGTATTTAATTGGTACAGGCAGCAACAAGAACAATTAAGTGTGCAAGAAAGCTTATGACCCAAGAAGGAATATGGAGAATATAACATCATTTAGCAGATGCCGTTATCCTTAGGGAGTGCTTTGTATTATTCTTAGTAGACATTATCTCATGTCTACCCGAGACCACTATCCAACTATCCATCACCATTTTAGGATTTGATGTAGATTAAAACGCATAAGTAGTTATGAAGGAGAGGAACAATACGATTTTAAATCAATGTGAAAGTGCAGTTTTTTTTTTTAGTTCTTTAGTCTTTAGTTGCCATTTGTCGATGGCAAGAGCCATTCGGATACTAAGCAGAAGACCATTTCAGCACATGGGTGCCAGTACAGCAAAGAGTCTTGATGCTTGCTTTTTCTAACATGCAAAAAGTTTGCGCACACCTCTTCAATTTCCATGGTTTGTTGATTTTCTAAATAAATCAAAACCTCTTCAGGGAACAAACCTATGCATGACATAGTTTTGGAAATTGTAACGAAGTCAGTTATGTTCATCTCTTAATCCATTAACACTAGGAGATCTGGAAGTGCTCACATTTTATACAAACATTTTTTTCATTTTTGCAATTTGTTGCAAATGTTAAAGCACAAAGTCTGGATTAAAAATGATGTTTGTTCTCTGCAGAAGTAATTTTTATTAACAAAATCAACAAAACTGTTCACAAAACTGTTGATACTCCATAACACAATTCATGACTCTGACCATTGGCCGGTCCGTCTTGTTAAGCCGTATGCTAATATTTCTTTTAAATTTTTAAGGGGGTGATGGCAGGTAAAGTAGCAAGTGTTAACTTACAAACGTTCTACACACTCTCTCTCCTTACTCCACGCTCAGGTGTACGATCATCAAATATTTATGTTTAATGAAAGCTGAAACAAATCTGCCATTTTAAAGTGTCTGTAGTGCAGTTCATTGTGTGTTAACAAGAGCAATAGAAATGAACACTGTGGAATTATGGTTTTTTTTATGTACTTACTTAACTGAACCTGTTTCTTTCCTCAGGCACCATTGGCTTCTTCGCATGTTTCTGGTTTGTAAATAAAATCTATAGTGTGGTGAAAGTGGACTAAGGTGGGAACCTCTGCACTACTCTCTGGCCAAAGTGAGGACATTACCAAACTCCTTTCACTGTTCAACTTTAAATGAGCTATCTAAAGAGAAACCGGTCCATGTTTGTTTGGAAACTAGAGTTTTGTTTTCTTGATTCTTTCTTTTTGCTGTCTGATTAAGTTGGTTTGGGTTGCACACTGAACAATGTTTGTGTTAATCATTAACACATCTAATGCATTTGCTGGCCACAAAGCATAACTGAGCTCAAATTTTTGCACTCAGAGGGGTTAATTGTCAGTAATTACTTTGGACTCCTGACGCTGTAAATGAGACCGAAGAGTGAGAACAACGGATTGTGATCAAAAGATTATCTCTTTGCCTCTAGGGAAGTTGTGTACTCTCGAAACCTTAAGCACAAAAGGACAATGTTCCATAAATAAAGGCTTTGTAAAGTCATATATAAATATATATATGTAATGTACAAGTATGTATCTTTTATGCTTTTTAAACCTCTTTGTCTGCAAGTATATAATTTGAACACTGAAACATGAAGTTAAATGGAAAATGAATTAAGTTTATTTGTTATTAATAGCAATAGCATTATCTATGATACCACAGAGAGCTGGATTAGTAATAAGGATTGTTACTGTAGTCTGTAGTCACCAGACCTGTTTATTTTGTCCCACTTTGCAACAATGAATGAAGTTAATTAAAAAACAATTATATAATTTTTCTTTTTAATACTGCTTCATTAAGATGTAGGGATAGGGGTTAGAGTATAGGTTAGTATATACATATACTCAGGGCTACATTTCGTGCTGGGAAACGGCACCAATAAAATGTGTATATCAAAGAAAAAGGTGTGCTTTGTACAAGTTACGCAAACACTGGGAATGGTCTGCATGTGGAGTGTGATGCGGAACAAAGAAAGAGTGATTAATTGTAAGGCACAGATAAACATAAACAAAAAAAACCCCAAATAACTGACTTTAACAGAAATAATACATAAATACTGCAGAGCTTTGTTTCAAGAACTTTAATTCAAAAGCCCACATCTAATACTGAGCTTCATTAAACCACATATACTTAAAGATTCTTGGACCAGAAAACAAAGCACAATATAAATCCTTGCAATAATCTCTGATATTATAATCTCCACATGTTAGTAACATCGAGTAACTGAGTAACATTAAAGGGGTCTTAATCTTAAAAAAAAAAAAAAAAAATCTTATGTACCATGACATTCATATAAAGGAGGTGAACAATTTTAAATTTATCTTAAACTGCCCTGAATGATGAACCATACAACAGGCCTTTAAGTGTTCCGGTCATGATCAGATAAAATGCACTACATGCCCAGAAGTAAGTGGTAATCAGTGATCTTTGTTATTTCATAATATGAAGTACATTGGCTCAGGATCTACGTATACAAACAGTGGAAGGGGAATGGGTTGCAGTGAAGACCTCAGTGACTATTAATATGAAACAGTTTTCAGCATCAATGGGTATTTATGACAGACACAAGGTTACAACGAAACTTGTCGTACATACTCGGATCGGTCCAATTTAGCGTAATCAGTTAACCTAATGCATGTCTTTGGACTGTGGGAGGAAACCCACTCAGACATGGAGAGGAAATGCAAACTCCACAAATGCAAAGTCCGAGGCCAGGATCGTACTGGAGATGCTAGAGCTGTGAGGCAACCGCACTAACTGCTGCGCCACTGTGCCACCCATGAAAATGTTTGCCAGCTTGGATGGAGCACTTGGCTAGCTTGCACAGAAACCTGACCTTAACTCCATTAGACAAATTTGATAAATTGGACCTCCAACAGTCAGCCAGGGCTTCTTATCCTACATCAGTGTCAGTCCTCACAGTCACGCTCCAAAATCTAGTTGAAAACCTTCTCTGAAGAGTGACAGCCACTATATCAACAAACGGGGGCAAACGCCATAATAATAACAATGGTGTTAGAGGTAATTTATCTACAAACTTGTAGTTATATGGCGTATTAAGAGTACCTCTGCAGGTCTTTCTGGTGATGGTCTGTGGTTGTCTCTCAACTCCAGAGATCCCCAGTTTGATCCTAACCACAGACTGGATTCGTGTGGAGTTTGCATGTCTTCTGTGTGTCTGTGTGGGCTTTTTCTGGGTACACCGGCTTCCCCCCACATTCCAAATGCAAGGATTAGGTTAAATGGTAACTTGACCCAGTATGAACATAACTGGCTAGTATCAAAGTGATCTTGTTCCTGGCGAGAATAGCCAATGATGCTCATGTTCAATAAACAAATAAATAAACCTTGCATATGGCTGAAAACCATTTTCTATCATATGAGGCAAAACAAATAAAAAATTGATTCCCATAGTAGCACTTCTTTGTTTAGTATCAAGGAGTTCAACATTCAAACTTTGAGGTGTGTGCAGAACATGTGTGAAATGAATCTAAAGGACAGAGGTGATTTGGCATTGTTGTAAAGACACCAGTCACTCATTCCAAATCTCCAAACCTCATTACTAAAAGCTGTGGTACCCCTGGCAAAAGCTATAAACTCACCACACTTGGAGGATGTTTACCCAGCTTTTTTACTTCATAGTAAAGAAACAAATCACATACAGTGGTGCTTGAAAGTTTGTGAAGCTTTCTGCATAAATATGACCTAAAATATCATCAGATTTTCCCACAAGTCCTAAAAGTAGATAAAGAGAACCCAGTGACACAAATTAGACAAAAATATTATACTTGGTCATTTATTCATTGAGGAAAATGATCCAATATTACATATCAGTGAGTGGCAAAAGTATGTGAACCTCTAGGATTAGCAGTTAATTTGAAGGTGAAATTAGAGTCAGGTGTTTTCAATCAATGGGATGACAATCAGGTGTGAGGGTCACCTATTGTATTTAAAGAACAGGGATCTATCAAAGTCTGCTCTTCACAACACGTGTTTGTGGAAGTGTTTCACAGTACGAACAAAGGAGATTTCTGAGGACCTCAGAAAAAGAGTTGTTGATGCTCATCAGGCTGGAAAAGGTTACAAAACTTCTCTAAAGGTTACAAAACCATCTCTAAAGAGTTTGGACTGCACCAATCCACAGTCAGACAGATTGTGTACAAATGGAGGAAATTCAAGACCATTGTTACCCTCCCCAGGAGCAGTCGACCAACAAAGATCCCTCCAAGAGCAAGGCGTGTAATAGTTGGTGAGGTCACAAAGGATCCCAGGCTAACTTCTAAGCAACTGAAGGCCTCTCTCACATTGGCTAATGTTACTGTTCATGAGTCCACCATCAGAAGAACACTGAACAACAATGGTGTGCATGGCAGGGTTGCAAGGAAAAAAACACTGCTCTAATATAAAGTTAATGTTTTGGAATGGCCAAGTCATAATCCTGACCTTAATCCAATTGAAATGTTGTGGAAGGACCTGAAGTGAGCAGTTAATGTGAGGAAACCCAGCAACATCCCAGAGCTGAAGCTGTTCTGTACGGAGGAATGGGCTAAAATTCCTCTAAAAGCCGGTGTGCAGGACTGATCAGCAGTTACAGGAAACATTTAGTTGCAGTTTTGCTGCACAGGGGGGTCACACCAGATACTGAAAGCAAAGGTTCACATACTTTTGCCACTCCCTAATATGTAATATTGGATAATTTTCCTCAATAAGTAAATAAGCAAGTATAATATTTTTGTCTCATTTATTTAACTGGGTTCTCTTTATCTACTTTTAGGACTTGTGTGAAAATCTGATGATGTTTTAGGTCATATGTAAGCAGAAATATAGAAAATTCTAAAGGGTTCACAAATTTTCAAGCACCACTGTATATGACTCCAAATTATTTTTTGTTTAATAGCTGGACATTCTGGCTTTGTGAGGCATAAAACTAATTTAATTTAATTATTTTAAATAATGGCATGTTTTTCATATCAAGTAGAGGAATCCTAAAAAAAATAATTATAAATAAACAAATCAATAAACAAACAAACAAATATTAATAATACAAATAGTTATCTGTGGCAACTCCTCTGGCTTTCATGACAGTCTGAATTAGAGACATGGCCTTCACTAATGAATGATATTTACAAGAAGTTGGTTCCAATATTTTTGAATAACAGTTGACAAATCAGTTTTGCAAGGTTTACCATTGTCATGGACCAATTCTTTAAATTTCCACCATAATCTTTCATTGGATTTCACATGACTGAGTTGATATGCCTTTACTGAAAAAAGCTTTAATGCATCACTGCTTAGAACAGATATTGCACCAGATTTTTGGTGCACCAAGTAAGACTGTACAATTTATTGTTAATCATTAATGCATAATTTACCTCTGCAATACTGAAAGTAATAACAAATCACAAATTGTAATTGTGACCTGGATCAAACGCTAAATCTGCATTATTCTGGTATTAAGAGATAATAAGTTATAATAAAAAAATAATTGCGCTACTGAAATGTTCATTAGTATTGGTTAGTTGTTACAAAACTGGTTTTACTGTGTAGCAATATATACTCATTGACAGAAAAAATAAGTACCCAGATAGAAATGCTGGATTGCTGCAAAACTTGGCATGCAGTTATGTCTCAGGCAGATATGTAAATGATTACAGGTGTGGTTTGATTAAACACAAGAGGGCATAAAAGTGCTTCCCTCGCTGCCCTATAAAAAAGCTCTCTGAGGCTACTTTTGGGTAGTGTAATCACTGACTGCTAGACATGCCTTTACAATGCACTTGAAGACATTTTGCCCAGTTGATGGACTTTGAGAGGGGGTGCATCATTGGACTGAGAGAAGTAGGATGATCATTTGAATAAACTGCCCGTCATCTAGGCTGTTGAGACCTAGTTATTAGGAGATGTTGGTAGCAGTGGTTCTGTGATGACACATACACCAGTGAAGACCATGGTTTGATCCTCTGACAAGCATGAGCAGTTCCTACAGTTTTGTTGTCCACCATCCAGACACAGGTGGTACCATCACTACACACCCCTGTCTTTGCTCGGGCTATTTCCAGGCACTTAGCAGAAGAAAATGTGTTGTCACGGCGCCCATTACGTGTCTTGCTTGTCATGGCATTTTTCAGCAGGATAATGCTCACTCAGCAAGGGTTTCCCAGGAATGTCTCCACCAGAATGCAACACTTCCTTGGCCTGCCCGGTCAGCAAATGTATCACCAATCAAGCATTTATGGGACCAGCTGGGACACCAGCTTCGGTAACCTATGATTGTGCAGGATCTACAGGCTCAGCTGCAACATCTGTGGAAAAAAATGTGCTCAACCATCTCTCATCTTGTATCCAGGCTAGAGGTGGCCTAACAGGGTACTAGAGCTTCCTTTTCAGTTGTAATTGTGTTTCCCCAATAAATGTTTCTTTTCGCTTACATATATCATCATTGCATTCATACATATAAAGTTTCATTTGATTCCAGCAACTCCTTCTTGGTGAGGTTTTTTTTCATCAATGAAAGTATATATAATACACATTCAGATGTCAGATTATTAGTTACCTTTCTCATAGCTACATTTCTTGTCCACAGTAAGTAAATCTATAATCTTTGTAGGTGTGTATAACTGACTGACTGTAGCCCACCTGTCTCTGCTTAATTTCTCACTGGTATTACACCCATTCATCAATGGAAGGGGTCGTTGCTGAACAACTACTGTTTGAGTTGTGGTCCACAACAGCAGTCAGACCAAATGATATTGTGAGATGTGCTATTGTGGGCATTGTGTACCAGACACTGTGCCATTGCTGGGATTTTATACATTGCGTACAAGTACTGGCCACTTTTATTTGACACACTTCCCTCATTTGTAAAACTCCAGCCATGCAGCAGCACATTTTGGTGATTTCCCTTTTTGAGGACTCATAAACATGAAGATTAGGGTAATGTATGTTCAGATATTTTAGTCTGAAGAGGGAAATCAACCAACTGTGCTGCAGTCTGGGTTTTGAGGCCTAGAGTTCTGCATCCCTGCTATTGTTAATTTTTTTCCATGTGCAGTGTGACACTGTGATTTAAACATCCTTTAAATAATGCTACACTCATACCAGCTCAGTACAAACTGCAATGAAATTATGTCTGTGTCACCAATGGCCTTGGAATAGTCACCAAACAAAATCAAATGGTTCCACCTGTAAGGTGGCCCATTGCTGGTCAATGGCTATATTAGTCAGTAACAGTATGCAATATCAACAGAGTACACCAATATGGAATGAAGGAATGCTCTATCCAGTACTATCTGGCTTTTTGTATTTTTTCCTCATTCAAGGTTCCCAGAGTGACTTGAAACTGGAGTTCTCCTGACATCAGGTCCAATTAAATGGTGCAATGAAAAAAAGGTTGGGAACCACTGATCTAGAGTACCAGGAACCAATGTAAATTTAGTCCAGGTCAGATATTTTATCAGCTTCAGTTTCTTTACTGACTGTGGAACATTGGCTTAACCTCTTGAGACCTCATTACCCTCCTCGGAGCTCTGATTTTTTTATGTATAAAAACTGAGCACTGTCTTTGAACAGGAGGTATTTTGGTTTTTGTGAATTGCTCAAGAATGTCTACAAATGAGGACTGAGTTAAGCAGAATGAAGTATGAGGAGCAGCAAACCCAAAATGTCATGTCCTCATGTGGGGACGCGAGGTCTCAGGAGGTTAAAGAATCTGTTGATTTTGTTTCAATCCAATCTGCACATTCACTTAGTGTGTAAATGTGTCACTTAGTGGCACATAAACCCAAAGCATAATTGAATCATGGCCATGTTTAACAGATTCCAGAATGCTTCTGGCTCACAGAAGTGTTAGGTTGCATGCTTAGTTTTTTGTGATGAGACTACAGTAAGGTTTTTTTCTGATGACTTTGGCCTGTGTATCCATATATCTGCCAAAAAAAAATGCTGCATAGTGCACCAGTTCACACCTACCCCATAGCAGTCAATTTTGCCTCAGGTCCTTGTCTGTGATGTAATGGTTTTGCCTGGCATACATGACCAGTCTTCAAGTACTTCTATGATGGGCTTTTCTTGTTCTTCCAGATTGATTTGGTAGTTTCCCTTAACTTTAATTTTTTAAGGACATTGCAAAACAGAAACATACATTTTCAGTTATTTCTTAGAGTCAGTATTTTTTACTTTGAAATCTTCAGTCAGCTGATAGGAGTGTAAGGACAACACTCTAAGCATCAAGAGTCACACTTGGATTGGAAGTTGAGAAACCATAAAAACCACTATAATTTACAGAAAAATATCCTATTACAGTTCATTCCCTACAAGGCTGATTTAACTTTTCTTCTAAAAAAAAAATTAAAAAGCCATGATTTAACCAGGGGAGTTCAGACATTTGCATAAGACTCTACTGTGAGACAGACTTGAATATTTCTCTTGATATGATCACTTCAGATCAGACTAGGCAGTGAGATACAAAGGCAGTGAGATACTGTGCATCTATAAGGGAAGCACTCTAAAACAGCTGACTACTCTTGAGCCAGCAAAATATTTCAGTGTTCTAGAGGTAAAACTTCACAAACTGTACTAAACCCTGAGAATCTTGGCATGCTGAAATGAGAAACACTTCTGTTTTCTATGTGACGTCATTTGCCAGCTAAACTTAAGGGTAAGTTAGCATCTTACCATATTTTAGCAGGCGAGTGCCAACATCCATTTAGTTTTACTACTGTTATAAAGCTTTAACTTCATAATAGTGGTAAACCAAATGGATTTCATTGTTTTTCTTTTTTTGATTGAAATGCTTAATTAGCATACTCTCCTAACTAAATATGCTGCTTTTAGAAAAGTAATACAGCTAGTGCCTATTTTGAGACAGCCATAGAGGTATAGCTTTGTATAGTATCTTTACTGAATGACTGTTACAACATCACTGTAAAGAAACCAGTGCAGGATCTGAACCATACTTTTTCATTTGGGATCCGCATGTATATCATGTATGTATGTTCAGAAAAATAATCATTTAAAAAATCTGCTACTTCTGTCACCAAATGACAAACTTATTTTGTTAAAATCCACTATATCAAAAGAACTGTGAAAATATATAATATTAAACATAATTCTATATCCACAGGCCACCAAATACACTGCTTCTACATTTAAGACATTCAGGGGAACTGTTAAGTAACTTAAACTTGTGAAATATTAATAATGTCTTTAGGTCACTATGGCACATTATGATTAACCTCAGTGTGCAACCACTGGGACTCACAAAAATGTGATCGTTCTGTTGCTTATTAAAACACATTTTTACCATCAATAATCATTTAGTCAATTATTTTTGAACAGTTCCAGTCGTCCAGGCTATTTTGATTGTCTATTGTTAAGACAAGCTAAGCAACTCCTCTGGGATGAGTGGCTAAACACCCTCCAGATTTATAAAATAGTTGCCTAGATGCCTTCACCTACTATTAGACAGTCACTATGCCATGTGAATCGGTGTCACCAAACACGTTCATGTCACTTAATGCTGTGCACAGTCAGCTCTTTCTCAGAGCTCAGACTCACTGATGTCGTCTCTTTTTGGCTCTCCCTTGACCTGCGGTCTGTCAGTGAAAATGAGGTGGTCCCTTCTTCCCAGGTCTGGAGGGTGCACATGTGTGCCATGTGGCTGGGCATATGTGGCTGTGCTGATCGCCCATCTGTCACTGTGAAGCAGCTGTCCATGGCCAAACCTTGCCCAGGCTGGCTCTGTCCACAGCGCATCCCACAGAGTAGTGCCAGGAACTCCTTGCGCACACTGCGGTGCATGTAGCCATAGATGTATGGATGCAGGCAGCACTGTAGAAAAAAGAGGACCAGAGCCAGTGAGGTCAGCCACGGTGGTACAGCAGCGCTTGAGTGTATGGAAACTGTGCTCAGAACGCTGTATGGACCCATGCTGAGGACATATGAGGCCATGACGATGAAAACCACCCGCGCTGCCTTGCAGTGGTAGTGGAAGCGTCTATGCCTGGTCTTGTTGGGATATGCAGCTGAGAAACCCTCAGGCTGTGGCTGCTGCTGCCTATGGGGACTGGAGCATGAGTCTGGATGGTGGTTTGTCTGTACAGGGTGCACCAGAGCATTTTGGCGTCTGGCTGCCCTGAACACCATCCAGTAGCAGCCAAGCATGATGGCCACAGGCAACCAGAAAGAAAGAGTGGCCACTACAAGTGAATACGAGTGGCTGGAGGACCAGACAACTGTGCAGGTGTTGTGGCGGCGGTCGAAACTGATAGCTCCCCAGCCGTAGAGTGGTGGTGTGCTCTGTATCAGGCTCAACAGCCAGGTCAAGACAATCAGGTTAGTTCCCAGGTGAGGGGTCATACGCGTGGGATACGAAAGGGGATGGATAATCGCTAGATAACGGTCCACTGACACCACAATGATGGTGTTGACCCCGGTGAAAGCAAAAAGATGCATGAGCACCACCAGGGCCTGGCACAGACGGGCATCCAATGGGTAGACATCAGGCACGGTGGTAGCAATGACAAACGGCATAACTAGCACGGTCTGCAGTAAATCGGCCAGCAGCAGGTTGAGAACGAAGCGATTGGCCACGTGCAACAGCTGTGGCTTTCGCTGGAACACCAACAACACCACTATATTCCCGAAGAGAGACGTACACACGATGGCCGATATTGCCACCATCTTCATCACACTGATTGCCATTGAGGGTGTTTGGAGGGCACCAGGGTCGCAGGGCACAGTACTGGAATTATAGTCCATGCCAGGAGCCTCCATCATGGACATTAGTGACAGCAATGCACCACTTGAAGGTCTGAGCCGCTTCTGGTTTCATCTAATGAGACAATTGTGCATCTATTAATAACACAACAGGCTGTCTTGTTAAAACAGTACAAAACAGTTCATTTATTAATTTCAGGCATGACCACAGAATGACTGCTTTTAATGATCCATCTATTATCAGACCAAAATCAGTTGCATAAATATAAATAAGGGGCTGCAGAATTATAGCTAGTTCTGTCTTTCTATAGTATACAAACCTTAGCTGACAACGCTAAAGGCACAATCAATCTGTCAGCTGTTTTTCTCACAAGCAAGGGCGACTAAACATGGAAAAACAGCAGATTCCATTGTTCTTCCAAGTGCGAATGGCATGAACACAAAAAACCTGACGCTCACCTTCTTATTCAGATCGTTTAGAATAGGTGAATGGATGTTACCTTCTGATGACCAGAGACGACACGAGAAGATCTGAATCCCCTGTATGTTTCGCTCCATATTTAAGGATGTGCTGTGGTTTCAGTCGTGTCTCTTCCACTGTCAGAACGCAGACTCTGTCACCCATTGACGGCGCTGTGCTGTGATCCGAACCCTGCGCTTCCATTTTAGCGGTAATCAATGGCCGCGCTGCGCGTCTTCTGCAGGCAGCGCACGCCTCTGATCATCATTCACAGCAGGGGATTTCTCTCTGTTGGCTCCTCTGTCATTAATACTCCAGATCGGCGGTCAGTCCGCATGTCACTTCACACATCCATGTCTAGAGCCTGAACATAATGATGAGCCGTATATCGAACTGCGTTGGCACATGCGTTGTAGCTGCTTTTCCCCCTCACATCACCCTTTGGTGTGATACTGAGAGGTCTTTAGAAGAAAAAGCATGATAATGAAACCCAGGCTCATTTTTTATCTGACCGCCACATATTGTTGAGTAATACAAAGATACAAAAGAAACCCCATTTGCATAATACAAAAAATGTGGTCTTTATATTTAGGGCAGTATGGGTGGCAGAGATATTACATGTCATAGTCTGGGGTAGACAAGTAAATAGTCGGTTCTCCTGGTCATGTATTGGATGTGGAAGAAAGGGACTAGTGTGAACACCTGAGTGAGAAATTCTGGGAAGGGTCAAATTGGTATGGCCAGACAACTGGATCACAACATTTTCTAAATTGCAAAAGAAACGAAGGCTCATTTGGACCAAACTGGCAGAACCAACAGAAAGGCTACTGTACTACTTACTGGGCAACTTACTCACAGAGATGGATTCTAAGTTACAGTGGTGCTTGAAAGTTTGTGAAACCTTTAAAATTTTATATATTTCTGCATAAATATGGTCATCAGATTTTCCCACAAGTCCTAAAAGTAGATAAAGAGAACTGGGTTAAACAAATGAGACAAAAATATTATACTTGGTCATTTATTTATTGAGGAAAATGATCCAATATTACATATTAGTGAATGGCAAAAGTATGTGAACCTCTAGGATTAGCAGTTAATTTGAGCACAAACAAAGGAGATTTCTGAGGACCTCAGAAAAAGAGTTGTTTATACTCATCATCTCTGAGGAGTTTGGATTCCACCAATCCACAGTCAAACAGATTGTGCACAAATGGAGGAAATTCAAGACCATTGTTACCCTCCCCAGGAGTGGTCGATCACTCCAAAAGCAAGGTGTGTGATAGTTGGCAAGGTCACAAATGACCCCAGGGTAACTTCTAAGCAACTGAAGGTCTCTCTCACATTGGCTAATGTTAATGTTCATGAGTCCACCATCAGACGAACACTGAACAACAATGGTGTGCATGGCAAGGTTCCAAGGAGAAAGCCACTGCTCTCCAAAAAGAACATTGCTGCTTGTCTGCAGTTGGCTAAAGATCACATGGACAAGCCAGAAGGCTATTGGAAGAATGTTTTGTGGACAGATGAGACCAAAATAGAACTTTTTGGTTTAAAAGGAAAGTGTTATGTTTGGAGAAAGGAAAACACTTGTCCCATCTGTGAAACATGTTGATGGTAGTATCATGATCTGAGCCTGTTTTTCTGTATCTGGGCCAGGATTATTTAAGAGAATTTTAAAGGAAAATATCAGGACATCTCTCCATGAATTAAATCTCAAGAGAAGGTGGGTCATGCAGCAAGACAGCGACCCTAAGCAGACAAGTCGTTCTACCAAAGAATGGTTAAAGAAGAATAAAGGTAATGTTTTGGAATGGCCAAGTCAAAGTCCTGACTAATCCAATCGAAATGTTGTGGAAGGACCTGAAGCGAGCAGTTAATTTGAGGAACCCACCAACATCTGAAGCTGAAGCTGAAGCTGTTCTGGAAGGAATGGCTTAAAACTCCTCCAAGCCGGTGTGCAGGACTGATCACCAGTTACAGGAAACGTTTAGTTGCAGTTAAGCAAAGGTTCACATACTTTTGCCACTCACTAATATGTAATATTGGATGATTTTATTTTATAAATAAATGAGCAAGTATAATATTTTTGTTTCATTTGTTTAACTGGGATCTACATTTAGGACTTGTGTGAAAATCTGATGATATTTTAGGTCATATTTATGCAGAAATATAGAAAATTCTAAAGGGTTCACAAACTTTCAAGCACCCCTGTATGTCAAAAAAGACAAATTGTGCTGGGTGAGATGACCTAAAATTTGTATCAAGTTTTTTTATAACGATTCTACCGGTTTTATGGTGTTTGTAATTATTTTTTAATTATTATTTACTTTTTACATGACTGGGCTTTTTTTTTATAAGTTTATAGCTTACTCTACTGTCAGTAGTAGGCTACATAAATATATTTTTAAAAATCATCATGTATATACTTCACCCCACAAAATCATACAATATATGAAGGAATCAGTATGCAGTTGCAGAATGTAAACAGTTTGTATTGCAGCATATTAACTGCAGCATATTAAAAAACGTAACTAAAAGCGAATTAAGCATTTTTTTGTTTTTTAGTATTTTCACTCTTGATAAGACATACCGTGAATCCAGTGTTTCAATTATTGACTGTAATTGCATACACTCTTGGTATTCCAGTTATGCTGAGGTGATTAAGTTGCTAGTGTTACCAGCAGTGGCAACAACAGCGACTGGACAAACTTTGCAATATATAACTTTTTGGTCTGCATTGGGTTTTAAAACCAAAAAACATACAAACTGCAGACACAGCTCCTTTCTTGGGCACAAGTTCTTCTTTTACATCTCCAGTCTCACTTTCTTTATCCTCCATCTCTATTTTTTGTTCTTTAAGCTACTATAACGGGGTGGAACAGTGGTGCATGTGGTTAGCGCAGTCACCTCATCTTGATCCCCATCCTGGATTCTGTCTGCGTGGAGCTTGCATGTCCTCCCTGTGTAGGTTTACTCTGGGTGCTCCAATTTCCTTACATAATCCAAAGACATGCATTAGGTTGACTGGTCACACTAAATTGGCCCATTACTAGTGTGTTGATACAACCTTGTGTCGGTTATTAATGTAGCCACTTACGGAACAATAAGTAAAACTAATAAACAAACAAACCAGCTGTTAACAGACTGCTATGCGATGCTATGCTCTATGTTGTGCTACCTGGCTAGCTAGTGAACTGTACCCAGTATACTATTTGGCGATGTTGTTCTATGCAGCACTCTGTAGCACTTCTAGCAGCAAACAGTACTATGTAATTTGGTACCTGAGACGATATGGCTGTTGTTTTAGATGTTCTATGGTATGGCAGTATATGAAAAATGTATAACGTACAGTAAGTTGATACCACACAGGAAATTTAAATGGCTCTACAGATTTGTTGTTGTTGTTTTTTTAATTAATTTTTGGCAGTTTCCATACCATCCCAACTTTTTCTTATTTGGGGTTGTATGTATATCCCTTCCAATCTTACTTTGAGGAACACTGTTTTTAAACATTTCAATAATTTTCTCCTCTGCCCATCTTTTCTCCTCAAATACACAGCCTTTCCTGGATACTGCTTTTGTACCAAATCATGATTATAATCACCTGTTGATAATACCTGTTTGAAATCACATCATTACTTAGGTGTTTTGTTTTTTACCTCATTACTAGTCCTAAACTGCCCCCGGCCCAACTTTTTTTGGAATGTGTCGCAGACTTGAAATGCAGGAATGGATATTTATTAAAAAATGAAATTAATATATTGGGTTGAAATTATATGTTGGGTTCATACTAGGAGTGTGTATTGGAAAGAACTCCCAGATACAATACGCATCATGATTATATCATGATACACTGCAATATGATACATGTTGCGATATATTCCACATTCCACATAGTTCAAAGAAAATATAAAAAACAGCTGCAGTACAAGTTACAGTGTACAATCTGAGTCATCTTAATACCACATCACATCACATTGATAATTCAGCGGACAAATTGACTCAAAACACTGTGCAGCGACATCTACAGGAGCAGAAATTGTAGTTTACATCGCATTGAAAATGTGGCCCACTGCAATATCCTCAATTATGTATAATTCAGGTATCAGTCATCTTAATAATACACCACAAGAGTCTGAAATTAGTCTTATATGTGATAGTGTAGTAATAAGGTGAGGTGGATTCTGGAGTGCAATCTCTGACTAGAGGATTGCGATGTGAGTGTCACATACTCTCTATGGTGATTCTGGGAGTTCAAGTCCAGGACAGTGGTGGAGAGAAGTGGAACAGTAACGCTATTTATGAAACGTTTCAGTCAGAATTTAGGCCCCATCACAGTACTGAAACAATTAATTTGGGTGCTTAATGACCTATTAATATCCACAGGCAATGAATGTGGCTCCTTTCTTATTCTATTAGATTTAAGTGCGATATTATACACTAAGTATCATGATATTTAACAAATCAGGTTAGAAAATACTATAGGCGTTAAAAGAATGGCACTTTCTTTGTTTAGATCCAACTTGACTGACCATTTTCAATTTGTTTATGTGAATAATTCATGCTCTGAGCTCACAGTATGCTTTCACACATAGGGTCAACATCGAACAAGCTTGTATTTTCACTCTACACGCTCCTCCTAGGCTCAATTATTTGTAAACATGGAATTCGTTTTCACTGTTATGCAGATAACACACAGTTTTATAATATTAACCATACCAAATGATGTTCTTACAGTCAGTAATATTATTTTGTCATTTACTATTTATTTTATCATTATCATTTACTTAACTCTGATAAAACTGCAGTATTATTAGTTGAATCCAAGGCTGTGAGAGACAAGTTCTCTAAATCTATGGTAAATCTTGCTGACTGTTCTGTAACAGCCAGTCTTAGATGTCAAGAAATCGGTTCATGCATTTATAACCTTGATGTTAGATTACTGTAACACTATTTGTTATGTGGGATCTAGAATCCCACAGAGAATTTGCTAAGGAACCCTAAGTGCAGGCCAACAGACAAGCCAGGACAACAACGTGCGATAAAAATGAATGCTTTATTAAATAACCAAATGAGTGTGTAAGTGAAAGGGTGTACGCTTGTCAAGTCCAGGAAGCTGGCGACAGACGTGCAGCAACAAAAAACCAAGGCAGAGATACGGCAGCAGTGTGGTGCTTGCTTCCAGGAATCTACCAGCCACGGCAAGTGGGGGGGTGCACCCAGGACGCGGACCGATGGCAGCAGGGAAACCGGAGCTGGAGAGAGAAGCAGACTGGCTAGCGTACCAGGAAAATAAAAGATGGCGTGATAGCCAAAACAAATGTTCATAAGCACTAGGTCACAATAATCCAGCACCAGAATATGGTATGAGTCTACACAGCAAGTAGAGAGTAGGCCCGAGGAAGACACTGGTTTGACCTGAGAGACATGAAAAACAGGGTGAATGCGCATAGTGCTAGGCAATTTTAACCAGATAGCTGACGGATTAATTACCTTAGCGATGGGAAAAGGACCGATATACCTAGGAGCCAACTTCCTGGACTCGACACGGAGCGGGACGTTGCGTCCTGAGAGCCAGACGTGTTGGCCAGGAGAGAAGGTGGGCGCCAGTCTTCGATGGCGGTTGGCTGATCGCTGGGCAACACCACGGGCCTTGAGGAGAGCTGTCCTGACGGTGTCCCAGGTCTTGCGGCAGTGGCGGAGATGGTGTTCAACGGAGGGGACAGCCATCTCAGCCTCCAAGTCTGGGAAGAGAGGCGGGAGATAACCCAAGGAAGCCTCGAAGGGAGAGAGGCCCGTGGCGGAGATGGTAAGGGTGTTATGAGCATATTCAGCGCAGGCCAGCTGGTTGCTCCACCTAGAGGGATCCTTGGCAGTCAAGCATCTCAGAGTGGCCTCTATTTCTTGGTTGGCCCGCTCAGCTTGCCTGTTGGACTCCGGATGGAATCCGGACGTTAGGCTGACTTTGACCCCAAGGGCTTTGTGGAAAGATTTCCATACCTGCTAGATGAATTGGGGCCCCCGGTCCGAGACGATGTCCGATAGAATGCCGTGGATCTTGAAGACTTGATCAATCAGGATGCTAGCCATCTCAGATGCCGAGGGGAGCTTAGGCAGGGTGATGAGGCGAACCGCCTTGGAAAAGCGATCCACCACAGTCAGGATCATCGCATTCCCCTCGGAGACGGGGAGCCCGTGATGAAGTCAGCCGCGATGTGACTCCAGGGACTTCCAGGTATGGAGAGCGGGTGCAGGAGCCCAGCGGGGGAATGGTGAGAGCTCTTGCTGCGGGAGCACGTCGAACAGGCAGCCACGAACTCTCTCACATCCGAGTCCATGGCCGGCCACCAGAAGTGGCAACGGAGGAGGGCCAAGGTCCGGTGGTATCCCGGGTGGCCAGCAAACTTGGACTCGTGGCCCCACTGGAGAGCTGCAGTCCGAGCCGAGGTGGGCACATAGAGGTGGCCGGGTGGTCCACCCCCAGGGTCGGGATCCGTCTCCTGCGCCTGCTGGACGATGTCCTGGACATCCCACGTGAGGTGGGCAATGAGGCGATCAGCTGGCAGGATGGTGTCGACGGGGCCTTTCGAGCCCTCAGGGGTGAACTGGCGTGAGAGGGCATCAGGTTTGATGTTGTGACTTCCAGGCCGGTAGGTGAGGGTGAAGTTGAAGCGGCCGAAGAACAGGGCCCACCTAGCCTGCGTGGAGTTCAATCGGTTCGCTGCCTGGATGTAGGACAGGTTACGGTGGTCGGTCCAGACGAAGGGCTGCTCCGAGCCCTCAAGTCAGGGTCTCCATTCCTCCAGAGCCAGCTTCACCGCCCACGTCGTAATTACGCTCTGCAGTGGTAAGTCGCTTGGAGAAGAAGGCGCAGGAGTGTAGCCGATTATCCAGGGCCATGCGCTGGGACAGGACGGCCCCCACACCGGTGTCCGATGCGTTCACCTCCACGACGAATTGCCTGCTGGGATCCGGTTGGACCAGGACCGGAGCCGTGGTGAACAGTGTCTTGAGTTTGCTGAATGCCGTGTCAGCCTCAGGTGTCCACTTGAATGGTGATTTTGTGGAAGTGAGCTGAGTGAGGGGGACTGCCACCTTGCTATAATCCCGGATGAATCGGCGATAAAAGTTGCCGAATCCGAGGAAGCGCTGAAGTTCCTTGTGCCCTGAGGGTGTGGGCCACTGAGACGCTTGGATCTTGGATGGGTCTGCCGTGATTCTCCCTCTCTGAATGACGAATCCCAGAAAGGCGACAGTCTCCACATGGAATTCACACTTCTCAGCCTTGACGAATAGTCGATTCTCCAGGAGATGAGTAAGCACCAGTCGGACGTGCTTGGTGTGTTTCTCCCTGGACGACGAGAAGATGAGGATGTACATGAACACAAAACGGTTAAGGAAGTCCCGAAGTACGTCATTGACCAGTGCTTGGAAGACTGCCGGGGCGTTGGTGAGGCCGAAGGGCATTACCCGGTATTCAAAGTGCCCTAGAGGAGTGTTGAAGGCGGTCTTCCACTCGTCCCCTTCCTTTATGAGGACCAGGTGGTAAGCGTTCCAAAGGTCCAACTTGGTGAAAATGGAGGCCCCTTGGAGAAGGTTAAATGCCGACGAGAGCAGAGGCAGGGGGTACCGGTTTCATTTCCTGATGTTGTTCAGTCCCCTATAGGCAATACATGGGCGGAGGGTGCCATCCTTTTTGGAGACGAAAAAGAAACCGGCCCCCAGGTGTGACGAAGAAGGTCGGATGAGCCCTGCCTCCAGGCAGTTGGCGATGTACTTCTCCATGGCCTCTCTTTCTCCCCGTGACAGCTGGTACAGTCGGCCAGAGGGCAACGGAGCACCCGTGATCCTTGCTAAACTCCCGGCCGAGGTCGTGGTAGAGAGGCTGAGAAGTGCGAGGAGGTTCCTTGGACCCAGGGACGGCCGAGCGCAGGCAGTCTTGATGGCAGGAGTTGCTCCAGGCCGTGATCCTGCCCTCCTTCCAGCAGATGGCAGGGTTGTGAAGGGCCAGCCAGGGGTGTCCAAGGACCAGAGGGGTCTTGGGAGAATGGATCACTGCCAGGGAGATGACCTCCCGATGATTCCCAGAGAGGATGAGGGGAATCGGGAGAGTGCGGTGGGTGATGTACGCCAGGGGGTGACAGTCCAAGGCGAAAGCCCGCGTGGGAGTGTCCAAGGCCTCCAGTTGGGTGCCGAGCTGGGCTGCGAGGTCTTGGTTGATGAGATTCTCCTCCGAGAATCTCAAGGGCCTCGACTTGGCGAGATGAGCCAGGCAGGTAAAGGGTGGCAGGTAGGGTGAGGAAGGGACGGCCCTCACTGGGGAATCCTTGGATGTTCATGCTCGCCAGGACCCCCAGGCTCATTGGCGAGCATTCCCTTTTGGGCGGAGCGAACATGAGGCGATGTCATGGCTGGGCTTACCGCAATACAGGCAAAGCAGGTTCGCTTGACGCCGCAAGACGGTGTGGGAGCCTTGTCAAAGGCCGGTGAGGCTCCTCGATGCCGTTTCACCATGGCTAGGATGGTCAAAAACCACCCTGAACTGCTGAACGAACTCGGCAAACGTGAGGTCCTCAAAACCCCTCGTGGAGAGCACGGCTTCAGCCCATGTGAAGGCCTTACCCTGGAGAAGACCAGTGACAAAAAAGACCTTAGAAGCATCGGAGACAAAGGCCGTAGGACGCTGCTTGAAGACCAGGTTGCACTGCAGCAGGAACCCCCTGCATTTGGACAGGTCCCCGGTGAACGGCTCCGGATGTATGATGGGGGGCTCCACGCCCGCATGTCCCGCAGGGGGAGGAGGATCCCGAGCGCCGCCAGAGATGGAGGACGTCTGACTCTCGGCGGCAAGGAGAGAGTTCTGGGAGGAAGAAACGAGCAAGCGGTTAAGTTTGGAACTCATAGACTGAGTTGAGAAGACGGTCGGACTCCAGCAGGGAAGCTAGCAGCTTGTCATGCTGCTGAAGCCAAACCTGCTGGCGGTCCAAGGCAATCTCAACGGGAGCTGACAGGGTTGTCTGTTGGTCTGTGGGTTCCATATTGGCCAGATTGACCTGTTATGTGGGATCTAGAATCCCACAGAGAATTTACTAAGGGACCCTAAGTGCAGGCCAACAGACAAGCCGGGACAACGACGTGCGATAAAAATGAATGCTTTATTAAATAACCAAATGAGTGTGTAAGTGAAAGGGTGTATGCTTGTCGAGTCCAGGAAGCTGGCGACGAACGTGCAGCAACGAAAAACCAAGGCAGAGTGAAAAGCGTAAGGGACCCAGACCGAACTCTAACACTATTGACTGAATGCTGTAGTAAATCTATAAACAAACTACATTTAGTTCAGAATGGACCAGCTCAAGTGTTAACACTTGACCTTTTATCATAGTTTGATCAAAAGTTTGATCCTGACCCCACAGGATCTGAGTGAACTCGCAGAGTCTTACAACCCAGCAGGTCTACTATGTTCACAAGGTGCAAGACTCCTTTTAGTTCTTAGAATTAAAAAAGTCAGCAAAGGGGTGAGGGCATTCTTGTACATGGCCACCCATAGAATATCCTCCCCATAATCTCACAATCTTTATGTACAGATTAAAAACAAACTTTTTGCACTGGCTTTTGATTAGTGAGTTTAAACTGGAATGTATTGAAACTGCCATGGCCTGCACTGTCATGCAATTTGGCCCTGTAGGAAGCTTATTATTGTTGTTGGGTGTGTGAAACTGGGTTGCCAGGCTGGTCTGGGCCTTAGTTCTTTATTTCCTGAGGTTGTGCATCCTTGCTTTTTACATTGGACGGAGCTGGGGTGTTCATTGTCAAAGAATGTTGCGGTGATCTGGGATGTAGGGTTCCTGTCTTCTTGCCTGTCATGTGTGATCACATAGGTTTGTTGAATACTGGGGAGGTGTGTTTCAGATATTTCACACGATCCCTTCTGACTGTGTTACCCCTTCAACAACCCCAAATCAGAAAAAGTTGGGACGATATGGAAAGTGCATGTAAAAAAACACACGATGTTTCTAAAATTTACTTTGACTTGACAATATGAACCTGATATATTTTATGTTTTGTCTGGTCAACTTCAATTCATTTATTAATAAACACCTAAAATTCCTGCATTTCAGGCCTGCAACACATTCAAAAGAAAGTTGGGAAGGGCGCAAATTAGGTCTAGTAATGAATTAAAAAAACCTACATAATGATGCGATTTCAAACAGGTACAACATGTGATTATAATCATGATTTGCTACAAAAGCAGCATCCAGGAAAGGCTGAGTCTTTGATGAGCAAATATGGCCAGAGGATCTCCAGTTTGTCAACAAATGTGTGAGAATATTATTGAAATGTTTAAAAACAATTTTCCTCAAAGAAAGATTGGAAAGGATTTGCAAATGCCAGGCTCTGTTATGGTATGGGGTTGTGTCAGGGCCCTTGACAAAGGCAAATTACACTTATGTGATGGCAGCATTAATGCAGAAAAGTACATTGAGATTTTAGAGCAACATATGCTGCCTTCAAGACGACATCTTTTCCATGGACATCCATGCATTTTTCAACAAGACAATGCAAAACCACATGCTGCACACATTACACAGTCATGGCTGCAGAAGAAGAGGTTACAGATACTGGACAGGCATGCCTGCAGTCCTGATCTGTCCTCAATAGAGAATGTGTGAAGAATTCTGAAATAAAAATTGCGAATATGACCCCATACTGTTGCACATCTTAAGGCGTGTTTGCAGGAAGAATTGGACAAAATAACACTCAAAGCACTAAATCTTAAGCTTGTTATCCTCTGTGCTAAAACATATTTTAAGTGTGGTGCAAAGGAATGGCAACAAATGCTTTATCGTCCCAACTTTTTTTGGAATGTGTCACAGGCTTGAAATGCAGGATTGGATGTGAAGGCATGTGAAGCAACATTATGTTATTTTATATTTTACTTACTATATTTTCTTTTTATTATATTCTCTATTTTAATTATTCTATTTAGTTTCTCTGTATTTTAATTATTAATATAAATGTATTATTTAGGTAATTCTTATAGAGATATAATATCAAGATATAATATCTAGTCTGCCCAAGGAGGTTGGGTCCCTTTTTGAGCCTTTTTGATCCTCCCAAGGTTTCCTCATCACATTTAGGGAGTTTTTCCTTGCCACTATCATCTTGGCTTGATTAATAGGGGCTGTCATCCTAGATATTTGTAAAGCTGCTTTGAATCAATGGTCTATTATAAAAAGTGCTATATAAATAAATCTGACTTTGACTGGGCCACCTGGCTCTTTGGCTCACAGATTTTTCAAACTTTGACTAACAGCTTGTGTGTGTGACACAATAATTGCAAATGGCAGTGAATGTCTTATCCAGGCAATGCAGTGCTTTATCAAACGCAGCTGCGTGCAAGAGCAGGTTGTAATTGCAATAAGGTTTTTGCATTACACAGTCCGAATGGCAAGACGGTGAACTGCCATAATCCATCACTGATGATAAAAATGATATCTTTTTGTGGGCATTATCAGCAAATGTGAACTGCTAGTGTCTGCCACAAAGATTAAAAGTATTGAACCATTTTGATCACCAAATCTAGTGAGTCATCAATCTATGGTGGAGACTGGTATGAATCCAACTTGGATACTGTATTTAAACAGTGATAATCCACACAGAAACACCACTCACTATTCTGTTTCTTGACAGCATGGCTGTTGCTTTCCATGGGATAACAGATATGGCTCAATGACACTGGCATTTCTTTTATAATTTCCACATTGTTTATTAGATCACTCCATGCAGTGTGGCCGCAGGTAGATTGATGTTGGCGAGTCTGTGTCCATTGTATACTGTACCAAGTTAGTTTGTGAACAGTCTTTGCATACCATGAAAAGCATCTGTAAATGATTTTAAGAGTTCCCAAAGTTTTGGAAGCAGTTGTGTTCCCAAATCTGTGGAAAGCACTGACATACTGTAAGCTAACCAGAGGCTACATTGATTCCCTCCTGACCAAAATCTTAAGACCAGTTAAAAAATGGCAAGAATTTGCATTTTGCACTATTGGATGTTAAGAAGGTTCTAAGTAGAGCTTCACAAAGCTGAAAGAAGAAATCGGCGCAAGAGACAAAAACTTTTGAGCAGTGAATTTTTTGAAAACTGCATTTAGAGACAAACATGATTTTTTCAGCTGTTCAAAAGTTTAATTTGGATTCCATGTCATTTTTCGGTCAAGTATTTACACTGTCAAGACCTCCTGATGGCAAAAGCACAAAAGCTCACTGACTTTGAACATGGTAGGATTGTTGGGCTGCATAAGCAAGGCCTCTCACAACATGCCATCGCTGCTGAGGTTGGACGCAGTAAGACAGTCATTTTGCATTTTTAAAATGATCCTGAGGGTTATGGAACAAAAAAGTCAAGTGGTAGACCCAAAAAATTTTCACTAGCGCCGCAGGATCCTATTGGCTGGCCATCATGATTTGAGGTGCGTTTTCCTTCAATGGAACAATGGAGCTTCAGGTTGTGCAGGGGCGTCAAACAGCAGCTGGCTATGTGGAGATGTTGCAGCAGGCATCCCTCATGACTGAGGGCCCTCGTCTGTGTGGTAATGACTGGGTTTTTCAACAGGACAATGCTGCAGTTCACAATGCCCGCCTGACAAAGGACTTCTTCCAGGAGAATAACAACTCTTTTGGACCATCCTGCGTGTTCCCCTGATCTAAATCCGATTGATAACACTTGGGGATGGATGGCAAGGGAAGTTTACAAAAATGGACATCAGTTCCAGACAGTGGATGCCCTTTCTGAAACCATCTTCAACACTTGGAGCAACGTTCCCACTAGCCTCCTGAAAACACTGGCATCAAGCATGCCTAAACGATTGTTAGAAGTGATAAACAAGAATGGTGGAGCTACTCATTACTGAGTCCTTTTTTGACACTTTGATTTCTGTTTTGAGGGGGTTTTCGGGGTTTTTGTATCTATGGTCTTAAACTTTTGATCAGCTGAAAAAAATCATGTTTGAGTGTAAATGCAGTTTTCAAAAAATTCCCTGCTCAAAAGTTTTTGTCTCTTGCGCCAATTTCTTCTTTTAGCATTGTGAAGCTCTACTTACTTCTTAACATCCAACAATGCAAAATGCTAATTCTTTCAATTTTTTAACTGGTCTTAAGATTTTGATCAGGAGTGTATTAGCATCCACCAACCATTAATTTAACTGTCACTATTCCAGTAGTCACTCTCTCCCTCCCACTATGTAAGCTTGGTACTACTGGTAGATTTCCTGCAACATTTAAACTTCAGACAGTTGGCGGTCAAGCAAAGATTCAAACCAGGGTCTCTAGAGCTGTGACTTAACAGTGCTAACCACTTCGCTGTGGTGCTGCTGACTACTTACTAGTGGTAACCTTTATTATAAATTCACAAACTGAGTAGTTTTACTCAGAGCTGGAATTACCCCAGCTCTGCAACTAGCAAGCCAAGTCCAGTACATATTACTGAGAGTGTTGTGTAGCTACATTCAAATTTTCCATAAAAGCGATTACTGAACAGAGGGATGACAGGGCATGTGTAGTGGTGAAAGTATTCCCTTTCAGTATCGGCCATTCCTGGTGTAACATAACACATGAGGAATGGTTGAAAGCAGCCTGAGTGCAGGGTGCAGGCCAGATGAGTGTGTATGTAGGTCCTTATAAACTTTTGACAAGTAGGTGACTTGAGGCGGCTCTTTAACTGGTTGCTTAAAATGTGCTTCCAGGAGCAGCTCTCTGCGCCAGAACACGCCTACTTTTATTGGTAGCATTTATTCAATTTTTTTCTTCTTATGTGATTGAACTGATTGAAATGTTGTTTCCACTTACCAGCTCGTTAGCTGACCTGGAAGACATAGGAGATCTAACTCTGTTCAAGGTGAACTGTTTAACTGTCAGTTGCCAAAAAATATCTTCCAAATGAATTCAGTTTTATCCTTAAAAAAAACCCTCTTTTACACGGTGTTCCCTTGAAGAATAAAAGGATAAAGGAGCTTGCACCGAATCGACCCAATTTACAAATTCAGCAGCAGGCAAATGATTGAGGACGAGCTTACAGTCGGGGCTTCTCCAGCACTCATTATAACAAGAAGAGTTGGATAACTTGATGTGATGTAAGTAATGCCTTTATTGCTTTCCCTGTTTACTGTTCTGGCACCGAAGTGTTGTGGACAATTGTGGTACGAGACTGAAAACATCTTTCCGAAAAATGGTAACAGCACCAAAGTAGATGTGGGCTTTGGGTTTTTCTGGGAAGCTTAGCATTGTTCAACAGCTAGATGAAGGATACAGGTTGGCATTAGAAGGCACAATGAAGAGGTGACAAAAAATTACCACATCCTATCTCGAATTATAGACTATGTGAAATTTTGTGGAGCCTTTGAACTATGTCTTGATGCATACTCAATAATCCAAGTGAGAAAATCCCAGAAGTTGAATCACTTTATCTGGACATAAGGTTTTGTGGGAGAAATGTTTCGTCACTCATTTAAGTGACTCCTTCAGTCTCAGCTAGTTGGAAAACCTTCCGAATCTTATATACAGCACATTTGCATAATGATCGATACCAGCGCCATTACATAACAATGGGACCAGCGATCAGTTTAATATAAAAATTGCCATGGCCTTTAATGACAATGGCCACGTGTGCCATTCACACAGGATTGAGGAATATCTGCAAGGGCGGAGTTGTAAGATGGTGAGAGGAGTACTCTGAGGCCCCCTCTTCGGTTCAGGGATGGGCGTTCCATTTTTACAAAAATGGCTTCTTTTACTCTGGGTTCAATCCAGTGTTCCTTCCTATCAAGGATCTGCATGTCTTCATCCTCGAAATAGTGGCCACTGGCCTGTAAGTGTGTGTAGACCACAGAGTCCTGGCCTGATGCGGCAGCTGTTCTATGTTGTGCCATCCATTTCACCAGCGGCTGTTTGGTTTCCCCGATGTTCCTGGCTATTCCTGGCTATCCTCACGGCACTTAACAGCATACACTATATTTACTCTGTTTGTGCTGGGGTTTACACTTAGTCTGCAGTTGTTGTTCTCCTCTCTTTGTTCTGCTGGAGAGCTATTTGGGTGACTTACTGGCTTTGACGAAGACCCAGTTTGGATAACCACATTTGCCCAGGGCCTGCTTAATGTGAGATTTCTCTCCGTCCTTGGGTGCTGTGTCAGTGTGAAGCTCAGTGGTAGACTGTTGATGTGGTCAGTGAAATGTGGTACTTCCTGTGATTTCATTTTAACCCAGGTTCAGATATGTGGATGACACCTGGGTTAAAATGAAATCTCAGGAAGTACCACATTTCACTGACCACCTCAGTTCAGTGGACAAACACAGTTCACCAGGGAGGATGTGAAGAATGACAGGTTAGCTTTCTTAGATTGTCATGATTGGAGATGGGGGACAATTAAAAGTTGATGTTTACCGTAAGCCAACACATATGGATCAGTACTTAAGGTTTGACTATCATCATCCACTGCAGCACAAATTAGGATTGGGTCCCCCAGCACAAACAGAGTAATATAGTGTATGCTGTTAAGTGCTGGGAGGATTGCCAGGAATTATACATCAGTGAAACCAAACAGCCGCTGGCAAAACAGATGGCACAACATACAGTGGTGCTTAAAAGTTTGTGAACTCTTTAGAATTTTCTATATTTCTGCATAAATATGAAGTAAAACATCATCAGATTTTCACACAAGTCCTAAAAGTGGATAAAGAGAACCCAGTTAAACAAATGAGACAAAAATATTATACTTGGCCATTTATTTATTGAGGAAAATGATCCAATATCACATATTAGTGAGTGGCAAAAGTATGTGAAAATTGGCTTTCAGTATCTGGTGTGACCTCCCTGTGCAGCAATAACTGCAACTAAACGTTTCCTGTAACTGTTGATCAGTCCTGCACACCGGCTTGGAGGAATTTTATCCCATTCCTCCGTACAGAACAGCTTCAGCTTCACTTCAGGTCTTTCCACCACAATTAGATTGGATTAAATTCAGGACTTTGACTTGGCAATTCCAAAACATTAACTTCATTCTTCTTTAACCCATTCTTTGGTGGAATGACCTTGTGTGCTTAGGGTTGTTGTCTTGCTGCATGACCCACCTTCTCTTGAAATTCGGTCCATGGACAGATGTCCTGACATTTTCCTTTAGAATTCTCTGATATAATTCAGAATTCATTGTTCCATCAATGATGGCAAGCCGTCCTGGCCCAGATGCAGCAACACAGGCCCAAACCATGATACTACCACCTCTGTAACGTGAGCGGACAGCAGGAGACACACGCAGGCTGAGGAGTAAAGGTAACGCTGTTTATTGAACACTATAAGCTTTGGATTGATATAACGTACGGATGTACGGAGCTAGACTAGGTACAGAACCTTGTGGCGTAGTGTCGTTCTGTGGAGTAAGGACTGTTTATAAAGGGGACGGCAGAGGTGAGGAAACGAGGCACAGGTGGTAAATTAGTAGGCCGGGGACGAGGAACGTTGAAGACTGTGAGCGTGGGGGGCCGAGCTGGTCGTGGGCGTGACAACCACCATGTTTCACAGATGGGATAAGGTTCTTATGCGGGAATGCAGTGTTTTCCTTTCTCCAAACATAACGTTTTTCTTTTAAACCAAAAAGTTCTATTTTGGTTTCGTCCGTCCACAAAACATTCTTCCAATAGCCTTCTGGCTTGCCCACATGATCTTTAGCAAACTGCAGACGAGCAGCAATGTTCTTTTTGAAAAGCAGTGGCTTTCTCCTTGCAACCCTGCCATGCACAACATTGTTGTTCAGTGTTCTTCTGATGGTGGACTCATGAACAATAACATTAGCCAATGTGAGAGAGGCCCTCAGTTGCTTAGAAGTTAGCCTGGGGTCCTTTGTGACCTCGCCAACTATTACACGCCTTGCTCTTGGAGTGATCTTTGTTGGTCGACCACTCCTGGGGAGGGTTTCAATGGTCTTGAATTTCCTCCATTTGTACACAATCTGTCTTGACTGTGGATTGGTGGAGTCCAAACTCTTTAGAGATGGTTATGTAACCTTTTCCAGCGTGATCAACAACTCTTTTTCTGAGGTCCTCAGAAATCGTTCTTCGTGCCATGATACACTTCCACAAACATGTGTTGTTAAGAGCAGACTTTGATAGATCCCTGTTCTTTAAATAAAACAGGTGCCCACTCACACCTGATTGTCATCCCATTGATTGAAAACACCTGACTCTAATTTCACCTTCAAATTAACTGCTAATCCAAGAGGTTCACATACTTTTGCCACTCACTAATTTGTAATGTTGAATCATTTCCCTCAATAGATAAATGGCCAAGTAATTTTGATCTCATTTGTTTAACTGGGTTCTCTGTATCTACTTTTAAGACTTGTGTGAAAATCTGATGATGTTTTAGGTCATATTTATGTAGAAATATAGAAAATTCTAAAGGGTTCACACACTTACAAGCACTACTGTAGAAAAGCTACTGCATAAGGGCAGGACTCTGTGGTTTACACCCACCTACAGGCCAGTGGCCACATTTTCAAGGATGCAGATCCTTGCTAGGAAGGAACTCTTGAGCACCTTGAGATTTCCACTGTTTTTAAGGGAACTGTGAAAACTGTACAGAATTTGCTACCTGGACTTGTCTGTTGAGAGGGAACACATAATTTTAGAATAATAATTTTAGTCTAATTTTCTCTCAATCTAGGCAGACGAGATGATGGATATTGCCACACAGTGCCTATTTGTATTTGTGCTGTGATTTGAGCTTTGATCTTATCAATCTGCAGTCAGCTACAGCTGATTCCATTGCTACAGCACTAAAATAACATCGGACTACTACCTTTTCTGACGATCAGAAGAGTAAGTTCATCTGCCATGTATATGATGGCACCAGCGTGATGCAGGGTGCCATTGCAGGTGTTCAGAGGAAGATACAAAATGTGTGCCCAAATGCCCACTACATCCACTGCTGTGCACATCAGCTCAATCTGATAATGCAACAGGCCACTTCTCACATAAACAAAGTGAGATTTTATTTCTTCTAACCTTAATTGACCCCATTACTGTCAGAGAGGCAGATGCATTAGCCATGCTACTGGAGGATTAGAATTTTAAGTGTCAACATCCTCAATGCCAAAATCCAGAAAAAGGGAAGACATTCTGCATTACAAGACAATGTGTCAGGAACCCTGCCGACTTCAAACCATAACACATCACTGACTACAACTATGGACTCCAGAGACTACAACTCCATGAACACTTGAGAACAATCAGCTGCCTATAAAAAACCTAATATCTGTGCAAAGTATTCTTCTAGCATCTTGTACCTTGTGTTACTGAGCGTTCTTTGTGTGTGATCATTGATTGTCTAGATTTTGACCATTTTGCCTCATTTACTCTTTACATCTCTGCCTTAACCTCTGAAATCCTGTTTGTTCCTCACCTGACCCATTCCTTATTTACTGATTATGCCTAGACACTGGATTAAGCCAGTGGAGTGATCTCAGTAAAGTAGTTCCATGAGAAAACTTTTGGAAGTTGTAAAAATTACAATTTATAAATGCTCTGTAGTGGAGCAATGGAATGGGATGGGAGACCAGTGAGCAAATCATTGTAATAATCAAACCTGGAGCTGATGAAAGCCTGTATGAGGATATTCTTCTGATGTTATGTAGAAGAAATCTGCAAGATCTGGTGCTTGATGGTTGGAATGTGGTTGGAAAATTTGAGGTTGTTGTCCAAAATCACACAAAGTAAAGCTGAGTATCATTTGCATAGCAGTGAGATGAGAAGCCATGGGATCTAATTACCCAGCCCAGCGATTTAGTGTATAGCGGGAACATTGATCAAGAACTGATCCCTGACTAACTCAGGCTTATCACTAGAGTCCCTGTGGTAGACCCTTTCACCTGCTGAAGTGATGGGTGCTGTTGTCATAGCCCAACCTGTTACACTCTTCACCAGGGGCGTTTCTAGACTATTGTTTGTACTGGGACACAGACTGAATTTAGAGGGCCACAGCATACACCTCTACTTGCCAATCAGTGTTGGGGACACAACTGTGTATAAAAATAAGCCTGTTAAACACTAGACACATTAATATTTTTTACACTAAAGTGGGCGTTACTCTGTCATCAATGCAAAATGAAGAACAAATTAACACTAAAGAATTTTATTAATTGCATTTAATAAATATAGCTGTGAGCTATCACTACAGTGGTGCTTGAAAATTTGTGAAACCTTTAGAATTTTCTGTATTTCTGCATAAATATGACCTAAAACATCATCAGATTTTCACTTAAGTCCTAAAAGCAGATAAAGAGAACCCAGTTAAACAAATGAGACCAAAATATACTTGGTAATTTATTTATTGAGAAAAATGATCCAATATTACATATTAGTGAGTGGCAAAGGTATGTGAACCTTTGCTTTCAGTATCTGGTGTGACCCCCCTGTGCAGCAATAACTGCAACTAAATGTTTCCTGTAACTGTTGATCAGTCCTGCACATCGGCTTGGAGGAATTTTAGCCCATTCCTCCGTACAGAACAGCTTCAACTCTGGGATGTTGGTGGGTTTCCTCACAATAGCTGCTCACTTCAGGTCCTTCCACAACATTTCGATTGGATTAAGGTCAGGACTTTGACTTGGCCATTCCAAAACATGAACTTTATTCTTCTTTATCCATTCTTTGGTAGAACGGCTTGTGTGCTTAGGGTCGTTGTCTTGCTGCATGACCTTCTCTTGAGATTCAGTTCATGGACAGATGTCCTGACATTTTCCTTTAGAATTCTCTGATATAATTCAGAATTGATTCGTTCCATCAATGATGGCAAGCCGTCCTGGCCCAGATGCAGCAAAACAGGCCCAAATCATGACACTACCACCACCATGTTGCACAGATGGAATAAGGTTCTTATGCTGGAATGCAGTGTTTTCCTTTCTCCAAACATAACACTTTTCTGTTAAACCAAAAAGTTATATTTTGGTCTCATCCATCCACAAAACATTCTTCCAATAGCCTTCTGGCTTGTCCACGTGATCTTTAGCAAACTGCAGACGAGCAGCAATGTTCTTTTGGAGAGCAGTGGCTTTTTCCTTGCAACCCTGCCATGCCCACCATTGTTGTTCAGTGTTCTTCTGATGGTGAACTCACGAACATTAACATTAGCCAATGTGAGAGAGGCCTTCAGTTGCTTAGAAGTTACCCTGGGGTCCTTTGTGACCTCGCCAACTATTACACGCCTTGCTCTTGGAGTGATCTTTGGAAGCTATGATATATGAAGGCAACCCACACATGCATGGAGAGAATGTTATAAATTCTATACACAGTATGTTGAGGCCTGGTTCAAGCCAGCATCCTTAAGGCTTGTGCGGTCCCAACACACATGCTGCCTCATGGTGCTGCCCTTCAGTTATGCATATAGGAAGAATGTTTCAAACACTATTGCTATTCCTGTTTCTGGTCTCATTCCAGTGTTATTCAAAAGTGTTTATCTATTGTAGATGCCATTCAGTTGCACTCTCTCTTTTGTGTTCATCATGCCCTTTACACTGTTTAGTGGCCAGTTGACCACAGGGTAGAATCCACCCATGACCTGCTGATGACATTGAATCCCAGGAGTGAATGTTCTGCAGATGGAGGCTGAATTTGCAAAATGCTGTAACTCTGTTCTGACCCGACCTATGACTGCAGTCATCAGTGTTTTCTGTGCCTAAATTCAGGTTTTCAATATTTTTAACTAAATCTTGTGAGCTTTTTTTCTCTCTTAAGAGTTAAAGTCACATTACCTTCCTTTGGATTACAAAGTTATAAATGCGTTTGTGGTGACTATAATCTGGGTTATAGTAAAGCATTGGAAATGTGACTTAAAGTTGGCTGTTTACTCATAGGCATGTCTAGCCTCTTTCAGTGTTTGCTCAAACACCCCTAAATTGAGTCCCAGCACCCCTAAAAATAAGAGTAAAATTCGTATTAAATATTATCAATGTTGTATATGGTTTATACGTAATATTGCTACAACGAAGATACAACATTCCCTCTTGCCTCGTCACTGGTAAGAAAATTGGTTTCTCATTGCTGAGCACCTCTAAACATCTGATCGTAGATCCTGGTCCTTTTAATTTTAGTTACCGGTACCTTCACTGTACAGTATGTACCCGTGAATCTGTGGATTACATCTCCTGGTCATTTCTGTGTGCTATTCTACTCGGACAGAAGATGGCAGTGTAGCTCTGCTTTCGTATTTCCGAACGATGGCTAAAGTGTAGTGATAGCTGTTGAGGCAAGTATTCTTACCTTGATATATATTCCCTATCTCTCTTTTCTGTTCAGTTTGGTTTCATTTATTTATTCATTTATAAGTATTTAAATTTAGAGCACCTGACATGTCCTTCTCAGAGATCTAGATATGCCTGTAAAGCTTGATCTTGGTGTGTCAGCTTTCCTCAGTAATGGAATGACTTTTTCTGAAGACCTAACAGCCCTAACAGACCTAACAGTGTTTCTTTTTTATGTAAAAGACTAGAGATCTACAAATATCAAGGTATGGAGAGCATACGCTCTGTGGTGTTAATCCACTTATACTCTCCATACTTGATATTTGTTTTTATTTTTACTTGTTTTGTTCTTGAAGTATTTATGTCTATGCATACACTAATGTGCATAGACATCAATCATTATGCCCTTACATTCTCATTTTAGAATTAGACCACTCTAGGCAATATTAGTCTGTCTCCAACATAACAGAAACTTGGAGTATCTAATCCTGCTACTTGCACGTTCGGTACTATCCAATACTAAATGTTTTGAGAATCACTGACACAGCTGGTTATCATCAGCACTATATAAATAAGGATATGGTTGGGTTTGGCCATCTAAAGTGTTTTGGAAATGCAGTGACTAAAGAAAACACACTTTGTCTTATGGTACCATCAAACCCAAATTAGTCTTTCTTCTAATGAAGAGGAGTTGAAGATAACAATTCTCTATAGTACTCCTTTGGAGAAAAAAAACCTCACGAGATCCTAATTCAGTGGTGAGAGACTTGTTTGTTTGGTTTATTTAGCATCATGTCGGCACACTTGGCTCATGACAGAAACAAGGTTACATGGATAGACACTTTTCATTAGTACAAGTTCAATATCAAACATGGTCACGGGCAATTTAGTATGTCCAATTAACCTTACTTATTTGAAGTTTTCCTATGACGAGATCATAAACATGGAGGTCGCCATTATTCAACCAGTGATGTAACCCACTTGCACAATCAAAGGGTGATGATATCACGGTGTTGAAAACAGTGTACATTTATATCATTTAGCAGACGCCCTTATCCAGAGTGACTTACAATTGATACAGTCTAATACAGTCCAAGCAATTGTGGGTTAAGCAGTGTCAGCCTGGCAGAGGTGGGATTTGAACCATAACCACTACTCCACCGCAGTTTATGTTATTTATATCTTTTACACATTGAATAATTAAGACTGAAGCCCTTTGCAACAAGGTGCCATGTCTAAAACTAAATATTATATTCAATTTTCTCTGAACTTACGATTTACGGATTACAGATGTTAAGGATTTGACTCATCAAAAATCCTCTATAGCTGCACTCACAGGTCAAACACTAATAAGATATAATAAACTACTAAAACTCTGAAATTCGATTCACCCTTTATTCGTTCCATCTCTTCTTCTCTTAACCTGTCATTTTTCACCCTCCACTGCAGACTCTACAACCTCCACTGTGGTCTCTTCACCCTCTTTGCATTTCATTGCAGTTTAGTGCCTACAGAAAATCATCTAACCCATTTAAAATAGTGGTTTACAGTCTGAAATCAAAAACATTTCAAATATGACTTAACATATGTATTTACGCATTCAACTAAACAGTAAAAAAAGGCAACAGTTTTGAAAATCAATATAAAAATGATCAAATTTAATAACTCGGCTGTAAAAGTGATCCGCCCCCTGGGTTTATACTTTGTAAAGCCACCTTTAGCTCTATTACATCCATCAGTCTTTTAGGTTTGCACACCTAGATTGGGGAGTATTTGCGCCTTCTTCTTTGCAGAATTTTTTCACGATCAGACATATTTTGGGGATTTAAAGGCAATAGACTGCTCTCTGCAAGTCCATCTATGTATTTTATATTGGGGTCAGGGCTTGACCACACCCAATATCCCCTTTTGTCAGTCATCCAGTTTGGAAGGATGGCCAAATTTAGCCATTATATTGGTGGTGCAATACAGTTTCCACTTTTTAATAATGCTCTGAATGGTACTCCCAAGGGATGGTTAAAGTCTCTGAAATCTCATCCCAGAGCACATTTGAAATCACCTTTCCAGCCATGGTGAATTATATTTGTATACTGCTAGTAGGTCGGTTGATCTTGAAGGTGCTTGGTTGTACCTGAACAAGTTTATAATGGTTATTCTAAATGGGTTGATCACTTATGGAAATCAGATATTGTACTCATTACATTTCACTATTTGATCAGAATAAAATGCTATTTTCGCTTTGAGGTTGAGTATCATAATGTATTAACACAGCAGGGAAACTAATATTTCATGCATTTAATTATTTTCAGTGTGTAATTCATCAGAAGGTAAGGATTTGTACAGGATTTGTATATAACAGTCTTTCTATACTTTATTGCAGCTTCTCTGCTGCCATCGCAGTTCTCTTAAATTAGTGCTCTTGATGTCTCTTTCTCTTTGTCTTAGCCTTTCTATTTTCACTTTAGAGTCTGCTCTTTTCCAGGTCTCTTCACCCTTCTTTTAGCCTCCACTGTTTTACTCTAGGATTGTTTCCTCCAATACCCTCTACCAACTTTGTTCAGGTTTGAGGGTATGAGATGATTCATAGAGTTTTCAAATCCACTGTTATCAAATATATCCCTAGATATCCCATAAAGGAAATCCCACATTTGTATGCTTCACATAATATTTTGTCAACTTTTCAAGCAGAACCATTTTGTACTTCATAGCGATATTGAACCTTTAAAACTGAGACAAATACAGTTATACCTTACTATGGAAAAAAACTATATGCTAACAGTATAGTTTCTCCTTTGTCCAAATTCAGAACATGCTAGAGAAGATCAATTCTACACAACTTCACACACTCTAAGGGCACTTTAGAGTAGTCAGAACAACTACTTTGCATATTATTGGGAAGTGGGAGGAAACTAGAGTAACTGAATAACTCCCACACAAACTCAGTGAGAAACTAAAGATGAAGATTGAATCTGGAGATGTGAATTGAATTGGTGGCTGGAGCTGTGCCATCACGACCACTTCCCACTACACCACACTACATGCAGCAATGGGAAAAAAGTTCCAAATGTTACTGCTATTCAAATATTATGAAATATGACAAGAAAGTGAACCAGCACTGTTTCACTACATATTCAATACATCGAAAGCCTCACAGCTGGCCAGACATAGCAAGCTACTACCACCAATAGAATATTGCATGCTTTTGCACTCTCTTAAATCAGTAAAAAGAATTTAACAATGTATGAACCTAAACTGTCGTCAGGAAATGACAAGTGTGTTACTTTTACTTTTAGAAACTACTATAAGATTAAACTAGACAGAAAGGATACCACTCTGGAAGTTCACAGTTCATTATAAGCTGTTGGGGGTAAAACATGATTTTTGATTTCTCTTTCAGGCTGCTTTATATAGCATTTGGTGTGCCACAGCATGGTGTTCATGATGTTTGATGCTGCAGGCCTACAGTACCAGTCCTATTGGACTGCTCCCATTGTGATGCAGCTCCAAGTTTTACAAATCTGCACCAATCCAACTGGCCTTCATATGAACAAGAAAAATCTGCAGCTGTGACTTTTTGTAGTTGTTCTCAGGGCACTAGAGCTCATAACATGACTGTCACTGCACTTTCGACTTGTATAACTGCCAGCATACAAAACTTCAAGTGGTTTGCCAGAATCAGTCATTAAAAGCCTGGTAACCGGTTAGTAGTTCAAGGTGAGATAATAAAACAAAGTGTGATGACCACTCCACTTCATGTCAGGGCTGCATTACTTCACCCTAGATTAACACAGAAGATAACATCTGTATTAAAATTAGGGTGAAGTGTTGTACACCAGAAGTAAGGAAAAATTATTGTGGTGGCCTGTGGTTAAAGCACTGGACTATGGAGCAGAAGATCCAGGTTTCAAATCCCCCTGTGCTAAGCTATTGCTTTTGCCACTGAACAAGGCCCTTAACCCATAATTGTTTGAATTGTAAGACTATTTCAGTTGTAAGTTGCTCTGGATAAGGGTTGCTAAAAGACATACATGTAAATGTAAGCCTGTAAGGTAATTTGGCCCAGTATGAGTGATCAGAACTGGGGATCTTTCTTGAAATTCTCCAGCTCTGCCTGCTTAGGGAAATTTATTCATTCATTTTCATACCCGCTTAATCCAATTCAGGGTTGTCAGCAGCTGGGGCCCAACTGGCAACACAGGATGCAAGACAGGAACCAACCCCAGACACGCTGCCGATCCAATACAGGGTACACACACACGCACACGCACACGCTTGTTCATTCACTGACTCACTTTTCCACTGAGGTGCCTGACAAAAGGTTATTCTATTTTAAAAAACTAAATAGGGTAGTAAAAATATTTAACCAAAACCTTTCGAGTTTTTTACATGACCAACACATATCATAAAGATCTGCAGGATCTTAATCACACTGGCAGCAAATGAGACTAATTAGAAATTAAGTGTTTTTAAATTCTCTGTCCACTACTCCTACTCCAGCACCACCCCTGACTCCCCCATGTCTTAACAATCCAGAAACACAACATACAAGGAGCTGAAGCTGTACATTTTATATGCTGGCAGAAAATCGGACACATCTTGACATGAAGACTTAAGACCCGACTAAATGAGAACTTGATTGTGTACGTTTTGTACTAACCCCTGTTTAACATGGTTTTACTGTAACAGTATTCATAGACTGTATTCAGTTACATGCACAAGGATATTTATCAAAGAGACTGCACGACTTTCATAAGGTCACACGCTAAATGCTGTAAGCATTTATGTAAATGTAAAACCAAGTTTTGTATCCCCAATTCTGTGTTTTATAACAGTATTTGGCAGGCAAGTAGGGGAAAAATGTTTTTCAGATCAATAGCAACATGTCTAAAGCGTTATGATTTGCCAATGACCATATATGTCATGAAAATAACCAGTGTATTGGTATAACTAATATGGTTGTAATGGTTGAAGGAAAAAAGCAATGTCAGAAATTAGATGGATGGATACAATCAAATGAATCATGGACAAGCCACTAAGAAGCTTGAAGACCAAAACGTTGAACAGATGATTTTATAGGAATGTTATCCATATGCTTGACAGGAGCCTCAAGCAACTAGATGGTGCTTTATAGTAATAATAATAATAATAAAAGCCATTGTATTCACAGAAAAAAGAAACACATATGTTTTGCAGTTTCCAAGTGAAAACATTTGAACTTGAGAATCAGTCAAATCTGGATGTAATCATGAAAGAAGACTTTTTGCATTTCCTGTGTTTTCTTCTTCTCTATAAATCTTTAGTCAACACTCAGTGATGCCATCTTAAAGTTTTAAATTAAGATGTGAATAATGATATATTTTTGTTATCCAAAAACAATATCTGAGAGATCACCTAAGAGTTAATAAAGAATTGAGTTAAACCTAGTCTGCGTTTTTGGCTCATAACAACTGAAAGCGCTGGTAAATCTGGGGTACACAGTAGATCCCTCCATTTGGACATGACAGCATTTAAATATAACCAAGTACAACAACGAAACAATGAACTGTCTCCTCCTCTCTCCCTTTCTCTCTGTCACTCACAGATACTCTTGCCTTTTTCCTCCGGATTAAAAGAGCATTGACACAATAAGGCTCAATGTACTCTGCAGACAGATAAACACACAGTTAAATAGAGAGTCTGCTAGTAACTACCGGAGCATAAACATTAGAAAGGCTTCCTATTCACACAGTGCTGTTTGTTTGCTATGCAGAAACAGTTTAGAAGTAATTACTTGTGATTTCCTTGGAGCTTTCCATTCATGCTAGTGGACTGTTTCCACAAAGAGAGGAGTGCTCAATTGATGACAGTTCTCTGTAGGCAAAAGGAAGACATTAAAAGTACTTGTATACAGCTCTTTCAAGAGATTAACTTGCTACAAGGGCTATCTGCAATTGAATTATATACATGGAGCCAGCACAAAAGGATTTATTTCAGCCACATCCACAGTTGTGTAAAAAACATGGCTGAATAGGGTATTGTTCACAAAATACAACAAATCTCAAGCGAAGAAAAATAACATCTCCAGGATGTTAGTTTCTTTTTCTTGCAATGATGATCCCCTGTGTTTACCTTTGAGGATCTGTGAAGCAGACACCAAAGCACATGGATAATTAATTTAACTGAAAGGATCTGCAAAGTAAAATCAGAACATACATTACTAGAGAAACAGTCAGCGTATTTGTATAAAGATTTTGTGTATTGTAATTTTGCCATTGCTAGAATTCTACAGAATATGTATGAAATGCACAAATCTCCTGTACATCTTATATTAGTGTTTTAAATGCAAAGAGATAATCAAGAAGAACAGCAATCTTCTTGCAAGAAGTGTTGCCGAGTGTCTGGGTGTCCTATAAAATGATGATATCAAACGTGTTTTTATGCTGATTCATTAAAATAAGGGTTCAGCATAGTAGGCTTATATTCCACAGTGGATCAGCATCAATAAAATATATATACACTCAGTGGCTACTATATTAGGTACGCCTTGCTAGTACCAGGTTGGACCCCTTTTTGCGTTCAGAACTTCCTTAATTATCTGTGCATAGATTCAACAAGGTGCTGGAAAAATTCCTCATAGATTTTAGACCAAATTGACATGACAGCATCTCAAAGTTGCTGCTGATTTGTCGGCTATACATCCATGATCCTCTATTGAATTGAGATTTGGTGAATGTGGGGCCATTTGAGTACAGTGAACTCATTGTCATGTGCAAAAAACCAGTGTGAGATGATCTGAGCTTTCTGACATGGAGCGTTATCCTACTGGAAGTAGCCATCAGATGGTACACTGTGGTCTTAAAGGGATGGACATGGTCAGCAACAGTAGTCAGGTATGGCCCCAAGTGTGCCAAGAAAATATCCCTCACACCATTACACCACCACCACCAGCCTGAACCCTTGATACAAGGCAGGATGGATCCACAGTTTCATGTTGTTTATGCCATATTCTCACCGTACCATCCAAATGTCGCAGCAGAAATCAAGACACATCAGACCAGGCAACAGTTTACCAGTCTTCTGTTGTCCACTAGTGGTGAGCCTGTATAATTGTATCCACAGTTGCCTGTTCTTAGCTAACAGGAGTGGCACCTGGTGTGGACTTCTGCTGCTGTAGCCCATGTGCTTCAGGGTTTGATGTGTTGTGTATTCGGAGATGCTCTTCTGTATATCTTGGTTGTGATATGTGATTATTTGAGTTATTGTTGCCTTTCTATCAGCTTGAATCAGTCTGGCCATTCTTCTCTGACCCCTATCGTCAACAAAGGGTTTTTGCCTAGGGAGCTGCCGCTCACTGGATATTTTCTCTTTTTTTGGTAAACTCCAAAGATGGCTGTGTGTGAAAATCCCAGGAGATGAGCAGTTTCTGAAATTCTCAGAATAGTTCATCCAGCACCAACAATCATGCCATGTTCAAAGTCATGTAAACCACCTTTCTTCTCTATTCTGATGCTCAGTTTGAACGTAAGCGGGTCGTCCTGAACATGTCTACGTGCCTAAATAACCTGAGTAAATATTTGCGTTGACAAGCAGGTGAATGCTGTATCTAATAAAGTGAGTGTAATACATTTTAAATCTAATAAATTTTGCATTTTGTACAAGTATATAAACACTGTGAATAGTCTTTTAGGCACATATGTTTGTCAATTTAGAACACATTTTTTATACTATTAAGTAGTCACAATGTGGTTCGGAGACTTCAGTACATGAAACTTCTGTTGAATGTAAAGTATGCTATTGCTACATTAGCCTTTAAGCATATTAGAGCCCAGTTTCTTCAAAAAATGTTGTTGATGTTGTTTTCAAACATCTGGTATGTGGTGTACGTTTCTCATAATGATATAGTATTGAAACTTATAACGTGTAGAATCAGTACTGGCCCTATCTTTTATGGGGCTCTAAACTAAATCTTGACTTGTTTGGCATCTTCTGTTAATCACGTCAACCCAGGTGATTGTTAGATTTCATCACTAAAATGGTGGAAAATATCATACCATTAAAAATTCATTTTTGAAATTATAATATCAGCACCCTCATGTCCAAGATGTGAAGTCCACTTAGTTTTTACGTGTAGCTTTGATGTAGCTGTGCAGATTTAACAGTGACAGAAGGTGGGGGATTATTATTAACTTGCTAAAATTCTCCTTTAAAACTAATGCAAAAATGTCCAGTGTTACAGCCTTTTATTAATGCAGTATTTATGATATACCCATTTTAATACATGTAGGATGACTGAACATGCCAAATTCACTGACCTAGCTAAATCTTTAAAGGTTTTGTAAAATATATTAATATGCTCAAAAGAATTGTAATTATTATTTTCATATTTTCATCGTTATCAGATTTGTTACTAAGTGCTGTCAATCCATCACAAAAAAAGAAAAAAAAACTTTTTCAGAAAGAAACTTTTCTTACAATACACGGCTGTGTTTCTCAGATTAAAGCTGATTGAATGTTAACTCACCAGATAGCTTGTTTCTGAGTTACAGGCTATTAACAAATAGAGAGGAACATAAACAACATGAAGCATTTTGCTTGATGTATAATACAAATGTCTCTCATTTATGTTAAAAAACAAGTGCATATTAAAGATATAAATGAGCACTTGTCTTGAAACAAGGACAGAGTTTTCAGTAGCTTTCTAGTAGCTTTCAGTACGGAACCAGAAATAACAATTTCACACAGTAGTATCCCAAAAGGTGAGCAGCTCCATCTTGTGCCAAGTGCCTAACGTGGGGTCCTGCACTATTTTTATAATAGTTTTAGATGCTCATTTAATAAATAACTACACAAGTAGCTTGAGGCATATAGGAAGAACCAAGTCTACATGCTGCAGAATGCCATGAAAGATGTGGCTGTTTGTGAATCGTGTTTAGCAGAGTGCTTATCATGGTGCTGTAGTTGAGTCTGATTCAGATACCCAACTATCAAACAAATAATCATGAGGATTAGAGCAGGCCTGCCTACACCCCCTCACACATAAAAGCTGCGGATGGCTTTGTGCAGGGACGTGGGGAGCCATCAAAACTCCATCTGCCATGTTCATCTTTGCCTCCTGCAGGCCGTGTGCAACCACCCTGACCACAAAGAAAATCCTGCCAACCACACAGACGCATACACATGCACAAAAACATGAATCACAGCCAATTTCAGACCATGGGTGTGGGTGCACAAGAAAAAGTAGAAAATAAGGCACACGTATGATATTGAGAAGGGCAAAAAAAGAGGTTCATCAGTGCCAAATGGGCTGAGACGAAACGAAAATAATGTAATGTAAATGTAAAATGTAAATGTAACGTGAATATACCAATGCCATTATGTCAGGGTTATAACTGAGAAAAGAAGCTGAATAGTCTCCTTTCATGCATGGGCCATGCTGTGCAATATACAGAGAATCAGAGGGAGGGCTTGGGTGCTTTGCTTGTGCTTACAGAGTGGAAAGGCCCTGACAGGTGTGCCATTGTGCGTGTGAAAGTGTGTCTGAAGGAAGAGTGTTCCAGGGGAGTTTTGTGACCACTGGTAATGTGTTTATCAGCCATGATTTTTTGGGGGGCTATTTCAACAGTTGCCTCTCTTTCTGTGTACTTCCGACGTTGCCCTCATCACCTGAGGAGAGAAAGCCTCGCTCTCACAGTTGGCTGAATCTCCATTAATTAGCCAGAGAGCCAGCACTAGTCTCCATTCTGCTAGCCAGACAGATGAGAGAAGCAACACAGAAAGAGAATGATAGCAGTAAGAGAAAGAAAAAGGAGATTTGAAAAACGTGGTTATTAGCAACCAGAGTATGAGAAGTGCACGGAAGACTAGTTACCACATGGGTACTGACTCTGCTACACGACTCAAGAGGCATTTTCACTACATGGGTAAGGACCTCTCATATAATCTGTTGAGTAATAATTACTTTGGTAATGTTTGACTGATCATGGTGGTAATGCAAATGTTGAACATAATTTTGTAAGGCAATTTGTAAAGCAACCTCATTACAAGGACAAGCTCATCTATTTTAATTCTTAGCACAGAGTGGCTTGTACACAATATAACTGTCAATTATATAAACATTTATATTAGCCTATGCAACTTAGTCTAGTAGCTACCCTTTTAAAGATGAATTCATACTATGACCACCAGATGTCAGTGTTGACCTGGTTACTGTGCCTACGGTCCCTAGGGGAGCTTTAGCACACACGTGGTGTGACAGCTTCCCTGTGAAGCTAGCGTGACATTTGCTTCACTTTAATGACACAAGCTAATTAATCATTAGTGATCCCAGAGGTATTCCTGTTAGAGAGGCTTTGTCGTGCCTGCTCTCCACAGGAGGCATGGGCCTTAACGTGTTATGTATGCATATGTTCATCGGCCTTATTCTGTGCTAAAAATGTCTTAATGCTCACCCGTTTATGTATTTAGATATGATTAGATTCTTAAGTTCTTAGTTGCAGTCAAATGGGAGAGAATAGATGAATTCCCTCAACATTGTCGTGACTCACAAAAAAGGACCGCGAACATCTCATGAGTTATAAATTAAATCAAGTATATCTGTAAATATTTGTGCATCAGTGCATGACTTGGAGATTAACAAAATGAAGGAACTGTAAATGGCAATGGAAGTAGGCCTAAAGAACCACAGGTGCAGGTATTCTTTTCTGCTCTTTTTTCTTACTCTAACATAACACTCTAATTACTCTATTAAAATACAACAAGATGTTTTGCGAGAGTTTATTGGGTATGCTTGGCGTAAGGGACACTGACAGGACGTGTATGCGTTGTGAATGAAAATGAACTTAGCTGCGAGGTAACATTTGTGCCCAATTGCCTCCCAAGAGGTGAAAACTTGCTTGTTTTTGCACATCTCTGAAAAAAGAGAAAATCTGAATTCAGAAATGTAGCTGAAACAACAATTGGAATTTGGCAATCTTCTACCATATTACAGATATATCAGCCTGTCTGGCTGATTGAGTGGGTAAAAGGTCAGCGACCTACTGTATATTATGAGCTACACTGCCTGACTGATTGTTAGACTCCCATACGGAACCTGAGTTGGCCACTAGTGAAGACACAGTAGGGGTCCATTTACTGGGCTTACTGTAGTTTGCTCTGCCCTCAAGATTGACCATCTGAAGTTCATGTCCATATCCCCCAAGAGAGAAAAACATATTTCCAAGATGCCTATTTGACCAGCGCATGCTCATCGATAACTTCATTTTTAGCCACATTAGCAAACCCTCCTACTGATCTGAGCATGGCATGGCCAAATGTTCCTGCCTCAAGAAGTCTTCCAACACAAAAATGAATCACATTTTATATTCTACACACTCAACCATGTTCTAGCCTTCTGTTTTATTTTCTAAGGCATCTAAGATATCATTCAATGTGAATATGGTTTGCCATTCCACGGACCAAATATCCATGGTGGCACCACACTTACTGAATCTAATGCTGACTACATTTTTCTGAAGTCAGATTGATTATTATGTATCATGGCCACCTTGTCAGTGATAAACAAATAAAATATCACTTGGATGTACAAGATATTTTTTTGTATCCACTTTAATCAGGCTAAGATTCACCCCCAACAGACACAGAGTAATGGTCCCATATGATATTAACTGAGGAAAATTCTTTCCAAATGTGTCTGTTGCAGTTCTTTCCCCAAATATCTAACAAGTCAACAAAAATGGAAGATTGCGACTTTTAAAATTCTATAATTATTAATTCTATAATTTCATGCCTAATAATACTACTACTGAGTGGTATCTGCCAAAAATATGAAAGCAACAAAACTTTGCAAATCAAAATAATAGAGTTAATGATTACTGCACAAGATTTGCCAACGAACAACATGGTCAACCCACAGCTCACTTTACTGTATCAGTACCACCAATCGCTGTAAGTATAGGGTCTGAAGTTATAGGTCTAATAGAAGCATAGTTCAGGAGTTTATGCCCCAGTGCCTGAGTGTGAACATGCTCCTCACTGTTAATCGGAATTGGTGCCAGCTGCCTGAGATGCCCTCAGTGACTGCAGGCCCACCCATGGTGAGCTGGGTGGAGGAGTTCCAAGAAGTGCCAATGGGAGAACATGGAACTTTGGCTGCCAACAGCACAGGAACACCTAGATCCCTAAAGAGCTCCATCTGTGGGCTTTTGGATCCCCTTTAGTCTTCTCACCCATTGCACGGTTACTACAAATTATACGTCAGTCACTCACACGTAGGCACAGAAACATATTCAGACATGCATGGCACATGCACTTACAGCCCGGCAGGAAGCCACTATGAGACACATCAAGATGAGTAAATTTTATCTCTAATGGTATAGTCTGTACTTACTCATACTGAGCAAAGAGGCAGCTTATGAATGACAAATCAACATCAATGCCTATCAAATGTCCTTAAATTTGAAAGGCTGACAAAGAGCCTAAACATACTTATAGCTGAAAAGTGGGAATCAGTTTTGAAATGGTTTGATACTTTGTGGAGCTTCACCCACTATAAATTCCAGTGGAGGCCTCCATTCAATCAGCATATATCAAGGTCAATGCGTGAAATTGCCTTTTGGAGTCAGCAAGTGGGAGGATTTGTAACGGTGTCCCAAAGGATAGCTTATTTACATTCTTGTTTATGGTTAATCAAAGTACTGCAAACTTTCTGTTTTTCAATGAAGCCTTTTAGCGACAGCTCCTTTTAATGCCATTGTAAGGCAGGGTCATGCGTAGCATGTGATTCACTGAGAAGCCTGCAATTACATTTGGCATGAATCTCCATGGAGTAACACTTCATAAGCCTTTGTGTAGCTGAGCTGTGAAGCACCTGGGCCCTGTGCACATTGCCTTTTTCTTCCTCATCTCTCCTTACTCACATCTTTCGCTCTCCTTTTTCCATCCATTTCGACAGAAGACCGAATGTAATGTGTCGTCTTCTACCCCACACAAAGCAATGGACACACCGAGCCTGACGCAAAAGATGAAATGCAAAGCAATGCTAAGATGCACAGATCGGCGCTGCCAGTACTGATAAAGATGCTTCAAAAAAAGTAAGCTGCAAGAAGCCGCAGCCCTTCTCTTTTTCATGCCCCATTTTCTTTTTTCTCAGGACTCTGGAAAGAGAGAGAAATCGGCAGAATGAGATTGAAATTCATTTTTTTGCATGAATGTAATATTGTTGCATGTTGGAAAGTACCAAAGAATGAGCATTCGTTCAGGTTTGAGGAAAAAAACAAACTAACAGAAAAGAAAGACACAAAAGATGGCTGCCATGACAGTAGCATTTAATGACCTCATCCATGGTATCCTATCATCGCTCTCCCTCCACAACCAGGCATCAAAGAGTCAGCCAGTCCTCTGTTGTAGCTCTCTATCGATCTGTATGCTGGAGAGCAAGCCCTAATTTTACAGTGTCTTCCTGGGTAATCAATTGGCACTGCCCTGTCATTCCCACACTGTGAGTCTCCCTCAAAGACAGGGTGACATTGCGTGCTACAGATTCCATGAGATGAATTATGGTCAATCGAAAATACTATTTACTCTGTTTGTATGTGTGTGTGCATTCTAGAGTGCATACATGTGTTGAATTGGTGTTTTTCGTGAACATTCTTCTGTGGAAGGAATGCTATTTGGAAACAAATTTCATGGAAAATCTCAGATGTTGATAAATTGTTCACAGATTATTTTCACCTATAAAACTGAATGCATTAAAAGAACTGTTTCTAATATCAAACTGACAGTTACAAATAGACATATTATCAGATATGTGCTTTTAGTTTGTCTGGTAGGCTGACTGGGATTTATTTGGGGTGTAGCACAGTGTTGGTCTGGGTGTGATCTGTTATGGCTTTAGTTAGCCTCAAAACCAGCTGTTGAAGGACATTTACATTTATAGCATTTAGCAGACACGATTATCCAGAGTGACTTACAACAGATACAACCTTACAATCCAAGCAATTGTAGGTTAAGGATCTTGCTCAAGGACCCAACATCTGCAAGCTTGGCATGGGTGGGATTTGAACTCTGGACCTTCTGATCCATAGTCCAGTACCTTAACTGCAGCTTTCCTGGGTCTAGTCTAGTGCATACTAAATGTGAATACTCTTTTTGTTTATAGACAATGGAAATAATTCCATAATTTCTACAGAACTCCCTAAACATTAAAAGGAAGAAACCTTGGGAGGACCAAGACTCCAAAAGGGATGCATTCCTTGGACAGCCTATATCTTATATATAAGAATTAAATTAAGTTACATAATTAATAGGTTTATAGTAATGGTTTAAATAAACAGAAGCTAAATAAATATTAACAGAACGAACATATTTGAAAATATAATACTTACTAATTACAACAGATTAAATAAAATATTGAATAAAACAACATAAAAATGTGCACCTCACTGCCATACCATGCAATAAGCCAGGTTTCACCGTTGAAAACGTGGCACAACATTGATAAAGGTATGCCAGTATTCTTATTTATTGCATAGCAAATTCTACAAACTTTTCCCTGTAGTGCTTTCACTGCCGTGTTAAAACTCCCTGCTGCCGTTATGAAGAGGCTTAGGTATGTGTACTGCCTCGTTATATTCTGTCTCTCTCCTGCTGAAACAGATGGCGATTTATGCTGAGCACAATCACGACTATTCAGTGTAGGCCTGGCATGCCCTCCTCACAGGAGCAGGGCCCAATCAGAGCCCTTTGGGAGCTGTCAGTTCCAAATGAGTCCCAGTAGGAGTCAGCCGTCAGGTACTCACTGCCCAATGGCAGAGCTGCCTGCACACACATACACAACCCTGTAATTTAATTGAGATTGATATCTCAATCCAATAATAGAAAGTGTATAAGCATATAGGTTACTCGTGCTAAGCTATGGAGTGACAGGTAGTGTAGATTCGTGTATGTTAACAGCACTGCCTGTATGCTTAATATAAGCATGAGTTTCACTTTGTGGTGATTTCTGTGTGTGTGCGATTGCGGTCTGTGTAGGTGTGGAATGCATAAAAGTAATGTTTGTTCAGATTGAGAGATCTGGCTCGCACAGCAGGTTCTGTCTTGAGCTTGAGTGGAGAGAAACTGTACCTCAGACATGACCGTTACACTTTAGCATAAGATCTGTATCTTACCTGGATTTTGGTTTTGCATTACAAGTCTACAGTGAGACTAAAAAGTAATTCTTTATTTAGCAATTCATTGCATTATCCAGTGTTCTTGAAAGTCCTCAACCACTCACTCTATTTCGATTCTTGCACAAATGAATCTCTGGACTCTGGCACACTTCTCTAATCTATCAGTCTCCCTTGTGTGTTTGTGTCTGATGCTCACATAACTGCCAAACCCATTGAATTAATCAAAACGGCAACTCCTTCAAAACAGCCTCTACAAAGACAGAACAAAGTTATAACCTCACAGAGTACCTCCCTACCCCCCACCCCCAAACTTCAAATGGTCCTCTGCCCCTGCCTTTGCTCTGTTCCTTCATCAGAGAGCATGACAGGAGCACAGCCCCTTGTGTTGCCCCAATCAGCACCACAAGAGCTGGTGGTCAAACCTCGGAACCTTCTGCTGCATGTCAAAAACCCACCTGGGTGAGCAGCACTGAGGAAGTGCAAATAATCTTTAATGGCCTGGATGCAGATGGATGCGCCCATAACAATAGCCCCCGTGCAGGTCCTTTTTGTTAGCGGCCAGCAGAAAAGGACATCACAATTACCCAGCAGAATTATGCATGCAGGCAGGAGCCATTATCATGCTAAAGGCCTTTCATAATGAATATGGCCCATTCCAGAGAAGTTGTGAGACACTTTTTTCTTTCTAAACTACAAGCTGAGAGTAACAAACTAAGACCAGCTCTGAAACAATGGGAGGAAGAAACAATAAGGTAAATGGGGCATCTTTAAGGCTCCTGCGCATTACATTAACATAGGTTGAAAATCTCTCTGGAGGTTGTGATTGAGCTCTGCTTGAGAAAATGTGCTGTGTTTTCTAGCCTAAGATTGACAGCATGCCCTAGAGAGCTGGTCGGGTCAGGCAGGCCGGCGACTGCCTGTGTGGGGGATATCAGAACACTTGCTAGCTCCTCTTTTTTGGCCTTTGAACTAAATCAAACACCAAGGTTTCACTATGACCAAAGGTTACACGTTGAAAATCACACCTGTCTTTGGACGAAGCTTTTCCTTTCAAATTGCAGTATAAATGGGTTCCTCCTGGATTCACAGTGGGGATTAGCGCTCAAGTCTTCTGTCAGGTCAGTCTTCGCTGCACTGGAGTGGACACAGCAAGACTAGTGTTTGCACAGTAATCTAAAACCAGGAGTCCTTTGAAACATTATAAAAGACTCTGAGTGAACAGTTTGGTGGTTCTGTGTCTTTAAGACACTCAAAGCCTTCAGTCCGGACACCCTGGGGCATGCCAGAGACATGGATTCTCTGTGATTCTGAAGCAGGAGACTGAAGTCCTGTACTGACGTGTCCATAACAGACACTCAAACCCCTTTTACACATGCAGTTGTACTGGGTAAGGCTTAAATTTAAACATACCCTGGAAATGAAATGTAAAGTAAATGGACACATCAGTTTACCAGTTAATTTATGGATCAACTCATGCGTGCACAAAAGCTGATTTTGTGCAGCTGACATTACTGGGTAATATGGGATGATACCTAAAGACTGACAAGAGCATTATAAAAAGAGAAAACAACAGCAATTTCCTAGCAATTTACTATAACTAATAAGTTCAGGAGCTGTTTTCATATACAGTGGGGCAAAAAAGTATTTGGTCAGCCACTGATTGTGCAAGTTCTGCTACTTAAAAAGATGAGAGAGGTCTGTAATTTTCATCATAGGTACACTTCAACTATGAGAGACAAAATAAGAAAAAAAAATCCAGGAAATCACATTGTAGGATTTTTTAAGAATTTAATTGTAAATCATGGTGGAAAATAATTATTTGGTCAATAACAAAAGTTCAACTAAATAACATAACATAACCTTTGTTGGCAATGACAGAGGTCAAATGTTTCCTGTAAGTCTTCACCAGGTTTGCACACACTGTAGCTGGTATTTTGACCCATTCCTCCATGCAGATCTCCTCTAGAGCAGTGATGTTTTGGGGCAACACGGACTTTCAACTCCTTCCACAAATTTTCTATGGGGTTGAGATCTGGAGACTGGCTAGGCCACTCCAGGACCTTGAAATGCTTTTTACGGAGCCACTCGTTTGTTGCCCGAGCGGTGTGTTTGGGATCATTGTCATGCTGGAAGACCCAGCCACGTTCCATCTTC
>JAJAGP010000823.1:0-77583 GCA_025084515.1 Ancistrus triradiatus | reverse complement strand
TACCAAAAAGTTCTATTTTGGTTTTATCTGACCACATGATATTTTCCCAATCCTCTTCTGGATCATCCATATGCTCTCTGGCAAACTTCAGACGGGCCTGGACATGTACTGGCTTAAGCACAGGGACACGCCTGGCACTGCAGGATCTGAGTCCCTCTCGGCGTAGTGTGTTACTGATGGTAGTCTTTGTTACTTTGGTCCCAGCTCTCTGCAGGTCATTCATCAGGTCCCTCCGTGTTGTTCTGGGATTTTTGCTCACCGTTCTCATGATCATTTTGACCCCACAGGATGAGATCTTGCGTGGGGCCCCAGATCGAGGGAGATTATCAATGGTCTTGTATGTCTTCCATTTTCCTACAATTGCTCCCACAGTTGATTTATTCACACCAACCTGCTTGACGATTGTAGATTCACTTTTCCCAGCCTGCTGCAAGTCTACAATTTTCATCCAGTTGTCCTTTGGTTGAGTTTGGAGTCTGACTGTTTGAGGCTGTGGACAGGTGTCTTTTATACAGATAACAAGGTCAAACTGGTGCCATTAATACAGGTAATGAGTGGAGGACAGAAGAGCTTCTTAAAGAAGAAGAAGTTACAGGTCTGTGAGAGCCAGAAATCTTGCTTGTTTGTGGGTGACCAAATACTTATTTTCCTCCAAGATTTACAATTAAATCCTTTAAAAATCCTACAGTGTGATTTCCTGGATTTTTTTTCTGATTTTATCTCTCATAGTTGAAGTGTACCTATGATAAAAATTGCAGACCTCTCTCACCTCTCTCATACTGGCCTTGACAATCGTATGTCTTTCACGTGTAATCATTGTTGTAGACAAGTGTTACCTGTCTATGATGGGAATATAATAGCTTACACACGCAGAGACACAAACATAACTGTATTATAAAATACTTTTGATTTATGGGGAAGGCACAACAGAATAGTGTCTTGGAGGGAAAACATTTTATCAATGTGTCAGTTCAAACAAAATATATATTAACCTACACAGTATTATTCGTACACAAATTTATAGGTACAATACGGCATTTCTAGATGTGGGAACATGATGTTATGTGACTAACATTGCATAGTTTTACAAAAACTAACATCACCTCCACCTCTGTTTTACACTGGTGGAGGTGATGTTAGTTATTGTCAAACTGTTAACTGGGGAAATGTCTGCAGATTGCAGTGATGTAGGGTAAATGAAGAAGCTGTTTGCTCTTCCCACTAAGATCAAAGTACTTCTATAAACAGTACAATCCTGTAATGAGGAATCATTTATGAATGAATCACTCACAAATCACTTTGACAAGGTAAAGTAGAGCAAAGATGCAGCTGATAAGTAGAGTGTTTACAACATAAATTCCATCAAATCCATTTTACAGAGGTTCTTAAAAGTGTGTGAACCTTTAAAATTTTTCTGTATTGCTGAATAAATATTTCCTAAGACATTCATTTGTTTTGTGATCTACTTAATTCTGGTCAATACTGCGGGAAAGTCAGTGCCTAGCTGGCAACACAGGGCGCAAGGCAGGAACAACCCCAGACAGGGTGCCCATCCATCACAGGGTGCACACACACACAAACAATCATAGACACACTTACATGCTATGGGCACTTTAGAAACAGCAATTAACCTAACATGCATGTCTTTTGAATGTGGGAGGAAACCCACACAGGCATGGGAAGGACATGCTAACTCCACACACTAGTACAAAGAGTAGATAAAGTGAACCAAAGACAAGAGACAAAATATTATTCTGGGTTGTTTATTTATTCAGAAAAATGCTCCAATATTACATATATGTGTGTGGCAAAATATGTGCTTTGCTGTATCTGATGAGATGACCTTGTGCAGCAATAACTGTAACTAAATGTTTCAGGTAACTGTTTATCAGTCCTGCTAAGAGGGAATTTTAGCCCCTTCCTCCATAGAGAGCAGCTTCAGCTCTTAGATGTTTGTGGGTTTCCTGACATGACTTGCTTGCATCAGGTAATTCCACAACATTTTTATTGGATTAAGCTCAGGACTTTGACTTGGTTATTCCAAGACATTAATTTTATTCTTCTTTCACCATTCTTTGGTGGAACATCTTGTATACTTCAGATTGTTGTCTTGCTTCATGACCCAATGTACTCTTGATATTCAGTTCACAGACATACAGTGGTGTGAAAAAGTGTTCGCCTCTTTCCTGATTTCCTATTTTTTTGCATGTTTGTCACATTTAAGTGTTTCGAAACATCAAACCAATTTAAATATTAGTCAAAGACAACACAAGCAAACACAAAATGCAGTTTTTAAATGAAGGTATTTATTATTAAGGGAGAAAAAAATCCAAATCTACATGGCCCTGTGTGAAAAAGTGATTACCCCCTTGTTAAAACATAACTTAACTATGGTTTATCACACCTGAGTTCACTGTCTCTAGCCACACCCAGGCTTGATTATTGCCACAGCTGTTCTCAATCAGGACATCACTTAAATAGGACCTGCCTGACAAAGTGGAGTACACCAAAAGATCCTTAAAAGCTACACATCATGCCGAGATCCAAAGAAATTCAGGAACAATTCAGAAAGAAAGTAATTGAGATCTATCAGTCTGGAAAGGGTTATAAAGCCATTTTTAAAGCTTTGGGACTCCAGCGAACCACAGTGAGAGCCATTATCCACAAATGGCGAAGACATGGAACAGTGGTGAACCTTCCCACCACCAAAAATTACCCCAAGAGTGCAGCGATGACTCATCCATGAGGTCACAAAAGACCCCACACCAACATCCAAAGAACTGCAGACCTCACTTGCCACAGTTAAGGTCAGTGCTCATGCCTCCACCATAAGAAAGAGACTGGGCAAAAATGGCCTGCATGGCAGAACTCCAAGACGAAAACCACTGCTGAGCAAAAGAACATTAAAGCTTGTTTAAATTTTTCCAGAACACATCTTGATGATCCCCAAGACTTTTGGGAAAGCATTCTGTGGACTGACGAGTCCGGCCATCTGTTGGTGACCTCACAAGAAACAAGCTTGGGTTCTGCAGCAGGACAATGATCCAAAACACACCATCAAGTCGACCTCTGAATGGCTGAAGAAAAATAAAATGAAGACTTTGGAGTGGCCTAGTCAAAGTCCTGATATGAATCCTATTGAGATGCTGTGATACGACCTTAAAAAGGCCGTTCATGCATGAAAACCCTCCAGTGTGGCTGAATTACAACAATTATGTAAAGATGTGTGGGCCATAATGCCTCCACAATGCTATAATTCATTGCAAGTTAGCATTGCAGTTGTTGCTGTTAAGGGTGGCCCAACCAGTTATTAGGTTTAGGGGGCAATCATTTTTTCACACAGGGCCATGTTGGTTTGGATTTTTTTTCTCCCTTAATAATAAACACCTTCATTTACAAACTGCATTTTGTGTTTACTTGTGTTGTCTTTGACTAATATTTATGTTTGATGTTTTGAAACACTTACGTGTGACAAACATGGAAAAAAATAGAAAAACAGGAAGGGGGCAAACACTTTTTCACACCACTGTATCACATTACATTTTCCTTTATAATATGCTGGTATTACTAAGAATTCGTTGTTCCATCAATGAGGCAAGCCATCCTGGCCCAAATTCAGAAGACCCACCATCATATTAGTACCACCACCATGCCTCACAGGTTAGCTAAATAATTTACACTGGAATGTGGTGTTTTCCTTTCTTCAGACATAAAGCTTCATAAGGCTTTTTTCCAATAGCCATCTGGCTTAGCCATGTGATTTATAACAAACTGCATATGTGTCCTTTTTTGGAGAGCAGCGGCTTTCTCACTGTAACCCTGCCATACACAACATTGTTTTTCTGTGTTTTCCTGATGGTCGAATCGTGAACATTAACACAATCAATGTGAGAGAGGTCTTTAGTTGCATAGAGCATGGCTTCCTTTGTGACCTTGTGGACTACTACACGCCTTGCTCTTGGAGTGATCTTTGTTGGTCAACATGTTTTGTGAAGTTCAGCCTTTGATAAATTCCTGTTCCTTGAAATACAACATTCCAATTAACTGTTAAACCTATAGGTTCACAAACTCACAGATACTTAATGTTGGATAATTTTTCTGAATAAATAAATGACCAATAATAAAATTTTGTTTCTTATTTGTTTAATTAATTTAAATTGTTTAATTTTTTGTTTCTCCTTTTAAGGCATGAGTGGAAGTCCTGTTAACTTTTCTATCAAGGCTGCATGTGTGTATACCACAAAGCTGGGACATTAAATGTAACTCAGCATTTACCATAATTTTGAGTGTGGAAGGGGAAGTACACTACACAACAATCCTGATCTGAGGGTTAAGCAAAGATTACAATGGTTTTATTTAAAAGTAATTACTGTATGAAACCACTGTAATTCACAATATCTAACTATATATACAGCATACCTAACTCTCTCTCTCTCTCTCTCTCTCTCTCTCTCTCTCTCTCTCTCTCTCTCTATATATAGTGGCGCTTGAAAGTTTGTGAACGCTTTAGAATTTTCTTTATTTCTGTGTAAGTATGACCTAAAACATCACCAGATTTTCACACAAGTCCTAAAAGTAGATAAAGAGAACCCAGTTAAACAAATGAGACAAAAATATTATACTTGTGTCAGGGGTCACTTTCTGGCTGCTAATGGCCAGGAGTTAACCCGGTTTGGCGGTGTGAGCAGCAGTGTGATCGCGTGTGTGTCAGACCTTCCCGGGCTTGTTACGGGTAAGTGGCAACACCTGCTGCTGAGCCCTTATAAACACACATTGGTGGCTCACTTGGTGTCGCTGCATTCCACATGTTTCCGGTTCTTGTTTCGGACAGCAAGTCCTTCTCTTTTTCCTCCTGCAATTTTTTCGTTAGGGACAGTGGTACGTCTGGGGACGTTAAGGTTTCCAGACGGGGGCTGCTAGGAGGCAGCCTAGGTAAACCAGGGCCCCGGATAGGGTAGGGGCAGCTTTGTTTATTTCTACTTTTTGTTTTCTGGGCTGCTCTGGCTGTTTTCAGCCGTGCCTCCACTGTCTTGTCACTCATGCCCCCCTTAGGGGAAAAACCTTTTTATCCTCCGATCGCACTTAGAATAGGACGTAGAGCTTAATAATAAGCACACTCAGAACAGCAGCGCAATACGCTTCCGACGTGCACTTTCTTTTATTTTGTTTTATTAGTTAATTATATCTTCGGTTTGTTTACTTTTCATTTATTTATTTTTATTTTGGTTATAACTACCATCTGGAGCTAACTGCACTTGGGTCCCAATCCCTTTATATTTTGTTTATACGATTCGCCATCGTTTTTAATATGGCAAACCATAACAGAATGCAGCGATCAGTCAACGACCCAGCGTTAGCTCCTGGACCTCCAATTTGGAGGTCCCCAGTCGCCACGGTCGGCGGGTTTGTTTACCCGGGTCTCGGATGGCTTTTGGTGGGCCGTTTTGTGACTATGGCCGAGTCACAGACCCATTAGCAAGATTTCTGATCACAGACCTGTAACTTCTTCTTTAAGAAGCTTTTCTGTCCTTTTCTGTCCGTTACCTGTATTAATGGCACCTGTTTGACCTTGATATCTGTATAAAAGACACCTGTCCACAGCCTCAAACAGTCAGACTCCAAACTCAGCCATGGCCAAGACCAAAGAGCTGTTGAAGGACACCAGGAAGAAAATTGTAGACCTGCACCAGGCTGGGAAGAGTGAATCTATAATGGGCAAGCAGGTTGGTGAGAATAAATCAACTATGGGAGCAATTGTAAGAAAATGTAAGCCATACAAGACCATTGACAATCTCCCTCGATCTGAGGCTCTATGCAAGATCTCATTCTGTGGGGTCAAAATGAATATGAGAACGGTGAGCAAAAATCCCAGAACTACACGGAGGGACCTGATGAATGACCTGCAGAGAGCTGGGACCAAAGTAACAAAGGCAACCATCAGTAACACACTAGATCGAGAGGGACTTGGATCCTGCAGTGCCAGGCGTGTCCCCCTGCTTATGCCAGTATATGTCCAGGCTCGTCTGAAGTTTGCCAGAGAGCATATGGATGATCCAGAAGAGGATTGGAAGAATATCATGTGGTCAGATGAAACCAAAATAGAACTTTTTGGTAAAAGCTCAACTCGCCATGTTTGGAGGAAGAAGAATGCTGAGCTGCACCAAATCTACTGTGAAGCATGGGGGTGGAAACATCATTCTTTGGGGCTGTTTTTCTGCAGAGGGGACAGGACGACTGATCCATGTTAAGAAGAATGACCGGGGCCATGTATCATGAGATTTTAAGCCAAAACCTCCTTCCATCAGTGAGAGCATTGAAGATGGAACGTGGCTGGGTCTTCCAGCATGACAATGATCCCAAACACACCACTCAGGCGACGAAGGAGTGGCTCCGTAAAAAGTGGCCTAGCCAGTCTCCAGACCTCAACTCCATAGCAAATTTGTGGAGGGAGTTGAAAGTCCGTGCTGCCCCAAAACATCACTGCTCTAGAGGAGATCTGCATGGAGGAATGGGCCAAAATACCAGCTACAGTGTGTGCAAACCTGGTGAAAACGTTTGACCTCTATCATTGCCAACAAAGGTTATGTTACAAAGTATTGAGTTGAACAAAATGTATTGACCAAATACTTATTTTCCACCAAAATGTACAATTAAATTCTTTAAAAATCCTTCAGTGTGATTTCCTGGATTTTTTTATCTCTCATAGTTGAAGTGTACCTATGATGAAAATTACAGACCTCTCTCATCTTTCTAAGTAGGAGAACTTGCACAATCAGTGGCTGACTAAATATTTTTTTGCTCCACTGTATTTTATATGAAAATATATTCAATTCCATTCTACGAAAACAAATTTAACAATATACAGATTTTAACAATTCAAGTTTAACAATATACAGTGTCTTTTTGATTATACACACAGTTTTTGTAACATGTTCTGGCTCTGATTAGAGCTGATGTTGTGTAAGGCAGCTGTGGCCGATAAAGCAGGAAGGAAAGATCCCAAAATGCGGCTGTAGCAGTTTTACATAGGCTCACAGCATGTACAAGTTAATAAGATGGCTTTTACCATGGTGGCCACACACATAATTAGGATGCTGTTGTAGTCGCCATAAAAAATCAAGGGTGGAGATGTTGTGGAGGCAATTTTCAGTGGAAAATCCAATCTGTCAAAACCTCAATGGGTTATTTTGTTATAATTCCAAAGTTTATGGATTTTCCTGTGTGGTGAAATTGGGTATAAAAGGTTTAAGTAGTACGTGTTGTCTGTGTAGGGGAATAAACATTGCAGAGTTTGCACAATGTAGATTTCCTCTTGGGAGGTCTGGCCTTAGGTGATCATCCAAATGAAGCACCCTTAAACCCAAAATACATGAGGGCATAGTTGTCTTCTTTGGATTAGCTTAGTATTTCATTTCACAAAATGCCTAAACATACTAGATAAAAGCTTATGAATGACTGTCCTCTTTTCCCCAGAAGCTGCTTAATTACTAAAACACAAATCTGTATAGCAAGGACACTATAAATAAATGGGAATATGGTGGTGTAGTGGTTAAGATACTGGACTATGGACCAGAAGGTTCAGCATCCCATGCACCGCCAAGCTGTCGGTTTAGAGCCTTTGAGTTCTTAAAACACATTTGCTTGGATTGTGCAGTGGAATATTGTATCAGTTGGGAGTCCCTCTGGATAAGATCGTCTGTCAATGTTATTGGCTGGAGAACACACATGCAACAGCTTGTAATCATCCATGACTGACTTAAGTGAAGTCTAAGTAGATTTTGATCAAAATCAGCTGTGGCTTTCTGAAGACACATGTATCTATGGAAATGAGAGAGATTCTGGATACAGTCTTCTTGTTTAAGGTGCCACCTCATGTCTTTATATCTATGCAGCTATGAAGGTCAGTGGTTTGGGTGCTTGTCCAGTCTTATCTTATCACACCACCATGGTTTCATGCATGATGTGTGATGCCTGACTCCTTGACTCTGTCCCACCTTCCTGTCATTCTCGCCAGTCTTACTTTGTTTAAGGGTTGAAAGACTGTGATTTGAAATGCTAGAAATGCTAGCAGTGTTCAAAACAAATCAAACAAAACAAAACCAAAGCAGCTGTTCTACAAAATATTAGCCAAGACATTAGTCTGTAGACCAGGCAGTGAATTTGACTTAACCAGACTCCTGACCTTCCCCCTTAGCCTCTTTGTCTCCACTGAGCCCAGACATCCCAGCATGATTATTTCTTATCATGTATTTATTTGTTTAATCACCCTTCCCCCAGGAGCACTCTCAGCTCCTGGTTCCTTTGCGGTTCCTTTGCACTAAGCACTAGGCTGCCTGGCAGTGAAGTACAACCTGCCCCTCTTTATCACAAATACAGCCCCATATCAGTCACCATTACTGATACCTAGTGCTTGCCAATGTATTGGTACCCTTTGAATAAATACGCTCATCTAGCTGGGAATTCCATCCTGGGTGAACACGCCTCCCTACTGCTTTGATTCTCCCCAGCCTAGCTGTGTGCATGCACTATAAATAATGAATGTATTATTATGCATACATTTATTTTTTTAGGGGAAACATGTTTGTAGAGGAGGTGCTGCCCAGGGCTTAGATGCACTAATCCATTATTAACCTGTTTGACAAGCAAAGACCAGCCTTAGCTATATTCCACTAGCCACATCATAGATAGTGCCTGTAACTATTAACCATGTTTCTGAGAAACCTGAATTATGTCCTAGTACTGACACTAGGTCTGCTGTTTCTGGGGCAAGTCTACTGTAATACTTTAAACACTAAAACTGTATGACATTTTTAGAATATACAATTTTTCAGAATCTATGTACCTCTTTAGGCAGATTCATCTATTTTATCGAGTTTATCCTTTAACCTGTTTCATGGTGGCACGGTTGCACAAGCAGTTGTCACACAACTCCAGAGATCCTTGCTTCAATAATGACCTCGGACTTTTGCATGTCCTCCCCATATCCATGCATGTTTACTCCAGGTACTCTGGTTCCTGCCTACATTCCAAGACATGCGTTAGGTTAACTGGTCACGCTACATTGTCCCAGTATGTATGTATTAACATACAATTTCAACATAATCTTGCTTCTTTCGTGAATAGCCATTGATGCTGATACAACTTTAAATAAACAAATAAATCTAATCCAAATAATCATACTCTGGTTACTTGTTATGTGATGTATATTTTATTATATTTTTATAAAGTATTTCTATTTACACTTTCAAATTGTATCAAAAATCAATCAAAAAATTTTGCTATATTTTTTCCAACTAGAAGACCAAATACAGTGCAACTATGTTTGAAAGGGTACACAAATTATTCATCTATATCAATCAGTCCTTGAGATGTGTAAGCACATCAGGAAGGTATAGAAGGCTTCATTTGCAGTTTACATTAGTGGTTAAGTCCTGTTAAGCCTAGCTCATGGAAAGGGACATGGGAGAACTGTACAAACAGGCTGATATATTGGTCCACATGGAAATGGGGTATTTAATCTATAAATTTCATTTGTCTGTCCTAACTTCCAATCTCACATTACACATATGAAAGTACAGTGGTTCTTGTTGTTAATTCATTCCAGAAGGCTTGTCAAAAACCGAAACCTACAGTTGGACAAAATTATTAACACAAAGCTTATTTTATAAAGTCTTGAGAATCTCATCTAATTTAGAGAGTAACAGATTGAAAGTGAAAAGTAAAAGCAAAACACTTACTCTGTTGGTGAACTCAGGGCTAATGATAACTGGACTTGGTGCTTTATTTCCTTTTGGTTCAACCATTTCAGGACCCATGGGGACTTATTTGCACTAAGAATACAGTAAACACGATAAAAATAGCGGAGATCTTCAATGAGAAACAGCTATTCTGAATCTGAATCACTGAATCACTATGTACTGAATCGTGAATTGTAATTTGTGAATTGATTTTATTCTGAATTGAGTCATGCGGCTCGACTCGCAAAGTTTAAGCAAGTGTGCCAAGTACGGAGCAAGCGAAGAGAACCGAGACGAATGTTTCTAGTCAAAATGCATTGAGAAACAAATTTGATGAGTTCCGAGGTAGTTGAGAACTGAGGTATCACTGTTGGGGATAATGTAGAAGTGGATAAATAAGGCAGGGAAGTCCAGTACATATTACATACATGGTCTACAAGATGGGGTTCTTGAAATTTGGTTATAAATCAAGTTTGGGTTTTCATTTTTCAACCCGACTCAAGTTTGGGTTGGCAATTCTGAGGTTTCATTGTAATCTGTGTTTTTTACATTGCAGCTGCAGTGGTGATGAATTATTTTAGCTATTAATGGATTTAAATGTTTTGAGTGTGTAGTGAGAGACAGATCACAAGTTCTTACAAAATATGTACATCATGGAACAGTGATGCATATATAGTGAGGCAGAATATCCTGCAACAACTCTGAATCAGTGATAAAGCAGCAACTATATTATACTTTCACAACAACTTTTTGATAGCTTTAAAATATAGTACCAGTCAAAAGTCTGGACACACCAACCGTAACAAACAGAATAATTGCATGCAGTGATGTCACAATGTGTGCAAGAGCTATTGTAAAGTGATAGCAGATGTCAGAAGTGCTATAGACTATCCCCAAAACATCTCTCTTAGCCTTAAAAATTTAGGTTATCATTTACCTTCTGGCAAAGTAGAATGATTACCAAGTAACCTATTTGAAATTAATTTTCAATGTTTTGTGTTCTAATAATCAATAATATGGCAAAAACTGAACTATGCCTCAATCAATAATAAATAGATTATGGCCAAAAGTTGAAAGTCTGAGAGTCTGAAAGTCAACAAGCGCAGTGGCCAAATCCATCAAACGCTACTGAAACTGTCACTTATGAAGATAGACCAAGGAAAGCAAGACCACGTACTAATGACAAGTATATTATAAGCATTAGCCTAAGAAAATGCCAGTTAACAGCACCACAGATTACAGCTGAACTAAATGCTTAACAGAGCTCTAGTAGCAAACACAAACTCAAATAGTTGATTTGTTTTACTTACTTGAAGCAAAGCTTGTTTTTGCAACTATAAGGTAAATCAAAGAGCTAAAATAAAGCAATCTGCATTAAAATCAGATGTGTCCAAACCTCTGCTCAGTACTGTATACAGTATGAAATCTCAGAAACATACCAATATACACATTTTTTCTTATAGCTAAGGGGTGCAAGGATTTTCATCATGACAAAATCATGGCAGGGACCGGCCATTTGAGCTGTTAATTAAAAGTCACATATTTATTGTATACAAGTAACAGCTAATAAAAACATCTAGACAGATGGCTGAAACTACTTTGTAGCCATAGCTTAATAGCTGCTTTGGAATATTAATGGTCACTTATTTTGCTACAGTGGCGCTTGAATGTTTGTGAACTATTTAGTGATTTTCTATATTTCTGCATATTTATGACCTAAAACATCATCAGATTTTCACACAAGTCCTAAAAGTAGATCAAGAGAACCCAGTTAAACAAATGAGACAAAAATATTATACTTGGTTTATTGAGGAAAATATTACATATTAGTGAGTGGCAAAAGTATGTGAACCTTTGCTTTCAGTATCTGGTTGAGCCCCACTATGCAGCAATTAACTGCAACTAAACACTTTCCTGTAACTGTTGTCAGTCCTGTCACCTGCTTGGATGAATTTTAGCCCATTCCTCCATACAGAAAAGCCTTCTAACTTCTGGGATGTTGGTTGGTTTCCTGTCACATTTAACTGCTGCTTCAGTCCTTCCCAACTTTCGATTGGAATTAACTTCAGGACTTTGACTTGGCCATTCCAAAACATTAACTTTATTCTTTTTTAACCATTCTTTGGGTCGTTGTATTGCTGCATGACCCACCTTCTCTTGAGATTCAGTTCATGGACAGATGTCCTGACATTTTCCTTTAGAATTCTCTGATCTAATTCAGAATTAATTGTTCCCTCAATGATGGCAAGCTGTCCTGGCCCAGATGCAGCAAAACAGGCCCAAACCATGATACTACCACCACCATGTTTCACAGATGGGATAAGGTTCCTATGCTGGAATGCAGTGTTTTCCTTTCTCCAAACATAACGCTTTTCTTTTAAACCAAAAAGTTCTATTGTGGTCTCATTCATCCACAACACTTTCTTCCAATAGCCTTCTGGCTTGTCCACGTGATCTTTAGCAAACTGCTGATGAGCAGCAATGTTCTTTTAGGAGAGCAGTGGCTTTCTCCTTGCAACCCTGTCATGCACACCATTGTTGTTCAGTGTTCTTCTGATGGTGGACTCATGGACATTAACATTAGCCAATGTGAGAGATGCAATTTCCTCCATTTGTACACAATCTGTCTGACTGTGGATTGGTGGAGTACAAACTCTTTAGAGATGGTTTTGTAACCTTGTCCAGTCTGATGAGCATCAACAACTTTTTTTCTGAGGTGTTCAGAAATCTCATTTGTTCATGTCATGATTCACTTCCACAAACATGTGATGTGAAGAGCAGACTTTGATAGATCCCTGTTCTTTAAATAAAACAGGGTGCCCACTCACACCTGATTGTCATCCCATTGATTGAAAACACCTGACTCTAATTTCACCTTCAAATTAACTGATAATCCTAGAGGTTCACATACTTTTTCCACTCACTAATATGTAATATTGGATCATTTTCCTCAATAAATAAATGACCAAGTATAATATTTTTGTCTCATTTGTTTAACTGGGTTCTCTATATCTTCATCTGTTTATCTTTTAGGACTTGTGTGAAAATCTGATGACGTTTTAGGTCATATTTATGCAGAAATATAGAAAATTCTAAAGGGTTCACAAACTTTCAAGCAAAAACTGTAAATATATTTAAGGTATTTAGTGTTAATGACTATATTTACGTTTATGTTGTTTAGTTAAGGGCCTGCTCAAAGACCCAACAATGGCCGCTTGGCAGAGGTGGGATTTAACCCTTGACCTTCTGCTCCTCAGTCCAGTACATTAAACACTAAGCCACCACATCTCAATGACTACTGACTACCAACAAAATATGTTGAAATCATTCTTCATGGATGTCTGATGCATAACAAGCTGTGTTATTTTTCAAGAAGAATTATTGCTGGAGTGTTTAGGAGAGGGAATGTTTACAACATTTTTGCTATTTGTGTGTACTTAGTGAGCATATTCGTATATCTTCCTCCCTACCAGTAGGAAGCACTGCCTGCTATGAGACCCTAAATCGCTCAACCCCAACCCCCCCCAACCACCAACTCCCATCCCCCATTCTCAGTCAGAATAATGAAATGCTCAGTACTACACAGACATGCACATAATGCAAAGCACACTTCAGATATCTGCCTGGTTTTGTCAAATAATGTGAACATGCTTAATCACATTTTCTAGTAACACCATGACACTCACAAATATAACTGACCCAGATATCAATGTCAAAATAGAGACATGCATCACAGTGTGATCAATGACTGCATTCATGCATGAATTTTTGTTTCATTTTTTTACCCTTGAACGTTCGGCATGTGTGCTTTGGGAAAGAGCACCACGGTAGAGAGGCAGACTCCAAAGTTTGGTGTCTTGAGAAGATTTGCAGCATATCATTTATGCCAGTGATTCTTATTCAACTCTTTTACCTAATGCAATGCTTCCATGAGTTCCACAACATTTTGATATCCTGCTGTATTCGGGTTAAGGTGTTAGTGGCATTGTGTTTTTGCTCACTGAGTTAACACCCTTCATCTACATGCTGTTTTAAAGTAAAAAAGTAAAATAGAGGTACGAGATACCCAGCATAATGCTACTTAGCTAAAGAAATAAAGAGATAACCTACATTTCATTAGGACTTAGTATGTTAGATGGCTGCTGGCCATTACAAACCAATAGTTACAAGGTGGCCTAATATATGAAATAAATGTGAAATGTAACATAAGCCTGTTTTAATAGGCACACCGTTTCTGGAAATGCTTACCCTTAGTTAACAACACGATCAAGTTAGGTAGGTAGTTAGTTGTTACCTGGTAATGACTTAAACAACATTATTACTAATCAACAACTTACTTTCCCAACAGTAAGAAGCCCCAAGCACACACACAAATGTGTCAGGTGGCAGTTAGTTTGCATGTGTATAACTTAGTCATTGGTTATTAGCTCAGTCAAGATAATAATGGAAGCCTAGTTTATAAGCTAAGGTATGGTGATGTAATGGTTAGCAATGTCACCTCACAGCTTCAGAGAAAATGGGGTTGGATTTCTGGCCTGGACTCTGTCTGTGTAGAGTTTGCATGTTCCCTCATCTGTGTGAGTTTCCTCAGGGTACTCTGATTTCCTCCCATATCCCAAAGTGAATCACAGTGTCCCAGTGTGAGTGAGTGAGTGTTTGTGTGTTCATGTGGCCAATGTCTATGGACATTCATGGCTATCTGGGCTGAGCTTTTACTGGGGTGCTAAGGGCACAATTCACACTTATGAATAAAAAAATGACCTCAGAATGTCTCTTTGTCATTTTTAGAGTAAAGAGAATAAAATCCTACAATTCAGGTAGGAAATCCCACCTCTGCCAAGCTGCCACTTTTGAGTCTTTGAGCAAGGCCCTTAACCCATAATTGCTTGGATTGTAAGACTGTCCCAATTGTAAGTCGCTCTGTATTAGGGCGCCTGCTAAATGACATAAACGTAAATGTCAATCATTTCTACTGATATAAATGCTATCCATCAACAGTCAAAGACCAATCTACAAACTTCAGTTTGTGACCAAACTACAAGTTGTGGGTTCTAAGACTGTTATTCAATGACACTTCCAACATATATCTTACTTGGTTCAATCAAAAAGAGCACAACATAACTTAAGGAATACTTACATGTTTAGTAACAAAAGTAACATTTTCAAGGTTCCACTTGACTGCTGCATTATTTGTTTCTATGTCAAGAAAAATAAATTGCTGAAGGCCATTTTGGAAAATTAGGTCTAATAATGTAAAAACAGATGCTGGCTGATGATGATGTTAAAACCCTCACTCCTTATCTGACAAGGTTACTCCCTGAAATTGATTAAGCAGGCATGAGAATGAATGAATGTATGAATGAATGAGGTTATAAGCTAGATATTGATATGGCAATACCAATGTTTCTAACACAAACATTTTAACTAATACACTACTTTCCCAACAGTCTTCACTGATCCTCTGGAAATTGTTCCCAATAGGTTCATGTGTACTTAAATGTATGTTTACTGCTAGATGACTATTCATTCAATATTCTCAAGTTTCATAAAATATTACATACTTGTTTCTACACTCATTGTACATTTTTTTCAGTTCAATTTACAATATAAAAACACTTTATGAGTTACAGACTGTAGCCCATCTATTTCTCTACATACTCTTGCTTCTCTTGTTAGTCTCCTTTACTTTGTTCACTGATGGTCAGGACCCCCAGAGGACCACCACAGATCAGGTAATATTTGGGTGGTGGATCATTCTTAGCACTGCTGTGACAATGATGTGCTGGTATGAATGGATCAGACACAGCAGTGTTGCTGGAGTTTTTAAACACCGCAGTGTGACTGCTGGACTGAAAAAAGTTCACCAACAGAAATGTCCAGCCACTGTAGGCAGCATCCTGTGAGCACTGATGACAGATTAGAGGATGACTAACACAAACTATGCAGCAACAGATGAGCTGCTGTCTCTGACATTACATCTACAAGATGGAGCAATAAGACAGATATGTCTAATAGAGTGCACAGTGAGTGAACACAGTTTTCAATAACTCCAGCAGCACTGCTATGTCTGATCCAATCATACCAGCAAAACGCACACTAACATACCACCATCACATACAGTGGTGTGAAAACAGTGGTGTTTGCCCCCTTCCTGATTTCTTTTTTTTTGCATGTTTGTCACACTTAAGTGTTTTGGAACATCAGACCAATTTAAATATTAGTCAAATACAACACAAGTAAACACAAAATGCAGTTTAAATGAAGGTGTTTATTATTAAGGGAGAAAAAAATGGCCCTGTGTGAAAAAATGATGCCCCCTTAATCTAATAACTGGTTGGGCCACCCTTAGCAGCAACAACTGCAACCAAGCGTTTGTGATAACTTGCCATGAGTCTTTTACAGCATTGTGGAGGAATTTTGGCCACTCGTCTTTGCAGAATTGTTGTAATTCAGCCACATTGGAGGGTTTTCGAGCATGAACGACCTTTTTAAGGTCATGCCACAGCATCTCAATAGGATTCAGGTCAGGACTTTGACTAGGCCACTCCAAAGTCTTCATTTTGTTTTTCTTCAGCTATTCAGAGGTGGACCTGCTGAGGTGTCTTGGATCATTGTCCTGCTGCAGAACCCAAGTTCGTTTCAAGTTCGATTTGTTGGTAGACAGCAGAATTCATAGTTCCATTTATCAAACAAGTCTTCCAGGTCCTGAAGCAGAAAAACAGCCCCAGACCATCACACTACCACCACCATATTTTACTGTTGGTATAATGTTCTTTTTCTGAAATGCTGTGTTACTTTTACGCCAGATGTAATGGGACACACACCATCCAAAGAGTTCAACTTTTGTCTCATCAGTCCACAGAATGTTTTCCCCAAAAGTTTTGGAGATCATCAAAATGTGTTCTGGAAAAATTGAGATGAGCTTTAATGTTCTTTTTGCTCAGCAGTGGTTTTTCGGCTTTTGTGACCTCTTAGATGAGTCGTCACTGTGCTCTTGGGTTAATTTTGGTCGGCTGGCCACTCCTGGAAAGGTTCACCACTGTTCCATGTCTTCACCATTTGTGGATAATGGCTCTCACTGTGGTTCGCTGGAGTCCCAAAGCTTTAGAAATGGCTTTATAACCCTTTCCAGACTGATAGATCTCAATTACTTTTTTTCTGAATTGTTCCTGAATTTCTTTGGATCTCGGTATGATGTGTAGCTTTTACGGACCTTTTGGTGTACTTCACTTTGTCAGGCAGGTCCTATTTCAGTGATGTCCTGATTGAGAACAGGTGTGGCAATAATCAGGCCTGAGTGTGGCTAGAGACAGTGAACTCAGGTGTGATAAACCATAATTAAATTATGTTTTAACAATCAAACTTTTTCACACAGGGCCATGTAGATTTGGATTTTTTTCTCCCTTAATAATAAACACCTTCATTTACAAACTGCATTTTGTGTTTACTTGCGTTGTCTTTGACTAATATTTAAATTGGTTTGATGTTCTGAAACACTTAAGTGTGACAAACGTGCAAAAAAATAAAAAATCAGGAAAGGGGCAAACACCCAAGAGTTCAGCAACGACTCATCCAAGAAGTCACAAAAGACCCCACAAAAACATCCAAAGAACTGCAGGCCTCACTTGCCTCAGTTAAGGTCAGTGTTCATGCCTCCACCATAAGAAAGAGACTGGGCCTAATCAAAGTCCTGACCTGAATCCTATTGAGATGCTGTGGCATGACCTTAAAAAGGCCGTTCATTGCAAGTTACCACAAATGCTTGGTTGCAGTTGTTGCTGCTAAGGGTGGCCCAACCAGTTATTAGGGGGCAATCACTTTTTCACACAGGGCCATGTAGATTTGGATTTTTTTCTCCCTTAATAATAAACACCTTCATTTCAAAACTGCATTTTGTGTTTACTTGTGTTGTCTTTGATTAATATTTAAATTGGTTTGATGTTCCGAAACACTTAAGTGTGACAAACATGCAAAAATATAGGAAATCTGAAAAGGGGCAAACACTTTTTCACACCACTGTATATAGAAAAGTCTTCCATTTTGTATTTTTCTTGAATTTAATGCAGTTTTTTCATTGCATCATTTACAAATATCATGACTTAAAACACACATTAAAGCTTTGCAACAACTACTTGAAGACCAAATATGATCAAGCAGTGCTGACTGGTGTATGTACTTTATCAATATCTGTCTGATTGTGTAATCAGATACAGATAGATATACTTGTAAAGGGTCAGGTTGTTTTGGGATACATGGTTTGGACAGTAAGATTGTCCTCTGTTACACTACAAAGCTGAGCTGTTTTGACACAGAGAGGGCCTGTGGAATGTGCTAGAATCGCTGGGTCTCAGCATGGGTACTGGGGGTGGCTGCTGGCGCCACACTGTGCCTCTGAACTCTGGTCAACCTCTGGAGTACCACGACCCAAGCAGGAAATTGAACTATTTTGGCATATTGGCAGACCAATGACCCTTTATCATGGCTGGATGGCTCAAGGTGAGCCACTCAATAGCCAAGCTGGAGCCACAGATTCACAGTGAAACAGAGAGAGAGAGAGAGGAGATCGAAAAATAGGCGGAGACAGAAACAGAGAAATATATTGAAAAAGACACTAAGACACAGAGGCTAATTAGACAGGTTAAACTATTTAGAAGGCTTCTGAGTGTAGATTATTTCACTGCTGTCTAGAATCATGGACTCAATCCTGTGATCTTTAAAAGTGGAGATAAATTCAGCACTACCAATTTTCAAGGCATCTGTTTAACCAGTAATCAGGGCAACCAAAAGTCGATTTAGATTTTTAGCATATTTATGGCATCCTAAAGCACAAAATATATGTTTTATTGATTTCAAGATGACATTGTCAATTTGTCACAAAGTATTATTCTACAAACCTTCTGAAAGCAGCTTAGGTAGTAAAAATAAGATCTCATTAAACAAAAAATGGCAAAGCGATACTTTTTTCAGGACAGTGGGTTGAGACAGGCTTCTGGTCTAAGGCCAACACTTTATAATTTATATTAACCAGTATGCTAAATGTTTAGAATCTACAGTTTCTGGTCTCACTCTACAGAACTTAGAGATCAAATTTCTGTTCTACAAAGATTGAAGGCTCCACTATTCCCTACTGCTCAGAGCCTACAGCAGAGGATGGACATACTCAATGTACTTTATTATCCACATACAAATTATGTGACTACTTCAGAACGGCAAATTTTGGTCATATCTTTAGAAGGTTTAGAAAGACAGGTATCTGCCCACTCAGCTAGTCTTTCACAAACTCAGAACCAGAGAAAAACAACAAATTCATTCAGAATCAACCTAATTAATGCACAGACTGATGACAATACATTACCTACTGGTAAATATACAAATCACAAAGTAAAATGCAAATCTGTTTGCCACTAAAAAGACAATACACATATAGAAAATAATTCAGGACGATAACCTGTAGAACCCTAAAAAACACGCTGATGGTGCTGTATAGACTGGAAACCACAAACAATCCAGGATGTCTGAAGTGTGGAGAAACGACAAACTACAGCAACAGAGCACACCAGAAACAGAGCTGCAGTTCTGTACAGACTGTTCTAAATTCAGTAAAATACAACAAAAAAATTCATAGGGGAACACAACAGGGGCTGTACAACATCAGTCCAGTACATCCTCACCTGCCATCATCAAAAGAACAGTGGGTCATGAAATACGCAGGCACACAACAAAATTAAGCTCTACCTCTTGCATGGACCCATGTGGCTCACCTCTGACCCACAGCCTTCATTGTTGCCTTTTTATTTTAGCTTTTGTAACTATTATATTTTTAGGGTTGATGACTGTAGTCTAACATAATGCCTGCCACTTAAGAGCTGCTATGCATACTGACATAGAGTTTAGAAATACATTAGCAAAGATTTGGGCTGTAGAAGTGCGTTGCTTTGAAGGTAAAAGAGCTTAGATGAGAAATAGATGCAAGACATTTTTATGACTTTAGTCTCAAAGGAATTTCTAAAAATCATGTATGCTTTAAGACACATATTGCTGTTATGCTTACAGCGTGATGAGTTCAGAAAAAAGTGAAAAGGGAATTCCAGGTCAAATGTCAGCTCTACTGACAAATGACAAGAAATGACTAATCTGGAGATCTTGTTTGTTCGCAGTGTGAAAGAAATATTACAAAATGATTTGGAAATCTTCTATTAAATGAAATACCCCATATAATTACTTAATAATGAGTTTCAAATCTGGATGTAACTTAGGGAAAAGGATATATATGATCAGCAAAGAATAATTTCATAAATTTTTCATTTGTTCTAGAAGATTTATGTAACTGACTTTAAAAGGGTGTGTAGAAAGTTCTACTGCTGTTACTAACTTTCTTCCTTGGCTTCCTATTTGATGTACAAGATAAGCTTGTACTTTGATTTTCTCTTCGCTTTAGGTCAGTTCACAATGTTTTTTTTTCTTGTAGCACCCACCTTTTAGTTTATACAGTACATAGGAAAGTACTAGTTACTAGTACTAGTAATAGACTAGTACTAGTTTGTAGTGTGTATTGCTGCTTTGAAATAAACTCTGGCCCTTAGCTACTTCAATTCTATAATGCACAATTTATATTTCTCTTCTTTTATAAGACAATGATACTTCTAAGACTGTACTAACAGGAGCCTATTACTTTTAAAATGACTATTTTCTTTTTTTAGAACTACCACCTCATTTATGTATGTTCAAGACACCAACTGTTGCTGAAGCAAGCTTAATATAATATTGCTCCTGCCTGTAAAGTGTCGAATGGGAGGAGCCTCTACTGAGTGCAGGTTCCTCATATGCACTAGGATGCATACGTGCATGGTCTCAGCATGAGATGCTACAATATAAAATTAACAACCATTACCTCATAAATAACCATTGACTTAATAATGAAATGTTAATTGAAGTTTAAACTACTAACATATAGGAGGGAAGTGGGTGAAGGCAAAATTGATAAGCTATTTGGAACACCATCTACTTTTTTTGGATCATAAGATACATCAACAACAGCTAGAGCTGGTTTGGATAGAGTAACCTCTTTCATATGTAAAAGCAATTGTAGTGGCAGGACTGTTTCAGAGGCAGTGGCAGTTCTTGACCATTTTAAGTGGGGGCCAGGCAGGGGCCAGTGGCTATGTTAGAGGGGCCAATTACTTTCTACGTAAATGTGCATTGTCACTGTGTGTTCTCCCCTGAGATCCCTCCCCAGATCCGCCACTGACTAGAGGTTAGAGTTGAAGTTAGAGCCACTGCTCTCCTAAAAGAACATTGCTGCTTGTCTGAAGTTTTCTAAAGATCACGTGGACAAGCCAGAAGGCTATTGGAAGAATGTTTTATGGATGGATGAGACCAAAATAGAACTTTTTGGTTTAAAAGGAAGTGTTATAAAAAGGAAAAGATGACACTGCATTCCAGCTAAGAACCTTATTCCATCTGTGAAACATGGTGGTGGTAGTATCATGGTTTGGGCCTGTTTTGCTGCATCTGGGCCAGGACGGCTTGCCATCATTGATGGAACAATGAATTCTGAATTATATCAGAGAATTCTAAAGGAAAATGTCAGGACATCTGTCCATGGACCGAATTTCAAGAGAAGGTGGGTCATGCAGCAAGACAACGACCCTAAGCACACAAGTCATTCCACCAAAGAATGGTTTAAAGAAGAATGAAGTTAATGTTTTGGAATTGCCAAGTCAAAGTCCTGAATTTAATCCAATCTAATTGTGGTGGAAAGACCTGAAGTGAAGCTGAAGCTGTTCTGTACGGAGGAATGGGATAAAATTCCTCCAAGCCGGTGTGCAGGACTGATCAACAGTTACAGGAAACGTTTAGTTGCAGTTATTGCTGCACAGGGGGCCACACCAGATACTGAAAGCAAAGGTTCACATACTTTTGCCACTCACTAATATGCAATATTGGATCATTTCTCTCAATAAATAAATGACCAAGTACAATATTTTTGTCTCATTTGTTTAACTGGGTTCTCTTGATGTACTTTTAGGACTTGTGTGAAAATCTGATGATGTTTTAGGTCATATTTATGGAGAAATATAGAAAATTCTAAAGGGTTCACAAACTTTCAAGCACCACTGTACACTAAACTACATTTTAAAGAAAGAAACATGCACGAATACGTTCAAATCAGCATTCTGCAGCAATTTTACCAACATTCTTTCAAGAACCAATGTTTTTATTTTCCCTTTTAAAATATTCTGAATTGTTAAATAGGTGAAGTCGTGATTTTGAAGAACATACAGGTAGCCTATATTGCAGCTGAGTTGCGTGTTCCCCTTACAGGAAATGACATCAATAGGTCAAAACTAAAAAAAAATGTATGTCGCAGGATGGACAAGTGGGAGATGTCCCGAGTGCTGAGAGGATTGCGGGAATGCTGTGCGGCAGCTTTGCATCATTTGGCCGGATGGACGCTGATGCTGAAGCACCAGCAGCAGTTTGGAGGCAAGTATGGAGTGCTGATTTAAACATGACTAAGTTCAGCGCGCTTACTTTTCCTTTCCCTCCCGACGCCGACTGAGCTGCTTACATGCAGGATGTGTGACTGGTGAGAAGCAGACGCTGCTATTCTGTGGATAACAGAGGGGTTTGGTGTCTACAGGATAAGATGATGTTTGGTGAGCTTTGTATCAGCGTCTATCAGCAGGTGCGGCGGTCTGGGAGCAGTCTGGAGAGAGCTAGGTTAGGGATGCAGTGCTGACATTTTAGCGAAAAGTCGTTTTATGTGTGTGGGATAGTGCATCGTGTCATGTTTGCGTCCCAAAGCTCTTTTTCTCAAGTCGAGCAGCGCTCGATAACGTGCGAATTGTACCTGCGGCGACATGCTCAGCGGGACGTCTCCGAGCGCGCCCCTGTCTGCTCGCTGCGAGACACCAGCGCAAGCCAATCCCCGCTCGGGTCTGTGTGTCTATTTAAACGCGTGCTGGATCACGTGCTGTTTGTTTTCGAATGTTTATGCGCCTCATTGTTACGTAGTGTCCTGGAATCATGCGCAGGCGCATTACGCGTCCCTTAATGTCCGCTCACTCATGGGAACATAAGTAGAGCAATGTATGATATTCTTTTATATGATCATCTTCGTACTTTGAGGGCTATGTAGGAATACACGCTCCCGGGTTAACGTGCATAACCTAGGTCTTAGTTAAATGTATGATTATAAAGGAGCTGGCATTCCAGGAACACACAGTCCCATTTAAACATGCATAGGTTTGTTCCTAACCAAAACGTGTGATTATGTATATACACACTCCCCTGTGAACATGCATAGACTAGACTTTTAACATGTGTAGGAAGTAATCAAACTATTTCAAGAGGCTTTATAGGCTTTATTATCCGTCTAACCATATACCAGTATAGAGCAGAAATAAATGAGAAAGCAACACCGGACTGTGCAAAGAGCAAATATATATAAGACAGTGCAGTACAATAAATACAAGCAGGTACATAGTATGAATTTATGTGGCTATATTTAAGTGGCTATATGACTGTGAAAGACAGGTTGCACAAAATGACGTACTAGTGCAAAATTGATATACGACAACATAAAATGTAATAGTGTTACCTTACATGTTATATCAGAACATATATAAGCATATAAACCTACGTCATTTGCACAACATATACAATATAAGTCAAAAGCCTACATTTTATACCACAACACACAGAAATTAGCTGAAAGTGCCTGATGCCCACTGTTAAGAATGGTGGAGGTTTGAGGTGATGTTGTGTGGCTGTTTTTCCATCAAAGATCTGGGGAAGCTTGTTAGAGTACATGACATCATGGATTCCATGTAAATCAAAATCTGTCTGTCTCTGCCAAGAAACTGAAAATGGACCATCATTGGATCTTCCAGCAGGACAGTGCTCCAAGACGTATGTCCAGATCATCACAAAAATGGTTTACTGAAAAGAAAATCAAGCCTCATTCATGGCCATATTGTCCCCTAATCTGAAGCCGACAGAGAATCTGTGGGGTGAGCTAAAGAGGAAAGTGAGCACACTTCTATTTTAGCACACACAGGTTAGGTATAGGAAAATAGGCCAGGATTTTTTTCCTGTTAAGTCTAAATTCAAGAATAAGTACTCATGCGAACATGCATATGTTATATAAAAATGCCGACTATTTTATCTCCTGCATACATTTTCCATTAAAAGAATAGTTTTCTTCCATTTCGAGAATACTCCAGGTTTTTTTTACACGAGTGATCAATTTTACACGGCATAGTCCTCACAGGACAGCACAATGCTGAGCATATGTTAGCTGTGTTGTCTCCCTGTGTTGTCTAAAGTGCTAACTGCTCATGTGAGGACAGCACCCATTAATCTCTTGCCATGCGCAGTGCTTCCGTCAGCTGCTTGTAAGGAGTCCATGAGTGTGAAACGTATTTGTGTGTGTGTCAGTGTGTAGACTACCCTGGCCAGAGCAGGCACTCGCTGGATTAGTGGTGTTGTGGTGCACGCAGTGTACTGCAGCCAGACCTCATGAGCCCACAGTAATTGGCTGGGCGGGGGCATTCAGTCTAACCATATATTCAGCCCGCTGAAAGGGTGTGGGCAGGGGGTCTATTGACTGGTGACAGGTGCAGTGGCGGAAGGCGTGAGGCAAACGAAACCAGAGCTGCAGTGCAGTGCAGTGCTGCTGTGTCCGGTCCCTTGGGTCACCACAGGGGCCTCAACTGGGGGTTAAAATGGAAGGCAAGTTCAAGATCCACTTCCTGTCCAATTTTGCTCAATGATTGCACGGGCTAATGGAAGGTGACTGTGAATGATTCTATTACTGATGTTTTTTATAACACAGTTGATAGCGTCCTGTAAAGTCCGAAACCTACAAGCACTTTACGTATCTGTATAGTTAGTGGATGTATTTTGTTTATCCATAACATGCAGATGAATAGCACATATAATTATGGAAGCTTTTTTTCTTTGGTAGGGCAGATTTGCTTGCTTTGGCTAATCCAGGTTATAGCCATTACAAATCCTGCTGTCTTGGTGAGTAATAGCCAGACAGGAGGCTTTCTCTAAAAAAAAAAACAACTTGCTTTTTATTTAGCATTCCTCCAAGGTTTATGGCCAGGTGTTTAAAATTAGGTAGGATATTTACTGGAAACATTTGAAGGCAAAAAACTTCTCAATTATATACACACAGCCTTAACAATACAGAAGCGCACACACATACACACTGTAACAGCAAATGTATACACCTACTCACTACAAGCACATAAAATGTGCAATCTGCTTGAGTGCTCCCCCACATTGGCTTAGGTCAGCGCATGCAGTAGGTGAAGGGCAGGAGAGAATTACTGATCTGTAATTACCAAGACTTAGCTGGAAGAAGTAAAGTACAGCACTGTGACTCTGGAGCCCTGCTCTGGGTTCTGATAGCCATCTGTTTGGGTCAGAGATGTCAAGTGAGAGGATACAGATTGTAAAATCCCAGATAAAGTCCAGAGGGCTAAAAGTCATGAAGCTCCTGTACTGAGCAAAGGGAAGAAGAGGTTGCTGAACACACAACAATCGCATGTGTGAATATATATATATATATATATATATATATATATATATTATATATATATATATATATATATATATATATATATATATATATATATATATATAATGTGTGTGTGTGTGTGTGTGCATGTGTGTGTGTGTGTAAAAGAGAGAGACTGAGAGAGGGTGAGAAAGAAGCTGCAGGCATGATTAAGAAAGCTTTCCTGTGACTGTAGTCCTTACTTATCCCAGATTTTGGGATGCAGACTCTCTCAAAATCCACCAAGGTAAAGTCAGTAGTCAGATTGAACACATGCGCAGAAACAGGAAATGGCAAAAACCCACAAGCCACATGCCGGCTCACAAAACCATTCCATGTAAAGGCAAAACTTTCTTATAACATGCCATGTAGATCCGCTAATGATCACAGTTTAAAGAGCTAATAAGTCAGCAATTCATCTCCTGTGGAAAAGCATTTCAGACTTGTGGAGGCCATTATTTCTACTTCTTAATCACCACCTCAGCTTTTATAACCCCTGAAGCCTCAGTGTGTGGCTTGCGGAAACCACATGTTGGCATAGGCCGGGATGTACCATTAAAAGTAATGGCCTTTACCAAACATTTAAGGCAGTCTGCTGCTAACCGAACAGTGTTGTGCTTCTACAGTAGTTTATAAATTCTTAGATCACATTAGAAAGATGCGGTTGAAGTAGAACTTGTTTTTATATGTGCATGGTGTTTGTTTGGACAATAAAGCAGATAATGTGTACGGTTTTTCTTGTGAGCATCCTAAAGGAAAGCACAGCACAGCACATTACACTTTTTTTTTTTTATCTAAAGTTGTGCCAGTTTCTAATTTGTGCTTTTAGAACAACTTTCACACTCATGAGATTGGGAGCAGAGCAATGCACCTTCAGCCATGAGTGGATGAATGAGAGAGATTTCATCCTTGGCATAGTTCATCAATCAGCCAGCACCAAGGATCTCTACATCAGGGACCACTGGGTGGGGGGTACAGATGATGGAAGGGGATAATTAAGCTGTTGTGATGTTTTTGTCTTGTGATGGGCCTTGCTTGAAGTTTTCAATAAATCTTATTAGCGTGGAGCATGTTCAGAGGAGTCTGGTTAGAGGTGTGAAGTGGTTGTGCTGTTTACACTGGGCCTAACAGCTGCACACTTGAGAGAGCTTGGAAAAAAAACTTACCGCCTATGTGTTGGTTTGACTGGCGAAACCCAGTCAGTTGACGCCATAATTCATTTGTGTCTTCCATGCGCCGTGTGTGTGAATGTCACTCGGTGTGTAGAGTGGGGGTTGGTCTTTTTCTCCTCCTGTTTACCCACTGCCTGATGGCCCCCCGTAGAGAGCAACAGCAATTATCACCTTGGTGGAATGTAGGACCCTCGTGTTAAATTCCCTTTGACCCCCATGGAGGAGGAGGTCAGGAGGTGCTGCTCCCCCATGGGGGTGGTGGTGGAGGGGGTGTCATAGATGCATGCATTTCCTATGTTTATAGAAACCTTGATTCTGCTTCAAGAGTCCAGCCAAGCTGACCTTCGAATTTTGAGAAAATGGGCAGTTGGTTATTATATTCATACACAAGGATAATAACACAACTGTAGGCATCAGCACTTATATTTAACTTAATACACTTAATTTCTCTACATAAAATTAAGAACCTAAGGTTCCATTTATAAGAAGCATTGTTTTGTTTCAAAGGCATGTCATTATTTTTTAGGAAACGAAGAAAAATGTATAGATGATGATATAAAGTAAATAATGTAGACATACACATGGAAGGTGATCTCAGATGATACAGTGTAGCCTTTTTATTTGAGATAGATTATGTATTGTTTACTACATACCTCTAAAATTAGTAGCAGTTTCACATGGACAGAACAGCTTGAGGAATACCTCCAGTATATAATATAATTAAGGAAAGGATGTTTTAAGTTTCTGTTGCTTCCCTTGACAAATAGCAGTGGCATGGATTTTGTCTTTTATAGATTTTATACTTTCAGCCACTCATGAATAATGGTCAAACAGGGAGTAGCTATTTCATAAGGCTATTGAGGCTGAGCATATGTTATTGTCAGATGCTGAAATCTGTCTTTCTTTCTCTTGACAGTGCTTCACTGAACCTACCCACACATGGCACATATCAAGTCTGATGGAGCTCCCGGAGTGGTAAGATGCCATATTGATCTACTTTATTGATGGAATGTGTTCATATTTTGATGGCTTTGAGTCATAAGAGTTTTTTCTCATGAATGAAATTCCTGAAACCTACTGATTTTCAGGTCTGTGCAAGTTTTTTGTACCGTACTTATATTTGCACTCTCCTTCTTCAGTTTAGACTGTAAGACTTAAAGTTTGAGCTTTGTCACACTGTGTAACCCTCTGGACCCTGTGCTTGGTTCTGTCCACAGCAATTTGTCTTACTGTGCATTAATTACTGCTGTGGTAAGTTCAACCATGCTTAAAAATAAGGGTCTTACACATTGTGACAAACAACAGTATTCCTGCAGTTTCATTAGATCACCTAGCCACTTCCAATTAGTGCCAGTTCAAGGCTACAATACCTTCTTGTGGACACGAGGGGGCCTCTGCTTCATGATTTATTTAATGACATCAGGCCTGCACCCTGCCCAGCACTTGTGCAACACACACACAGCCTTCAATTGACATAATGATTATTAATGCTAACCCTAACCTTAAACAAAGTTCCCAAAAGGAAAACCTTTGACTCTTTTTTTTTTGCAGTTTTTGTAAAAAATGTTGGGACACATGTAAACTTAACCAACATACACACAAACCCACACACGTTTGTCTTTCTATCGATGGGAGGATTTTCATTTCACAAAAGTTAATGGCTATAGCTAATTAACGGTATACCTAACCCTAACCTTAAAATCAGAAACACAAAGCAAATCTTTTGCCTTTTTTTCTTTTTCAGTTTTTGTGAAAAGAATTATTTTCCTTGTAGGGACCTGCAACATGTCCTACATTGTCCCACAAAAAAGTCAGGTCTTTCTATCCTTGTGGAAACACTTGGTCAAATGATATATGCACTTGACACCCCCCTCCACACACACACACACACACACACACACACACACACATATACACATAAACTCTTGTCCAAAGACCAATTGTGTGCCCTCACACAGCCCCCCAGAAGCAACCTTAGCCTAGTATGTTTTTGAGACACTCAACACCTGAACATCACTTCCAAAGTAGTAGGCATGATTGTTATATAATTAATTCTTAATTTACCATCAATCACCCTTCAAATACCAATAAATGTTGGCATCCCAGGTAGTTATAAGAAATTCAAGTTTTTGTTAAATCTTATACTGAATAAATGAGAAAATGCTGTTTTAACTGAAGTAAATTTAATCTGAGAAATAAATTCCTCATCAAGAAATATTATTTTTAACAAAACCATATATTCCACATTTTTGGCATCCTTAGACATTCTTAGAAACCAAACATAACTGAAGCATTTTTTTCCAATTGCTGTATATTTTACTTTTTAAGGTGATAAGAGTGTACTTCTAAGCTATAATTCTGTTACATGGGTATACTGTATATGGTATATAGGTATACAGTATACAGAGGTGGCATTGAGGTGACGTTCCAACATGAATTTACCAACATGAAAAAGACAAGAGAATACACAATTCAAGAGAAATGCTTGTAGACCTTTGTCAGGGAATGGCTATATAAAACAGTTGCTAACCTGAAAATGCCCAAATCTATAGTTAGGGTAATAAAAAAAAAATAAAAAAACTGGAATTGTGACTTCCATGCGTTGCCTGACTGAAGACCCAAGTTTATTTTTCCCCCACACACAGTGAAGAGGATGGTAAGTGATGTTAACACTCTCAAAGGGTCACTGTTGAAGAGTTACAGAAAAAAGTAGCATCTTGTGGTCACCAACTCTCCAAAACTAACATCAGATGCTACCTCCTTGCCAAGAGAATATTTGGAAGTCATGCCAGGAAAAAGCCTTTTATGGCAAATAACCACAAATGTAAGTGTCTGGAGTTCACTGAAGGCTACTGGAACTTTGATTGGATTTGCTATGGTCACATGAAGTGAAAATGGAGCTATCTGGCAACAAACGCTCAAGGGGGGTTTGGTGTAAAATGAAGAATGACTATACTGCAAAGAACCTCAAGGTGATGATGTGAGCAGTTTTTCTACCGAAGACCCTGAAAACCTTGTTAGGGTACAGGGCATCATGGGTTCCATGAAATACCATTTGCATGTAGAGCATTTGTCAGACACATTTATCTAGAGCAACTGACAACTGGTACAGTCTAACAAGGTAAAATCCAAGCAAGTCAAGGTTAGGGGCCTTGCTCAAGCATCCACAGTAGCAACTTTGGCAGAGCCAGACCTTGAAGTTCTGGCCAATAGCCAACTTTAGCATTTTCCTTGCAGCTGATGACTCTAAATTCATTCATTAGATGACCAGATGGTGTAGTGCTGTTTGCTACATTTACATTTCTAGCATTTAGGCACCCGAATCCAGAGCGTCTTACAACTTGTATATAATGTGAAATCGAAGTAATTGAGGGTTAAGGCCCAGAAGTGGAAGCTTGCAGTGCTGGGACATGAGCCCTGGACCTTCTGGTCAATAGGCCAGTTCCTAAACCGCCCATCACAGGTTGCACTTCAGAGAGTGTGTTTCCATTGCTCAATAGTCCAGTGACATTGGAGTCCATTACATCACTCAAAAGTGATACTCTGCAATTACAGTCTAGTGTGTAGCTTCCGGGACAATCAAGGAAATGCCCAATTATTGTTTTTTTGGTGAATCTCTTCATTCTAAAGAGTGCCTCATTATGAGTGTATTTGCTGTTTTGGTTATTTGCTTGCTAAATGCTATAAAGGTAAATTATGGTAATATTAGCTAAATTTATTATAACACAGAGAGAGAAACAGGGGGTTAGAAAGAGAAAGAGATAAAGAAGTTCTGAGTGAACAGTGAAAGTCTGCATTTCACTCTTACCCTAAAAACATGAACAGAGTAGTAACACTCTTGGCCTATGTAGCTTGTGTCTGGTCTAGTAAGCCAGGACAAAAGGAGCACCACACAGCTCCAGTCTTTTACTTCAAGGACACCTCTATTATATATGGACTCAATGAGGCATATATTTGTATACTAGGAACTTGCAAACTATACATCCCTTGTCATCTTTGTTAAAAATTACCCCAAACACATACCATTCAGTGACGTTTTGTGGGAAATGTGAAGCTGTAATGGATAATTCACATTACACAGTTTGCAATACATGCTGTACTCAATGTTTCTATATTTATTCTGAAGGACAGTACAGAAAGAACGAGCTGTTAATGTTCACATATTTCTAAGATACTTCAAGTAGTTTTTTTTTTACTCCACATTTTTAATGTATGGCTGAGTTAAATGATCATTAGCAGGCAGCTTTTTGCCAGTTTCACAGTGGGACCAGGCTCACTATTCGGCACCACATCAGAAGCATTGAACCTGTGAAACACTGGAACATTACCCCAAGTGATGCAGCAGAGATCAAGTTCATTAATTCGAAGCAAACATATGCCCAGAAAGAAAGAATCAAAGGCAATGATTGGAGAGGATGGTACTGGGAGTTCCTTGGCCCCTGTCTAAATCAGTTAGGAGCTTAGGCTTTGTGAATTCTTCTGTCTCTAGAGGCTGGCAGGGTAATTATTGCCGATGGTGCACGTATTGGACTTGGTGAAAGTCCAGCCCCCACTGTTTGCATTCTTGTTGCTCCCCGTCAATGGGCAGCCATGGGCCATGAGGATTGTCCAGAACGCTGAGTCCAGCCCCCTCCTGATCACAGTGCATCCTGTCTCCACTCCTCCCATTAGTCCCTCTCTTCTTCAGCATCTCCCCCAGGAGAATGGGAGCAGGCCAGGAAGGCGATAAACACCCATCTTTGACATGTTTGATGGGGGCCCTGTCAGACAAAGCCCTCTTTGCTGCTCGTCCATGTGGAAAATGGCGGTGGTGGAAGAGGGAGGACAATTAGTGGGATCTGCTAATCAGGCGGTCAGAACTCATTTAATTGACATGTGAAATTTTGTTTAATCTAACATGTCGATAGGCAGTATGACAATGGACTGGCAATCAGAAAAGCACAGGTAGTGTTGCCAAGAACTTGATAGCTGATTTGTGAAGGATAGCCTTTGTGAGTTTATGTGTATGCCTATTTGTGTTTGTGGCAAAATGTGAGCAGACATGAATTAAATACCAATGTGCCTGTAATGCTTTTGGATAAATACCTTTGCAATACTCTGTCTTATCTGTTTGGATGTGGTTTTGTCTGTTGCAGAAATTAAAATGATTTCATTAACATGATTCTAATGACCTGGAAGGTTGGGAATGGAACAAAACCTGACACAATACAGTCTAAAGTTATGAGATGAAATTATATGAAGTGTATAGAGAATATAAAGTATACTGTATGTTGTCTCATTAGAACCTGTAGACAATAAAATATTATACCATTTAGTGTGAACATGGCTGGATCACCCCTCATTGTTGAATGGGTTGTTCAAAAAATTGGTCACCTGTGACTGAAACATACTTAATAGCGTGTAATACTTCCATGAATTCTGGCGAGAATTTCCTTCAGACTGGGATTTCTGGAACTGCTGGTAGACTCGTACGCTTCGATACACCTACAAATTCAGCTACTTCCTTCACACTATGGCCTTTGGCACGTCCAAATGCAATCACACCTTTTTGTGAATCATTAACATTTGCTGTGCAATGTGCGATGTTCCACACATTGAACAAGGCATTCATTGAAATGTACCACCTCTTCTCAATCTAAGAATCCCAGTCGCACACCCCGCAGGTATTTATAGCCCGATCATCCTCATGCAGCAATATCTGCAGGAGCCTGAAGTTACTACCATCTTAAACACGCAAGGTATTTTATGTCCGGGGAGTACAGTTTGTAATAATCATACCCTTAGGAAGTTTAGGTGCCAGGTTTGTTCAGTAAGGTAGCCCTGACACAGTCATATTTAACTTTCATTCTTGTGCATCATGTCTGCTATATTACACTGTACAATCTGTTCAGCCTTTCCTTTAATTCCTTTTAGCATGTACTGAATATCTACAGGGGTAGTATGTACAGGCCAGCGTACATTTTATAATGAAAATTTGCATAAACATGACATGATGTGGAACCGTATATGTTAAGTTCTCACATGTTTTTACTCTGTTATCTTTAGTTTTTGAAAGAACCGGTACAGGACTGGAAGAGTCTAACTCCTGCAGGAACTTCACGTGTATCCAGGATTTAAACTGGAGATAAGGTATGTCTTATAGCGATTTACCGTACAGTGTCTATGAGTGTGTTTGTGTATGCATGTTTCAGGGAAGATTTGGTGTTGTTCTTTGAAGTGGGAGATTACATGAGTTGTACAGAAATCCTTTTTTAAGCAAGAGTGGATTAGGTTTAACAGGAAGGAGCATAGGAGATTGAGTATAAATGGGAGATGTGAACAAATTCTGATCCTCTATATCATGTGACTGGAATAGGACTACCTGCTTCTTATCGATGACCCTCTGATGGAAGCCGTTGATTGATTTATTTCAGTCATTTAAACTCTGCAGGTTTGGGCTCGTGCAGCTAGAAGAATCCATGCTTCTTATTCATAAGTGATGTCTCATTGCCGTTTAGTCACTGGAACTCATTAAATCTTTCTCAAATAGAATCAGAAGTACAGATCAAATCAGCGTCAAATTAGAGTTGTACATTAAACTGTTAAAACCGAAACGTTATGAGTATTTTACTTTAGGAATCAGGCTAATGTTTCTGTGCTTTTCACTGAGGCATGCACAGGGTGTGGAAAATTTTTTGATTATCTTAAGGGTCACCTCTAGATAATAGGTGTGTGAAGTTTTGTAAAAGAAAGATAAATAAATGTAGATGAACTATACTTTATTTTTACTGCAGCTATTATTGATATGATGTGTACTTTGACTTTCCATTTAGGTTTTTTTTCTCTACTAGTCAAAGACACTGAATAAAATTGTTCGTTTGCAGTCTTTTTCACCCTCTAGAAGCTCACGATGAATATACAAGTGAACAACAGTATCTGTGAATTCCATAGTAAATCAGAGATAAAAACAAACTTGAGGTGACCAACAACATTCTACCCAGGCAATCTGGAGGTGCGCCACTTTTCTGTCAATCATATTCGAACGCATGGCTGCATGTGTTTGGGTGTGGCTTTGGAGGAAACACAGAATGTGTGCCAAATTTTTCAGATTTCCTAGAAAAAAACAAAACTGTACACTGTGTACATAAATTTACTAAATGTCCCATCCAGTTTGTAGTGAATACCTGCACACAGTTTCCATCCCTGAGGTTGTCAGTTTATCTACACTCACGATCACTTTATTAGGTACATCTTGTCTCTACACGTCCATTTTATCAGTTCCACTTACCATATAGATGCACTGTGTTGTTCTACAGACTGTAGTCCATTTGTATCTTGACATACAGTGATACCCTGGTTCTCGTTAAGCTTGTAGGCTTGTTGAGAACCGAAAATGACAAGTACTCAACAATTTTTTTCAATAAGGAATGATGTAATATATATCATGTCCAATTATTGGACTCATCATGTCCAATAATAGTTTATCTTGCTTGCGTATATTTACATAATATATATATTTATGGGCGGCACAGTGGTGCGGTGGGTAACATCGCTGCCTCACAGCAAGAAGGTCCTGGGTTCAATGCCAGGGTGGAGTGGCCTGGGTCCTTTCTGTGTGGAGTCTGCATGTCCTCCCCTAGTCTGCATGGGTTTCCGCTGGGCACTCCGGTTTCCTTACACGGTCCAAAGACATGCTAGTTATGTTAATTGATTACACTAAATTGGCCTAGTTTAAGTGTGGTGTCTGGCATCAAAGTGGCAGTGGGCGGACCCCGCATTCGGTGGGACAGGCGCCAGGAAAATGATGATGATGATGATGATGAGATATATAAATCAGAAAAAGTTGGGACAAGCAACATAAACTATTATTGGACATGATGAGTTTTTTTCACAAATAGATATCCATGATGTTTTAAATAGAACACAGTAATCAATGGCAGAAATGAAGTCCAGTGTTGGACACCATAACTCTAATGTTTTTCTGCTTGGAAGGTGCAGACCTGTTTTGGATTTTCAGATACATAATCAGATACATAGATACTTCTTATCAACATCTCTTGAAAGCAGATGTAAAGAACAGAACCAGCCTCTCAATTCACCAACAAACAATCTTCTTCCATTGCAATAATGATATGCATGCATTAGCTCTTATGGTTTTGAGCAGCCACTGGGATCAGAGCCAGCATTGGCCAACTGAGGAAGAACTTGGGAGAAATGGGTTTACCACAGTCAAAGCTCACCCCCACTTTCCTGCTGCTTACCCCCAACAGAGGGTCCACTCTTGCTCCGACACTCTGCCCTGACAACTGACTACTTGAACAATTGCACCAAAATAGGTGCCTTGCTGGTCTCCATGACAAGCCATGCATAATCAGTGGCAGCGGTGTGTAATTATGGCTGTCAGGCCCATCCGCTGTAATTGATGCGAGTGCGAGCGGACTTGGCGGCCAGGGCAGCCCCACTTGCGCACATGGCAGCACCACTGGCACCACACTGAAAAAGGTGGTGGGATAAAAATGGCTTTACCTGTCTGGTGGCTCAGCAGTAGTGCGTTGTTAAATTCTTCCACCTGCTTTGGTGACAGTGGCACACACTTACATGTAACAGTGCCTCGTGCATCGGGTTTTTCTCAGTCTTCACTCTGGCTTGGGATTCTTAGGCTCGGTTTGCTGTCGACTGGGTAAATTCACAGATGACAAAGGGGATTGTCGAGCTTGATGAAAAATGTTGTCAAAGCCTGAGCTGCTTAGGTGTCTCTGTGACGAGGAGGTCTGCCTGTGGGGTGTCTGCATTCAGCTTATTGCTGCTGGCTTTTTATGTGCTTCAATTCCTGGCTTCCCGGAGAACATGCAGCGCAGCTTCAGAACGAAATAATTACTTAACTTCAGGGGTGCTATTTAACTTGATGTTTTTATGCTAGTGCATACAGGAGGGAGAGCGGCAAATGAAGGGGCAAACGCTTGGCATTCGAGAGCTCACCCAGTGTTCAAACAAATGGCTAGGTTATGTGCAGTGTGTGGTGGTCTCAGGTGTTTTCTGTCCCCTCAGCTCTTCACCTATTGATTTGAAAAGACTTTCTCTTTTCTGAATTTTAGTGGAATAAATAAGTAAAATGGAACCTTAAAAGATATCTATTTTTAAGCTAAATCACATAGTAGCAAATTCCCTTGTTTTTTTCTGTCAGCCATTTTTAACAGCTCCTGCTGAAACTGGTCATTTGCTGCGACATCAGGGCTCCCATTTGCTAACATGTTTCACATTTACATTTTTGTCTTAGAACCAAAAAATTGGAGAAGGGGACAATGCTTCATCTGTCAAAATGCAGACTGCCGTTGTCTATGCTTCACAGCCTTTTGAGGAATAATGTAAAATGTAATGTTAAAATGCACTGATACACCAAGGAAGGTTTTGGTAATTATTATTATGTCATATGTATGTATATTGTATTTACTGTGTAGCACCAAAGCCTTCAAGGCCCATCACCTGTTATTCTATCAACATGTAGACTTATTTGTTGTTTCCCTAAATCTAAATCTAAATGTATATAAAGCTGGGTTTGTGTCTCCTTCTGAATAGGTTTCATGGTCAGGTGGATACATCAAGGGCTTTGCTTACTAAAATAAAAATAAAAAAAACAACAACAACTAATCTATCTGCCATTGCAGCTATTGGCCAGTAGAGACTGAAGTGGATGGAAGCTTCAGCTCTAATGCTAATATTAACAACTGCTATATAATTTAATTTTCTTAAGTGTGTTATGGGGGATTTGTTTATGAAACTTACTGTGTGAACTATAAAACATTATTGGCCTAACACCTTCCATGCATAATGGAGTTTATCCAAATGTATGAACTGAATGTAACCATGAGCCGGATCTGTGTGTTTTCAGGTGTACTTACTTTGATCTAATTGTTTTAAGAAACATGTTTTCTTATGTTCCACAGTTAATTCCGTGTCATTTTTAGTAGTAAAAACAGATTTTCAACAGTGAACTTTTAAGACAAAAAATATTAGGCACTAAATTAAGAAATTTGACCGAAACCGAACAACATGAAACGTTTTGGCTGAATACCGAACACGTTGTTCTCGCAGGTTTCACAGTTTAATCAAGCACATACTTTTTTGTTTCATTACTCCAGATTAGACATGAATAAACATGAGACTAGAAGAATTGAATGTTCCTATTTGTCAAGGCAGGGTGAGGAAATTATCCAACTTTGTTCACTGCACATGTCACAAGTAGCTTTAATTTATAACTAAGCTGCTCTTACTAAAAACACAATAAGAATAAAACACAATTGTTTAAAGGTAAAACAATAAACATTATAAAAGTTAATTTGTAATAATGGCAATGTATTTAAAAGAGTTTGTATCCACATATGTATAAAATTTAATTGCAGGAATATGTGGAAGACTTAAAAATAAAATAAAATGCTTGAATTACATTGCACCTGTTGTTCTGTGTCTCGTGTTAAATATGTATGTAATTATGTAAATGTATTTTTTTATGAAGTTCACATATTAATACTTTGATTCTTGCTAGTTTTAATCAATTCATTTATGTCCAGTTACCAGCTAAATGTGCTAAATCACAGACTCATACAGGAGGCCTTACATTTTCCCTCGTGTTAGTCCTCATATTAGCTTCTATGTACAATTTCTCTGTTCCTCTTATCACACCTCGTCAAAAATTTGCGTGTGTTACGATGTTCCTCCAAAAGAAGCCTTAAGAAAAGATTAAAACTGCAGAACGGCAAAGACCAGAATCCAGACCTGTAAAACTTTGCTAGCGTTCCTGCAGAGGGTGTGATGCAATCAGTAAGCAGGTACACTTTCTCATTAACCAGGCTTAGGGTTCCACTGTCGGTTAGAAAGCTCTGCATATAGAGTGCCCTACATAGGAAGTAGGCAGCAAGGGCACTCTCTAGGTATTGAGACAGACCCAATAAACAGTCGGCTAACAGCACCATGCAGCATGGTGCACTCATTTCTTTAAAAAGAAGGGGCAAATTAACGTTTACATTTAGTCATTTAGCAAATGCGAACAAAATGCTTGCACTTCAGAGCCCTGCTGACATGTTTGCTGCATTTTGATATCCTATGCAACATTGATGAGCTAGTGAGATTCTGTTTTACAAAGTAAACTATGACAGGTAAACTAAATTGTGTGTTCCAATATTACTTCCATTATTTGTTGTCTAATTAATATTGGTTTCTCTTTTTTGGATGACAGCTAAAACATGATCTCAAGAATGAGGCTTTCAAAAATTCATAGCAGAAGCACTTTTGTCAAAGCATAAATCAGCCTAGTCACATACAATGCTCTGTAGATTCAATGCCTTGTACGGAGCTGGTTGCCAATTTTTTTCTGCTTGAATCAATCAGTTCAGCAAATACAGTAACCACAGGAAAAGGTGGTAACCCTTGTGGTGTCTGATTGGGGAAGTGGTGGTGAGATTGATGGCTGAGCCTCTTCAACCCCATCAATCCCCTCTCACCCCCCATATGCTCAGCCTGCCAGAAACAGACTGTGGAGAATCTCATCAGACATTCAAATTGACATCACTTTCCCTTGCATTGGGAGGAGGGCACTCTGCAGGGGTTTATGTATTGAGCTGATATTGTTTTTTTTAATGCTTGCTTGTTTTTTGTTCTTAGTTTGGTTGTAATGTTAGATTTAGACTGATTTGTTGAGACGAGTGTAGTGTTAATTGCACAAGGTCCTGTACTTTGATCTACAATAGTAACTGCCTTTCTGTTATATTCTGTTATATCATTTTGTTAAGAAGCATAGATAGACTAATGACTATTTATTTTATATAATAGTTTTAGCAAATTTTTTCTTGGCCTCTTGAACGTGATTTTGGCCTCTAACCACTTTTTGTCTCTCAACACCTAGCTTGGGAGGAATTTATGGTCTTCTATTGCCTAAGTGTTAATCTAATATATGTATGTACACACAGGTAGTGTCAACAGTACGAGGTGTCATTTTGTATGTGTCTGAGTCATTATTAACACGTGGAGTCTGTCACTCGTGGCTTGAGGCCATAGCTGTGCCAGCAGTGCTGCAGCACCACAAGGTAAAGTGTGAAACTTTGGAGCGCAAAGCTAATCATTGTGCAATTATATCAGCCAAAAGGGAGCCATTAGCTAAGTGCTAACTGCTGATGGTAGATGCTCTTGCAGTGGGTGAGGGCGGGATGGCTGAGGGTGTTGACAGTGCTTGAATATGTCTCCGAGGCCCTGCGATTTGGTACATCAGCTTTGCTGTTCTACTAGCATTCATTAGCAGCATTTTTTAATGTGCTGCACTGACACAATAGCCAGATGTTATTAAACATGTCAAAACAACATTTGAACAATCCCAGCCTATCTTGTAAGGGCGGAAGATCTGACTTAATAGAATAGTGTTGTGTTTTGGAATTCAGTGTACATAAACACCTATTCTGTCAATTAGGATTCTACAGCCCCAAATCAGAAAAAAGTTGGGACAGTGTGGACTTTTGTTTTATTGCAGACAGTATGAACCTGAGATATTTCATGTTTTGTCTGGTTGTTAATAAACATCCATTCCTGCATTTCAGGCCTGAAACGCATTCAAAAAAGAGTTGGGATGTGGGCAATTTAGAGCTAGTAATGAATAAAAAAATAATAATAATAATGATGGGATTTCAGACAGGTAATGTCAACATGTGATTGTAATCATGGTACAAAAGCAGCATCCAGGAAAGGCTGAGTTTGAGGAGCAAAGATCGGCAGATGATCTCCAGTTTGTCAACAGGTGCATGAGGAAATTACTGAAATGTTTAAAACCATTGTACCTCAAAGAAAGTTTGGAAGGAATTTGCTTATTGCTTCCTCTACCGTGTATAATATCATTGCCCGCGATCACTGATCCCTCAGTCGGCACTGCATCAAGAACCACCATTCATCAATAACTGATTAGGCAAGGGATTACTTTGGCAAACCTTTGTCAAGCACTGCAATACAGACTTACATTCACAAATGCCACTTAAAATGTTACTGTGCAAAAAAGAAGCCTTATGTTAACCATGTCCAGAAGCAGCATCGACTTCTCTGGGCTCAGAAGCATCTGGGATGGACCATGTTATCAGTCCGAAAGCCAGGCTCTTTCATGGTATGGGCTTGGGTCAGTGCCCTTGGCAAGGTCAATTTACACGTCTGTGATTGCAGCATTAATGCAGATAAGTAGACTGAGATTTTAGAGCAACATAAGCTGCCTTCAAGACGACATCTTTTACAGAGACATCCAGGCATTTTTCAAATAAACCAAATCAGAAAAAGTTAGCACTGAAACATGTAAATCCCTTCCAGTCTTTCTTTGTATAGTATAGAGTTGTGTTTTGGAGTTCAATGTCTATAAACACCTGTTCTGTCTATGAGGATTCTAAATAAAAAGAAATACATACACAAATACATGAATCTATGTATCAGACAAGTGCCTGCTGCTATGTATTAAGGAATATGTTCAATTGCTTGACATTGTGAGTATAGGATACAGAAGTCTTTGGTTTTGTGTTTCAGTAATAGCAAAGAAGAAAAATGTGTATTTGAGCCCATTAGTTGTCCATGGGTCAGTGACAAAACAACAGTAGCTTTTAATATATAGTAGCTTTTAATTTGTTTAAAATTGATTTTTGAAACAATTTTATACATTAACTGATTTTAACACAGTATGTACACATAAATTCAGAATACAGAAAGTAAATAGCATTCGAAGCCTAAAACCATGACGCTTCATAGCCTTGTAACAGCATGTCAGTGGTTCTATTTTTGGACAGATGCGCTAATGTCTGTTCTAAATCTCCATAATGGGCTAATGAGCCATTTTAAATTGGGTAATTTAGCCTGTAGGATTAGATTAACATGTACAGTAAAATATGGCATTTTAAGTTGATCATTAACACCAGCAATTAAACGGTCTATACAGTCAGAACTTAGAACTGGACTTTATGGTAGCAGTTATACAGAACACAATTTCGAGACCCCAGTGAGCTACTGAGTTTTGTTTTGTTTAACCAGTACCATTAAGAACAGCTTTGAGTTGACTCTCACTTAAGTCCAGAAAGTTACACTCCGTACAGTTTTCAAAGGCTTTTTTTCTTTAATGTGGGGATTTCCTGGTCTGGTCACTTCACAACCACAGACCCATCCTCCACCCCGGGGAGCACTGAGACTCAGGAACCTGCCCCTGGTGAAATGGGAGGCAAGCTGGAGGCAGACACACTGAGATCATAACTCCATAACTGACAGACCTCACCTAGCCAGGTGTGCGATATGAACCACAGAGGCTGAGCATTGGGAACCAGTCCTGTATGTACTGTGTCCATCTGGTTCATATCCCACCTCAGGCTAGGTTAGGTCTGTTGATTATGAAGTTGCAACTCCGTATTAGAGGCTGAGCATTTACTACATTTCTCTTGGCCTCTTGAATGTGGTTTTGTCCTCTGACCTCTTTTTGTCTCTCCACACCTAACTTGGTAGGACGTTATGGTCCTCAATTAGATTGGTGTTAATTTAATTAATTTAATATATACTGTACACAGGTACAATCAACAGTGTGAGGTGTCATTTGGTATGCATCTTAGTGCCATCATAATTAACACACGTCTGTCACTTGTGGCTCGAGGTGAGAACTGTGCCAGCAGTGCTGCAGCACCACAAGGTAAAGTGTGAAACATAGCTTAGAGAGGCTTAGCATTGGGCACCAGTGCTCTACTTACTGAACCACTCTGGGTCGTATCTCACCTCTTCCTCTGTTGGTTACAGAGTTGCGGTCTTGGTTAACTGGAACCATTAAGTCCATCTTTGGGTTCACTGCCACATGTGAAATCCAGGTCTTGATCATTGGCAGATATAAATACATATGGTTAAGTTCCCTACAGATTTTGGTCTCAATGTGTCTGCCACTGAATTGCCTGTGAGCCTCTGTGCTCCTTGGCTGTCATGTGAGCAGACCAAGGGTGCCCCTACATTACAAATTATTGCTATAACATGTGGGATTTTCCCATCATTTAGCATTTGACAAATCAAGTCATTTACTTATGACTATGTTATCAGATTAGGAATACGAGACATAAGGAGTTTAACATATGGGTTAGTGTTCTTTTCCACATTTAGTTCATGCATTATGGCATATTCATCTTCCTCCTATAGGTTCCATATCTCTGGGGTTTGGTTTGGTTTGGTTTCAACTGTCTGCATGTGGCACTGGTCTCACAGCTGAAGGCATATTGGTGTATTCAATAGATTTCCTATTTTTAGTAGAGAAACCAGATACATCATTCAGTAGGTTTCTGTAATGGAAAGGACTTCACAATATGATACGAATCATGATACATGGGTCGCAATACGATAATATCACGATACGTTGCGATACGATGCATATTGCGATTATATTGTGATATTCCACATAGTTCACTGAAAATATAAAAGTAGCTGAAATACAAATTATGGCTTACAAGCTGAGTTGTTTTAATACATCACATAACAGTGATAATTCAGTGGATAAATTGAGTCAAAACGCTGTACTGAAAAATCTACAGGAGTGGAGATTGTAGTTTACATCCCATTTAAAATGTGTTTTTTCTTCTTTCAAAAAAATTTATATTTTGAGCCAAAAATCGTTCACGAAAATAAATATCACAATATCATCTTGCTCTATCTATTTTATTTTATTTTTTTTTTATTTTTTGCGCAGCCTTATTATTCAGACAGACTTAACACTATTTAACATGATCTTTCTGTTCTCGCCATGTCATTAGGACTGCAAATGGCATTGACTTCCAAGTACCACATAACCAAGCTCTCAGGTTGCACACCAAATGTTATGAGCCCAGAGTTTGTCTTAATCTGAAGTAGAGCTCAAAGGCTTTCTTAATCAGTGTAATCATGATGCATCTTTGAACCTAAAACATAACTCACCACCGATGTAACATAATGTATGCCAGCTATTGTGAAATCCATTAGACATTTCTGCTGTATTCAGTCTAATTGAAGATTGTAAATGTTCTGTCCGAGCACATTTGACCACCAAAGTCTTTTTCTTTTGGCTAGTGTCATTACTCTGAACCTTGCTCAGGCCATCTTTAAGATGTGGGCTTAGGCACAGTTTAGTTGGACTCGGCACAGTATGCAGAGTATGATCACTAACCATGCCCGAGCACGGAACACTATCAACAGCCTCTGTAAAAATCATCTTGTACTTACAACACGAGTAGTGGAAAATTGCTGCATTGTAAAATCAGTAAATCTATTACAAGGTGTATGAGAGGGCTGTGTGGCATCTTGTGAAGAAAAAAAAGGGCCACTGTGCCTTTTTCCACCACAAAAACTTTTGTCATGATGACATACAGTACGTGTGCTCAAGCCCTGAACCTAAAGTGCAGTGTGAGCGCAGGCCAGCAGGGGAGCAGGAGGGGGACGGTACAAGGCAACTGGGCATAGTGTGCCCTAAGTATTCTCACTATGGAATTACTTGAAGAACGTGTGTCTGCATGCAGACAAACAGCATCTGAGCAGCTTTTATAGTCTGTCTGTCAACTGACCTGACTATGCATGCCATTTAAGGGCAGTAAAAAATATGTATGGACAGTTCTTCCAGACAGAATTGCAATGCTTACAGCTTTTCTGTATTCTTGTCTAGCATATTAGTTGTTGATAGCAGTGTGGCTGATAGGCAGCAGTAGTTTTGGCTTCTAAACACACTCCAATCCAGACAGACATGCTCAGAGAAAGATATAAGATACATAGACATAGAGAGAGAGAGAGAGAGAGAGAGAGAGAGAGAGAGAGAGAGAGAGAGAGAGAGAGAATGAAGCTGCATAGCCTGAACAAACTGTTGACAGGGCCACTGATCTCTTCTCCTTCATGCCCAGACTTCACTGGCTAAATGAGTGACCCTGACTGACCCCTTGTAGTGACTGCTACTGTTAGAAGGGTCAGAGCCTGGGTGTCATGTGACATGATCCGTTGACCTAAGCGTGGCAGATGTGTCAGGAAAAATGTCCCAGACGTTTGCTGTATGATCACATGAGATGATCATATGAAATTGAGCTCTATGCTGTGTATAGTATATGTCTAAGAGATGTCTGGTATATTTGTCATTTCTCAGTAGATATCACTAACAACAACTTGACATATTGCACTCATTTCAGAACTGGCTAAATGTTCTGCAGGTTGCTATCATTAATTCCTCAGTAATTAACAGTGATTATTAGCTATTTATTTATATTTATCAACATTAGTTTCCACTCCTTATAGTGTCTTGTCTCATATTAAGTAATACAATCTCTTCACAATGTTATCATGATGCCTGCATTTCTAAGAAGTACTGATCATTAGCAAATCTGCACACTTAGGCTGCAAGTCTGAACTGTCGTTCAATCTTAAATAACATCTTGCTTCAACTGATTAAAAACGACATATTGTCTGGACATCAGTCTAACGATTGACAGTGTTCTGTTCCATTCTAAAGAAGGGGCTTGTCTGAAATCACAAGAACAGGGAAAAACAGCTAGATTACGAGATTCTTTTGTTTTTCATCTGCCTCGCTTGTACAAAATGTCAGAAATGTTATAAGATGCGAGCATGTCATTTATTCCTACTGCAGTGTGATGACACTCATTCAGGAAGTCAACTGTCAAACCTTAGCACCCAAATTTGTAATTTCTGTTTAAACTGAGAGCAGTATTAAATCTCCAGCTGACTGATAGTAACACCTTCTACAACCTCAAATCAGAAAAAGCTGGGGCATTATGGAAAATGCAAATAAAAAAATAGTGTTCCTTACATTTCCTTTGACTTTTATTCGACTGCAGACAGTAGGAACCCAACATATTTTATGTTTTGTATAGTCAACTTTAATTCATTTCTTAATAAACATCCATTCCTGCATTTCAGGCCTGCAACACATTCCAAAATAAGTTGGGACAGTTGTAATTTAGCGGTAATTATAATCATGATTTGGCACAAAATCAGCATCCATGAAAGCCAGAGTCAGGAGTAAAGATGAGGAGAGGATCTCCAGTTTGTCAACAACTGTATGAGAAAATTACTGAAATGTTTAAAAACAAGACAAAAACAAGTCAAATCAGAAAAAGTTAAGACTGAAATATGTAAATCCCTTAGTCTTTTTTTGAGGAACATTGTTTTCAAACATTTCCATAATTTTCTCACACATTTGCTGACCACTAGAGATCCTCTACCCATTTTTGCTCCTCAAAGACTCTGCTTTATGTAGATCCTGCTTTTGTATCAAATCGTGCTTATAATCACTTGTTGACATTCATGTTTGAAATCACATCATAAATGTAGTTTTTTTCCCCTCACTACTAGTCATAAATTTCACCGTCCCAACTTTTTTTTTTAAGTGTTGAGGGCCTGAAATGCAGGAATGGATGTTTATTAACTAATGAAATGAAGTTTACCTGACAAACCATGAAATATCTCAGGTTCATATTGCCTACAATTAATTAAAAGTCAAGTAAATGTAAGAAACACTGTGTAGTTTTTTTTGTATGCATTTTCCATACTGTCCAAACTTTTCCTGTTTTTGGGTTGTAATTTATTTCAAACTCAATAGAATAGACTAAAGTGTGCAGCCACAGCTTCAAGGGAACTGCAAAATGAAGCTATTAATTATTTAATTTTGCATTAATTACTTATAGTATGTTATGTGATCTTCATCCAAATCATAAAACACACAATTGGCATGAAACTATTAAAATGAACACATTGATTAATTATACATAGTGCAGACTGGAAGTTGCTGTACCATTCATTCATATAGACTACCTGTTTCATTTTGATCAGGATCATGGTAGGTCCAAAGCCTACCCGGGAAACACTGCATATAGCCAGGGGTGAAAGTATTTCAAAATTTAAGCTGGTACTACTATTATAATCTTGATTGCTTCATATTGTTCACCTTGGCTTCATGCAGCCTTGAAAAAAAAAAAAATTAACATTGTGTACAATTTTCAGCCTTGCTGACTTTTCTCTTAAATGTCTGAATAATTGTTCTCTGTGTTTTTTTGGAAACATTCTTCGACAAAGGGCTTAACGAATTTTGGCTTATTTGTCTCTAAAGTCATTTAAATATATTGGTAGGTGTGGGTTGCAAGTTTTTGGGGCTTGTTTCTAAGGTGTTTTGCTTATTTGGACTTTCCCCCTGATCCTGTCTCTCTCTAGTATTCCTGCAAGTTAGTTTTGTTTAATCTCTAAAGTTAAAAGAAAATATACCTTATTATTATTATTGTTACGTTTCAACTGATCAAATGGTCACTCTCAAGTTGTAATAGGTGGCCTGTTTTGGGCCTTTTTTTTTTCTTTTGTGAGCCAATTTTCTTCTTTGGGGATGTTTCCATAGACTTGGTTGCTTACTCTTGCAGGATCTGCCAACCTTGTCCAAGCCACCCTGTTGTTATGGAGTGCACTGCTGCATGCTTGTTTATAAAAGGCATCTCACTTCCTAGTTGTTGGAATAAATCAGAGTATCATCCAATATCACCACTTAATCTACTACACATTTTATTTGGGAGATTTTGCAACAAACGTTTGTCTGCCAAAACCCCAAAACACTGGATATTAGTTGCAGCACAAGAAGCTGGAGAAAAACTTAACGTGCTCTGTTCATGGATCAAAACAGTTCAGAAGCAATTCAGAAAGACTTAGAAATTAATATGGAGATGACATTAGTAGATGTGTTTTCTTGCTCTAAGTCTGACCATGACTTGTTTGAATGTGGCAGATTCTCTCGGTACGGCATACCACCACTAAATCTTTTAGCGTTACGCAGTTCCGGACCCTTCCGGCCTACCCCTGGATATAACACAGAAATAAATACTGGATGTACATGGTGCAAGGCCATTGTAAGGTGTCACTCATTCTCACCTAAGGTCAATTTAGAGTAATCCACCTTGTTGCACATTTCTCAAACTAGTGACATGGCTTACTAATAATTATATGGGTACAAAAATGTGTGGCCTCCGCAGCCACAAAGGCACATGTGTCCAATAAATCCTCAACACTAGAATACCCTAATGAAACCAACTCAGAACATACCAAACTCTGCACAGATTTAACCAGGGTCCCTGAAGCTCTGCAAAAACCATTACTACATGTCCTACAGAGCCGCTCAAAATGTAAACACTTGTCTATGTTGTCTGGTGGACCCTTTTCAAGCAACAATAACATTTCCTGTAGCTGCTGATCTGACTTGCATTGCAATAATGGTCCATTTTAGATTACTTGCATAAACAACCACCTTTGAGTCGTTCCTCATTTCATTACGAAATACAATTTTTCTGTAATTTTTCACCTTTTCTGCTCTCGATTCATTTGTGTGTTTGGAATCATTGTCTTGTTGCGTCATCCAACTTCTGTTAAGCTTCAGGTGATAAACTGATACATTAATATTCTTCTGTACCACCATGCATCAGTGGTGGAATGAGGTTTTGTTGTTGGTGTGCTGTGCCTTTTGTCCTCCAAACATTGTTGCAAATTTGTGCCAAAAGTCTTTGTCAGTCAAACCCATATATTCACATTCCTGCTATAACTTGTATGCCTTTAATGCCCAAACCTCCTATATGAACCACTAACCTGCTGTAATGAATGGCGATCAGGAAAATATTACTTCCCTCTTATTAGTTAGCAGTCTAAACCAGCATCTTTTTCAGTGGTTAATTAATGGTTGTTTGTTTGGTATTGTAATGATTAGCTCTTGAAGACACACGCAGACACATACATGGTAGTACACTTGATGAAGGTGGCCCTGCTCATGTTTGAGCGGCTAAACCCCGCCCAATCTGCAAAATAACAGATTATTTTCTTGTTGGTGTTCCTCAGTTACCATGTGGTTTAGTGGTTTTCTTATAGTAGACACATGAACAGAGTTTTAAAGGTTTTAGAGGAATTTTGTTGTCATTATTCTTCCATCTCATCACATACATTGACCTAGACTGTTGCCAGTTTGATCTTGTATAAGGATAGTTATACCGTGAAGATAACAAAGTACTTCTGTAAGTCTCTCGGGAGAATGATGCCTGCTACATGTAAAGTAAATGTATACTGACTTTGTTGAAGTCGTTAGCCAGATATATTAGGCAATTTTCCCATCTGTACTGTGAATGGTTAATTAGTGTGTTTAATGGAAAACATGTACAGTATTTTAATATATTTTACATATTAGTAAGTTTATTATTATTAACTTTTTCTTAACATTTTTAAGGATAGTTGGATAAGGATAGGCATATTAGGCAAGGGCAAACTGGTGGTGGGTACTGTGAGAAGAATTCTTTTAATTCTGGTTAATAAAATAACGTATCTAGAAGGGGTTGCAAAATTTTATATAGACTTTAGGTGTTGCATGTGCAGCAGTATAAACTTTCCCTTCCTTTACAAGTCTCTCAGTGCCTGTTTGTGGTAACATATTTGTTTAATTTTTGTCTATTATGTGATAATGTTTCCAGTACCGATTTATACAATGCCTTCATGTATCATGAACACATGGAACACATAAACACAGAATTTGTAAACCATAAACATGCAAGTTGGGTTTTTGTGTTTTTACTTTTGAAAATGGAGTCACTCTCATAATATTTCTTATTTTATATTCTTGCTCTTGATTTATCACCCCTTGTTGCTTATCAGGGCTATGGCTGAGAAGTGCTAAAACTAGTTTAGGAGTGTCTGTGAAAAGGCTCCCCTTAATCTGTTTTATTAACACTGCTACCTCCAAACCATTTGTCCACACATCCTGATGGCTCGTCTTCTGCTCATTGTAGGGATTTAGAGTGGAGGTGCAAGAGCCCGAAGACGGTTAAAAAAGCCATCTGGCCAGAAAGAGGGCAGGATCGGGGGGTGGGCGAGAGTGGAGGGAGTCGTGCTGGGTGATCAAAATGACAGACAGCAGTGAAAAGTGTTTTGTGGGCTCTCACATATATGTAAAGTAGCCCAACTTGTGAGCTTTCACAGCTCCCTGTGGTCACCAGGTAAACACACAAGTTGTGCTATCAGAGATCGTGTGAACGTGTATCCAACCCAGTTGCTTCGTTGAGCCTTGTATTTAATCTTCCCTCAGCTTGGCAATCTGGAAGAAATGCATTTATGGAGGAAGCAACTGCACTGATATAAGTACAGAATTAAAGAAAGATTCAAATACTGAATAACACTGAATAATGCCAGTAACACTGGTATTAGTGTATACATATTTTTGCAAAAGAAACAAGAAAAGCCCTTTTCATGGCAGCGCTCAGCCAATAATATTATCCCTCCTTCTTATGCATCCATTTTACCTGCTGTTCCCCAATAGTGGCCCCTCTTCCCCTCTTTCTAAAAAATATGTGGAGGCTTCATTTTTCACCCTTCCCAAGTGGCTCTGTTGTGAGAGAGGAACCCTTAGGAAGTCTTTATTTCTGGCAGGCAGGGCCTCTCGTGTTCCTCCAGCCTCTCAGGCCGTTCTCATGCCTGTCGACCCACCTGCTGAGACCCTGATCCTGGTCCTGAGCTGTGCTTCAGCGGGAGACAGTTACTACCCCACTCTGCCTTTGATCATCTGACCACATGGAAGCACAACAGCTGACCACATGTTTTAGCTGACAAGAATACCAAGGCCAGGAAAGAAGAAAAAAAGATGAGAAAGAGTAGAAGAGGAGGGGCAAAGTATCATTCGCTTTATATTCTCAATTGTGGCTTACAGAAAGGATTCATTCAAGTAGTTTTAGTTTGACTGTTGTAATGCACATAACCATGGCAGTTAAAAAGCTGTTTATGTCTTTGGAGCTGAGGAATGAATTTGTTACTTCATGTACAAGTTATTACTGAATTACTTTGGCTGGTTTAGTGTGAAACATAAGTTGAGGTTGGCCTAATAAAAGTAAGCACTACTTTTTGTGTCATATGTATTCCAAATAGTTCCATTTTCAGCTGGTCCTCTCTTTAAGTACCAGTGCACTTCCATAAGAGCAAAACTGAGGTACAGTCCTCAGTCTAGCTTTTGCCTGTGCCCATGTTACATGTTAATGTTTGGCCTCTTTTGGGTTCTACTGTATCTTTGATGGTGAAAGCCAACAGAGTCATTAAAGGTTGATGAAACATGAAAGTAGCATGATTTCTTAATAAACGAATTCTGTGGTTAAGTGTGTTTAAGTTCAATTCAGGAGAAATTTAAGTTAGCATATAATTACATTAAATTTACATTTACAGCATTTAGCAGATGCCATTATCCAGAGCGACTTACAGTTGATACAGTCTTACAATCCAAGCAATTGTGGGTTAAGGGTCTTGCTCAAGGACCCAACAGTGGCAGCTTGGCAGAGGTGGGATTTGAACCCTGGACCTTTTGGTCCATAGTCCAATACCTTATCCGCTAGGCTACCATTATTGGTTTGTTTTATGCCTACATGTGTAATCTGTCATACTTATTTGTGTTATCTTTGGTTTCTCTGTTACGTCTGGGTCACCTACATTTCTATATTTTAGAGAAATTCAGCAATGTCATTAGGCTACTGAATTATATCAAACTGAAGTAAATCAATTAGGTTATTAAATCAAATATTTGCACAAATATTTGTAGAGTTCCATGATTGACTCTGTATTTACTACTACATTACACAGTTGTCTCAAAAATGACATAAAATTACATGAAAAGCATAAAAAATTCCATTCATTGTACTACATTTTTTTATAATATAATAATTGCCTTAAATAGTATTAATTACACTATAAACATACTCTAAAAATCGCATGTTTTTGCATCTAAGCCAGGTATATGCTGTCGTACAATTATGAGAGTATTCTCTCTGATAAGCAGGTCTAAATAAAAGTAATGTTACCTGTTAATAATTATGCAGATATACACTGATCAGCAATAACATTAAAACTACCTGCCTAATATTGTGTAGATCCTTCCTCATGCTGTCAAGGTTCTGATCAGTCAGTTCACAACCTACACATGTCCTGTGGTATCTGGTACCAAGGTACCAGATCAGACTCGTTAGTCCAGCACATCCCACAGATGCCCAATCAGATTGAGATCTATAGAATTTGGAGTTAACACCTTGAACCTGTGTTCCTCACACCATTGATCAACAATATTTGTTGAGAGGCTATGTTGAAAGAGGCCACTGCTATTAGGGAATTTTGCTGCCATGTAGGGGTGTACATAATCTGTAGCAATGATTAGGTAGATGGTACATGTCAAAACAGATCCACATGAATGCCAGGACCCAAGTTTTCCCCAGCAGAACACTGCCCAGAGCATCACAGTGACAGTGATATGCACATCACCTGTCACTGGTTTTAATATTATAACTGATCAGCGTTCATGCTACTGGAATAATTGAAGATATGTTAATGTGTATATTATGTGACTCCAGTGTGTAGGACACTGGCAGAGGTTGTGGCAGAGGGGTGAGGCAGAGGGGCCTGGGGAAGCTGTTTGTTTTGGCCTGTTTTCTGGGGATGGCCTCTTTGAGTGTTCCTATTGTGTGGAAGATCACGTTACCACATTAAGAGTGCATGAAAAGAAGCTCTTCACCAGCACTTAGGTCCTGTCTGGAAGAACAGTCAGTGTTTTGACTGGCTTCCACCTTCTATTCTGACTGCCGTGGAGCCCAGCAGATTGCCTCTGCTTCAAAAGAGCCCAGAAGTACATCCATACAAGACGTGCAAAGGTCCAGTACTGGAAAACAGCTTATATTTAACCTTGACATGTTCATGTCTGTGAAAATGTGTTTGCATAAGAAAAAAACATGATACACTCACCCACTTGTGTGGGTTATTATTCTTGATCTTTTGTATGCTTATTGGCATTTTTTTAACCTTCTGCACTATCTTGCGCTTTTCAGTCTCTTTGGTGCATTTCTCAAATCATTATCACTTGCAAAATATTGCAGTGGATGACCTGCCAAAGCCCATAGCATACTCAGAAGCCTTAGTTTATGCCTCAAAAGTAAATGTTTATATCAATGAACATGTCAGTGTCATCAGAATGGCAAGTTCTTGTGACATTGTCAAATGGCTTAGCCATGATGTCTGTATAACAGTGTGCTCTGTAAGATATTAATGGCAGTGATTTGAAATGCACAAGGCTGCATTTTCTCTGTGTCATATATCAAAGTTACACATTATTGTATATTTGGAGATTGACTGCCAAGAGCTTGGACAGAATTCCCATTTTTGCTTTTACTGTTTGTACTGAAATTTGTTGACAGATAGCCATTTTACAGAAAATACAGACAAGAAGTTTCACAAGACTCTGTAACACAAAGGAAAAAAATACGAAATTAGAAATGTGAACATAGGAAACACCCCTTTGACAGAACTGTACATGCAGTGATCTATGGGGAATTACAGTGCAGTCTTTTTCCCATCAATCTCCTGATGTTCCTGTCTGTCGGGCCACAGATTCTCATCCACATCACAACAGATATCTTCCCTTGCAATGCAGCATGAAAAGAATCTTTTGGAATGTCTTATCCAGCCTCTGCAGGCAACTGCTGTGATGTCCTCACATGCTGCATCCATGGTAGCCAGCAAGGTCATCTGAATATGTGGTTGGCAATCATAAACCTTCCACCTCCATTCTGATTAAAGCTCCTCAATATTTTAGGGAGTGGAAAATAGGGTGGGAGAAACTCAGCATTCAGTAGTGGGTTGTAGACCATTGAGTATTTGGTCCCCAACTCACATACACCACCACATACTTTGGTAAATCACCTTGAATCAGACCTCTCTCATTATCGGGTATAAGATCCCTGACTTGAGATTCTGTTTATTGTATGCACCTATAATGGGGATATGAGTAAGTACACCGTGCTCAGAAATAGCAGCACACATAGTGATGCTCCCTCCCTGTTGGCCTGGCGCATTGACAGCAGCTCTGTAGCCAATATGATTTTTTTTTTAAAATGTGCTTGACACATTATGACAACTAAATCACATTAGGCAATCGACTAATTCCTAGATGTTTTTTGGCTGAAATACTATTCCACAGAGAACAAGTATAATGTATTTTGATCAACATAACAAAATCAGATGATAATCTGAGAAACAGCAAACAGTTTTACATAATCAATTGCATGAATGTGCCTATTTGTTAAAAAATGAGAAATTGATTTATAATCTAGGCATTTGTTTCACAAGTGACTAGATGATGCGCAGGTTAAACAAGTGGTTATGAGAATGTATATTCCGACTTGAGTTCCAAATGTTCCAAAGCAACTGTAATTAAATGCATTTCAAGTTTAATTAACCATTAAAGAGTCATGTTAATTGATATTTAGTTGATAATTGAGTCTTTCTCCCTGTATTCACAATTAAGACTAACTATTAAAATCTGTTCTGTTAAATATCCATATAATCACAATTACATAGTCTGTAAATTAGCAACACTGTGCAAAACCTATAAGTTACATTCAGTTTGCACTATATCTTTTTTATAAACATGCAGAAATAATGCTGCAAATTGTTGATTCATATGTTTTATACAGGAGATGATTATTTAGATTATTCTCTTATGATTATTGCTTTATTCTCTTTCTTTGATATTAATTAATCTTGCATTACTCTTCCTTTATTCACATTGCTGCTATTTGCACTTCTGGTAGATGCTAACTGCATTTCGTTGCACTGTACTCATACTGAGCAATGACAATAAAGTTGAATATATCTATCTATGTAATAAAACCAACAAATGAGTTTTAGAATTAGCATAATAAACCAATCAAATCAATAAACTGCAGACAGTTTTGCTTTAACCAGCTGCAAACTCCATATTTTCCCCTTTTCTCATATGAGTCTCACGGTTATTAGTGGCCCTTTGTGTATTTTACCTAGTTCATAATCATTTTATCCGGCAGTTAAAAATAATTAACAAGTCATGCTCTTTTGTCATTTGCCATTATGAGTCTTCTGTCTAGCAATGAAAGGCCTTTCCATAAGCGCGTTCACATAATTGTGTCAAAATCTATTTTAAAGTGCAGTAATTCAGTGGTTTACAAGACTCCATAAAAGTTCAACATGCCCCAGTAATGAGAATCATGAGTTCCTCCTGGCCTCTGTGTGAGAAAACAAGCAAATGCAAGACATCCCGTATAAAGCATAAGGCTGGAACAAAGGACATAAAAAGAGAGAGAATCCATTTTCAGTGGACCTGCACATATGGCAGACATCAGAAAGTTAATAAACATGGCTTAAGTGCTTTGCACTAAAGCTGTTTGCCAATAGGAATTTTGTTACAGTTTGAAAATGTTTGACCTGTAGTGATTGCGTATTATGTATGTATCTATGCGGATGTGTAGGGAAGTGAATGAAGTGATAACCTCAAAATGTCAGAGGTCAGACAGTGCTCATAACTCACATGTTCAGTAACTCATGCTGAGCTGTACATTCATAAAGTGAGCAAATGGATTTTCACCCTGTCTTGCCATTTTTCACCAAATTTCCTTCAGTGTCTCTTTTCAAACTGTTCATTGTGCATTATGTCAGAAAATGTTGGTTTAGAGCAACAGCTAAAACAATTGCCCAGGTGGTACTGTGACAGTTCTCTAGACCATTACCATGGCGACCCTAGTTCTGGTGATACTAGTTGGCTGGGTCAGGTCTGAGGGAGTCCCATCCAGGTCTTCTCCAGAATAGGTGTCAGACCCACCCAAACTCAGCCTCCTTGCCCTAACCAGGTCCTTCCTAATTAGAGCACTATATACACATAATCATGGGAAAATAATTCATAGTAAGACACGGAAACAGGCCTCTTCTCAATGGTGTGGTTTTAGTAATCTTTATCAAGGTCTATGTTTTTGTTATGCCTAGGTTTACAAAAGGATGTTTGTTTTCTGGTCAGTATCTGTACCATTCCAAAATAGTTCAGTTGTACTTACTCTCTCTATCAACAAACTGAACACAAGAGCCCTTTCCTCAAGTGGCATGTGCTACTTGCCAGGCTGCCATTGTAAATAATAATTTGTTCTTAATGACTCAAATGGTTAAATTAAAGGATAAATAAAATGACATAAAATAAAATATGATGATTATTATTACTTCCAAAGCAGTGTTTAGGTGTGACTGATCACCATGTCATTTTTGCTCATTTAAGCACTAAATGCCTCAGTAAATCAGTTCCTGACTGTTAAGCTGTGTGTGCTGCATCACATTTCTTCATGTCCCAGGAGAAGCTCCAGATATGTACACTATGAGGCATTAGCATATGCGGGAGGGTTGGGAAAGTTGTGTGTTTACTTTATAAGGGCAAGTCAGTAAAACTGCTTTGTAAGCTAGTAACAAAAATTAGAATATGTGTGATGTGTATGAGGTGATTTAAAGAAACAAATACAACTCCTAGCATGGTGACTAACATAATGAATACCAGAATCATAGTTATGTGTAACTTGAGAGAAATGTCCAATCCATGTAGGTGTTGCGCTGGGTTGTAGTGAAAAAGCCTGAAATTGTTTAGTGAGAGACAGGCTGATTTATTCCTTTAATCCATAAATATATGCTAGGATTTTCAACACTTCATGCCAATTATAGAGAGAGGCTGAAATCCTCTTTGTTTTAAGAAAATAAATAATAAAAACCTTGTTGGAAATAATAAATACATACGTGTTAGAGAAAATAATGTTACAGCTCTTGTTTCTTGTTGAAATGTATATTATTTTTGTAAGAGCTATTTCAAATGAATAGAGGTAGAAGTTGCAAGGCTTTGTACAAACATAGGATGCAATCTAATGCTGATATTAGTTGCAGAAATTCCTTCTTGTATTTGCATGTTTTTATGTACACTTGAATCATTTTATACTTTGCTTCACAGGACACGTAAGTCTTGTAGATGATGATATGATTTGGCAATCTATAAGTGTTCCTGGCTTGTTGAATCTTAATATAAACACTGATTGAATGATAATGAGCAATTCTTGGGGTGTAATGAACAGTGGTATGGAAAGTAAAGTCTCCCCTAAATTACACACCCTAACTTGGTGGATACAGTCCATAAATTATTTATGTACAGTACATTTGAAAGGAGTACTGACACAGCTGTTGCCTGTCTCCATAAGTCCCAGCTGGTTTGAATAAAATGCACCCCATTTACCTGATACAATGTAAGCCTTTCTGTTGATCCTAAGGAAACAGTCTTTTAGTGTGTCTTTAAATGTGGGTGGAAATGTTTATGCAAATGTCTTGATAGACATTTTTGTTTTTGTCTAAGATGTAGAAAAAAACATTATATTATATAATATTATATTATATTATATTATATTTAATACCAGCAAATGGCCAAAATACATTTATTTTACTTAATAATCCATGTGTGGATGCAAAACTTCTATCCCTAGGTTGGTAGTCGGGGCAGGAGGGATGGCTCTGAATAATCACCATAATTTTCCATCCACTGTAACAGTGAGAGCACAACAAAGACCCATGGCATAAAAATAAATAAATAATTGATTAAATAAGTGACTACACAACAGTTTCTTTTGTTCTGTCAATCCACTGGCACTCAGAAATCATACGAGTGGCCAGAATGGAAAAAAAGGGCTAAATTAAAAGCATAGATGTAGAAATGCTTTTTACTCATCAGTCTTTGATTACTTTTAATTGGGATGCAATTTTCTGTCAGACAAGCAGGAGCGTATGTAGTATTGGAGATGACAGGTCTGGCTATTTGCAAGAAAATGTGTCAAAAGGAGAGATGGAGGGATGTGCATGGCCATCAGCATGACTGAAGCGGCCTAGTGAGATGCGTCTATATCCAGGGGGTCTTAATGCTTAGGTTTTCTGTATTTATTTATGCTTGTTGTATAACCCAGTATTTTTAAGTTCCCAGTGTGTGTCGTACTTATAAGAATGCGCACGTGTGCAATGATTATTCATACTGTGTTTCCAGTTCTTTCTCTTTCGGGGAGCAACATGTTTTAAGTACACAGGGGCATGCATTAAGGAGCGGGTAATTATACTTTTTGATATGCAACTGCCATATTATTGTGACATGTAGCACAAAGGAGACGTGATATTGCACAAATAAAAGTTAGTTGTTTTCATGACAGTGATTGTACAGGTGTGACTGTGAGACATAGGTTATAGTCCTAGAGTGCACAAATGGGTAAGAAGTTTACTAATCAGTGTTTAATTACATTATTAACCTATGCTTTTTATGTATATGCTGTTTGGTGTGCTTACTATATAGAGAAACTCCTATACAATTGAATTGTTGGGTTTAAGAGACTGCAAGTACAACAAACTAACAAACATACATGTAATTATTTATGTAAAGCAAAGCCTCCAAATGCGTATAGGAGCAGTTATTGTCAGTCCCACACAGCATCAACAGTATTTGATCCCTGTCTTGTGCTTCTGTCTGTGCGGTGTTTGGCGCCTTCTCCTAGGGTGCTCTGTGAAAAGTGGGTTCACTATTTGCCCTGTCCACTGTGGATTTCCACCCATGTTTTCAGAATAGGCACTGGATCCAGAGCAACCTTCAACAGAATAAAGTGGTTACTGATAAAGATAGAGGTGTGAATAGATGTGTACTTCATTTCTGGTAGGTCAATCATAATAATGAAAAGGAGCAGTCATTTTTTTTCAAGAAAAATCGCAGATATTCTGTGAGTAGGTGTGTGTCAATAAAGGATGTTGAGCATGCCACTTTCCTCCAGCCAGATCTCACCATGACTGTTCTCATTTCTTTTTGATAAATCCTATCACCTTGGCATTTGGAAGTGAAAGTGTGTTAATGTAATTTGATTGGAACCAGCCCAATGGCCATACATTTTGAAGTTAGTGATGTCAACATGTTTTCTTAATACAAAAATTAGGTAGTTTATCATTTGTTCTACTTTTAAAAACATTATAAGCTTCATTAATTTTGTCCAAAAATATATATTTTTGGTAGTTCTGGAGTTTTTGGGGTTCCCATGCAATGTTCAAATAAGTGTCAGTCTTTTACAAACCCAGTTGTGACTTCAGCAACCTGCAACCAGTATTGATCTGCTGCTCCATCACCGTGTGTGTGTGTGTGTGTGTGTGTGTGTGTGTGTGTGTGTGCGCGCGCTGGGCATGCAGGGGGATGGAACAGGGTTCGGCAAAAACGCGTCTGCTTGCAGTTATTAATTTAAATTGTTCTTTCTCTTCCTTTGCTGACACGTCAGGGTGCTTGTACATGGCGGGGGGCCCAAATTACAAACCTCACACATCTCCTCTTCCCACCATTTGATTTCCGCTTTTCTCTCTAAATGTGGGCCCTTAATAAGCATCAGTCCATTTACGTGGGATCTAGCTGAAAGAAAGGGGGCAAATGGGGAGGGAATGAATAGGAATTTGAAACAAGAATGCAAAATGAAACAATGAATTAAAAGAAAAACTGAGCCCAGAATAAATCTATATATTTTTTTCTTTTAATTTAGCCATTACAAAAATGTTCTGTGAATGCAGCAGGAACATTAGCCCCCTTCTGAGCTATTATGCTAGCTGTCTGGGGGTTGCAATTTCACACTTCACTGACTCCGACAACCAGTCTACTTGAGTCTGCCTGCCCCAGATTTCACCTTATTTAGGTAATGTAACAAAATCACTTTTAGGAGGCAAGCAAAATTAAACAGAATCCTCCAAAGACACCCTATTTAAGCCCTTTCTTTTAAATACACACATTAGAGGTAGGCTGACTTCAGGTGTGGGCGGTGTAAAGTATATTTTTTCACTCTAGCTATTTTTACATTCATGACTTACCCAGGATATCTAACTGTATTTTTGAATCCATATTGAATAAATAGGAAAACATACTGTTTGGTTATTTTATTTGCCAATTTCGATTGGGATGTACAGTACTGTGCAAAATTAGAATTGCTGTTTTAGCAATGGTACAAAAGACCTTTGCTTATGACCAAGCTTATTTAGGGCTGTAGAAAGGTCAGCTTGGTATCCCGGTGAAGCTGCCAGATGCTAATATTACTCAAGTGTAAGGGGAGGTCACACCAAATACTCGCCACTGTAGCCTATAGAGGCTGTTTTTGTGATTTTTTTTTTCCCCCAGTTTTTATTTTCTCTTATTTTTTGGTTGTATTCTAATACTAATAAATAAGACTGAGAAATAATTATACAGTGCTTGAAGTTATACAGTCCTTATTCTTCCACACATTTCTACGATTAATACAGCTCGAACCGCTTAATGTACGGACATGGTTCAATCACAGTTGCATATTTTGGAGTTCATCCGATTTACATTCAAGGATCCAAGTGACAGCTTGACAGAGTTAGTAACTCTGGGCCGTTTGGTACTGTACCTTATTTGCTAAAGAACCACAGTACCAGAGTGTTTACTTGATGGAAAGTTGATTTACCATATTTCTAATGCGTGAATGAACGCGTGTGTGATATAGGACAGATTGATGATGTTATTAATTAACTGACGGTGGCATTCTTATTCTAAGAATAAAACACAGTATGTTGAATATTGTGGAATTTGCAGTCTTTATTTAAATTTGGCATCTACATTTCTAAAAGTATGAATGTCTGTTCTTATCTAAATAAGCCTCAACACAGGACATTTTCTTGTTACACTTCACGGACATATGCAAATGGTTTAAAGAGAGTGCACAATGTCCCATGAAGAAGGGATTTGGCACAGGACATTATATAACTTGTAATTTGTTAGAATAGAACATATTTCCTAATTATGACAACAACAACATGAAACTAATAATAATAATAATAATAATAATAATAATAATAATAATAATAACATGGACATTTATTCTTCTTCTTATAATAGAAACAACATTACTAATAATATAGTGATTATAATAATAATAACAACAATAACAATACTAGTACTACTTATTATTATTATTATTATTATTGTTAGTAGTATTAGTATTGTTATTACATATGTCCACACAAATGTCCAAGTGTAATTACCATAATATATTTATTATTATTAGACACATTTACGTATTATTTATGTATTTCAAACAACATAAAGTCACAATGAAATACTATTTAATGATAAATGTATGGTCTAATAGAGAAATAAAACAGTAATTACAATTGTACAGTATTCCCAAGACATCACACCTGCTATGTTTATAACAGTATCAGTTTACATAAGATGTAGGCTTGCTTTGACTGCACAATGGATCTAAAGCAAAGACAAGCACAGCAAAATACAGAATCTGGAAGTAGCATCAAACCCATTTCTTTTTCTTCTTGGAACAGCTGAGAGTAAACAAAGTGAATGACCATTTATATTTTTCCAGAATGCCTATCAAAAGGAAGAGATGAAACAGAGGAAAAGCAATTACTGTGGAGATTGGCCTTGTAGCACTGAAAGGCTATCAGCATGTGGGTTGGAAACACCTCTGAAACACCTGTGGACCTTGTATTATCCTGGCATGAGTTGCTTTAGCAATGCTCTGACAATTTTCACTAGCTATCGGACTCCCCACCCCCCCTTCACAACACGCCCCCCCCACTAGTCAATCAACCCTTGTATTTCCTTAGTATAGTTCCCTGTATTTATGCAACTTCTTAAAAGGCTCTGAAAAGGTTGGAATAACTCAAATCTGGCGAGCAGAGGGAATGAGATCTTAATAGTGTGAATGTAGTGGCAGCTGCTGCAAGGGCAAGGTGAAAACCTACCCACTTTTGTTGGGAATGCCCATTTGTGCAATATTATGTTGTTGCTGTGACCTGGCTCTCGTAAGAAAATGCACACATTTTAAATACATACTGTTTTGAAGGTACCGCTGAAGGACTTGTATGATTAGTTCTGTTCAAGTATTTCAAAACTGACATTATCTTGTAATATGTGGAGTGCAGATCACTTTTGGTTTATGCAAAAGGCCATTTAAATGTTTTGGATGGCCAGAGCACACAAGTCAACCTTTTTTCTTTTTCTTTTGCCTCCATTTTTGAAATGAACATGCACAGTGAATAATGTGGCTTGGATGCATGGCATGTATTGGGCCAGAGATGACGTTCAGGTAGGCTGCTGTTTTTAATCATATTAATGTTAGTTTCATCATTAACTAAAAGCTTGTTAGTTATTGTTCACAAACATCTACACGAACACAAAACTCTTTGTTTCAGTTTCATATGTGGTCGTAAATTGCCGACATGCTACTAGCCATTTCACTTGGAAAAAACAAAACAAAAAACAAACAAACAAACAAAGAATTTCACTGCAAACGTCCACATTATTGTTTTTGTCATCATGTGCTGGTAAAATGTTAACATTATGGGAAAAGGGAGGGAAAAAAGTACACTGTTAGGCCTTGCTGTAATTTATACAGATACCTACTGCATTAGTGGCCAGAATAAAAAAAAAAAACCACTGTAATATCATAATACACTATACAACTGTAGTATGAAAATACAATGCATAACATTTTTTAGAAGTTGGTGTTTAGCAGTAAATTGAATTGTTGTAAAATGTGTTGTTAAATAAATGAATAAACAAAACAATGTAGTAAACTGTGTGAATTAATATTGTATTACTATTGTAGCTTTTGTTATCATAGTGTAATATGTCTGTAGACTCACTTTAACAATGTAATTCTTTATAAAAACATAATTATTTTTCAGTGCATACAGTGAAGCATTCTCATTTATTGTAAATCCTACAGTCCAGAAAATGTTCTAGATTTAGTGCTTTGTGTAGTTAATAAGGACAGTACTATCAAACATTTTACAGTGCAATACTGGAAACAGTGTATATTGCTGGATGTTTTTCGTACAAAAATGGCATTTATTTTTATTAAGGTTGTGTCAAGTCAAGTCAGATTTATTTATATAGCGCTTTTTACAATGGAGCATTGTCTCAAAGCAACTTTACAATTTGAGATTATCTCCTAATATCTACGTACAATCCCAAATCGAGCAAGCCTAGGACGACAGTGGCAAGGAAAAACTCCCTAAGTTGTGTGTTGTTTTTAGATTAAATCTTTTAATGAGCATGCCTTAATTCTGACATCTCATGACCCAAACATTAACATCAGTCAAATAAACGGAAATGTAGGACAGGTGAAGCCTAATCTAAAACATATATCAAATTAAATTTCATATTTATTTCAAATATGTAGTGTAGTGTCGGGGCGTTATGTAGGGTTGAGATGCCAGAACAGGAAAAGGGTAAAGGGAAGGGGAGAAAACAGCTGACAATACCCACACACTACTCCAGAGAATACAGCGCCCTCCATAATTATTGGCACCCCTAGTTAAAATGTGTTAAAAGCCTTAAAAGAAATTACATTTTTATTGCAGAAGGATTAACTTCTCTCTGAAAAAAAAAATATAAAAAAGCAACCTTCAACTCAAGAGAAAAAAAAAAATAAAGAAAAAATCCTGACTAAGAAATAATTATTTCTCATAAAATGACCTGTTCTTGGAAATAAATGTATTCCAACCATTTATGTCATTTCTACTGTAGTTTATAAAGTGGATCAAAGTATCTAGGAACCTTTAATTAGTAATTCATCACTTCCTGTTTCCCTGGGGTTTAAATATGGCGTTACACACAGGCCTATTTTTCTTACTCACTCTTAAACATGGGAAAGACAAGAGAACACACTATTCAAGTAAGGCAGATGTGTGTCGACCTTCATAAATCAGGCAATGGCTACAAGAAAATAGCCACCCACCTGCAGATGCCCTTATCTACAGTCAGAGCAATCATCAAAAAGTTCAAAACATCTGGAACTGTGACAAACAAGCCTGGAAGAGGACGCAAGTGTATCTTGCCACCACGCACAGTGAGAAGGATGGTAAGAGAAGTAAAAGTTCTCCAAAGCTCACTGTAAGGTAATGAATCAAATGGTAGCATCTTGGGCTTACGAGGTCTCCCAAACAACATCAGGCGCTATCTACATGCCAAAAAGCTGTTTGGGAGGCATGAGACCAAGATGGAGCTTTTTATCAACAAACACTCTTAAGTTTTTCTGGCGTAACACCAAGGATGAGTACGCAGAATGCCCACTGTTAAGTATGGAGGAGGATCGGTGATGCTGTGGGTCTGTTTCTCCTCCAAAGGACTTGGGAACCTTGTAGGGATACATGGGATCATGAACTCTTTGAAATATCAGGACATTTTGAATCAGAATTTGGTGGCCTCTGCCCGAAAGCTGAAGATGGGTCGTCACTGGGTCTTTCAGCAAGATAATGACTCTAAACATGTGGCCAAATCTACTCAAAAATGGTTCACAAGGCACGATATCAAGCCCCTCTCATGGTCATTTCAGTCCCCAGACCTCAACCCAATAGAAAACCTGTGTAGTGAGCTGACGAGGAGAGTGCATAGGAGAAGACCCAGGACTCTGGACCATTTAGAGAGGTTGTGCAAAGAGGAATGGTCGAAGATCCCTCTTTCTGTATTCTCCCATCTTGTGAAGAGTTACAGGAGAAGATTAAGTGCTGTCTTGTTGGCAAAAGGAGGTTGTACAAAGTACTAACAATAATAATGCCAGTAATTGTGGCACACATGATTTCATTCAAAAGATTTATTTTTTATTTTGTGTTTTTTTTCCCACCAAATAAAGTCACTTGAATTAAAGCTTAGATTTTTCTCATTTTTGGCATTGTTGTCCTATATTATTTAAAAAAAAGAATTTATTAGAAGCCAAAGAACACTTCTTAGCCAGAGGTCCCAATAATTACGGAGGGTGGTGTATATACAAGCTAAAAACAACCAGTGTCTGAAATCCAAGGGGCAGAATTGGTCAACCAAGGTCAGAATGTATATCACTTCATATATGTTTGAAAATGGACCATAATAAATAAATTAACTAATTAAGAAAATGTGGTCATACAAATGTTTTAACAGTTATTTTTCTTGTAACACAGTAACCATTGTTATTCTTATTATTTTTTTGGATCAGAGGAAGCTGTAGGTAACATATCAGTATATTCTGTGGTACACGGAGTGCAGCACATCTGTGAAGAACAACATTAACAAACTAGTGATAGTGATAACTAAATATAATTTTACAAAATTAGCAATTACAAGATTTAGAAGGAAAAATAATCCTTGAATAATAATTACAACTCAGTGTCACTGACCACCTATATCACATTATAAGAATTTAACTTGTGCTGTTGTTGATCTTAATTATTTAATTTTTTTCTCGCTCAAATGTGTGTAACTGGGGGGAACTAAGCCAGATGCATAGATTCAGTGAAATAGTGTACTTAGCATTACTCTACAGGTTTTTGCTTGTTCATTGCAACATTGTTGAATTATTCTGTTAAGCACTGTCAGCTTCCTACCAGTCATCAGCTGCTGCATGAGGGTAGTATGGAATACTTTTTTTTAACTTTGGGTAAATTCAGTAACATTACTTTACGGCGCTTTGTAGAAATGCTGGGCGATATGACTTGAAAACCAGATCACGATTAATGGAACATTTTGCCTCAGTTACGATTAATGAATGGTTATATTGTTTTGGATTTTTCCCCCCCACAGAGTTCACTTACAAGGTTTGTACTGTGGAGATGTTCAACTATTAAAGCTGGGACATTTTTTTTCTAATGGAAGAGAGCATATTGTTGTGATTTTAAAATTACAGAAGACCACACTCCAATGAACTACTTATGGTTATTTATTGAATATTTCGAACATCACTTGAAATGAAAATGTCTTATGAAAAAGATTTTAGTTTTAATGTACAAGCACATTCCTTAAAAAGTAGGAAATAAATAACTTGCTTTTACTGCGAACGTAAGATATTTTATAATGCCACATTAACAAGAAGAAAATAACTTGTAACCTTCGCATTGCAGTAGGAAATGTCGTCCATTATTTCTTTCCATCTTCTTGAATCCTTTTCATATTGTGTAGTGTTTGTAAATGCTTGTGTTATTGATAGCTGCTTTGTGGAGGCACATGTTGCTGGGTGTGTTGCAAGCTCTTTTGTTGAGCCAAGTGCTGTTCATATTCAGTAGCATTAACGTGATTGTGCTCTAAGTGTTGAAAGAGATTGGCACCATTACTGTTGGTTGCTGAAACCTTTTCCGCAGTTTTTACACTTGACTTCTTTTTTCTGTCCATATTATGGACAATACATTTTTCTTTGGTACAAGTTGCTCTGTTTTGTTGTTTTGTTTTGCTTGATGATTCTCCTCCATGTTGCCTTCATGTAACTGACTGGATGAGGTGGAGTCACCTGACTACACATGGGGTCGTATGTTTTTAGGGGATAGTACATAAATGTACTCCTGGTATTTCACTTTCCTCCCACATTCCAAAGCTATGCGTGGAGTTAATTTTTTGGTTAATTGGACTGACTAATATCGATGTAACCTTGTTCTTGTTGTGAATAACCATTGATGCTGATTTGACATTGAATATACAAATAAACAAACACATACAGTATGTTACATTTTACTTCCCTGCCCACCCATGACAAAGCAATGTGTTATTAATTAATACATTACATGTAGCAATTGTGACTAAAACATTAGTTAAGAATTTGTTTGTTTGTTAGTTTGTTTTGTTTATTAATGTTGCATCAGCCTCACTGACTATTCATTACAGTAGCAAAAGTTACATCGATACTAGTCAGGCACATTCACACGGGGCCAATTTGCATCGACCATGTACCCTAATGCATGTTTTTTGAATGTGGGGATAGATCGGAGTACCCGGAGTAAACCCATATGGACACAGGGAGGACATACAAACTCCACACAGGCAGAGTCCAAGGTTAGGATAGAATTGGGGATCTCTGGAGCTGTGAGGTGTCTGTGCTATCCATGCTAACTGATCTGTATTTGTATCCTGTATATTGGATTCTCTGCCCCTTCACCCCAACCCTGGACTTCCAGTAACAACCCCACTTTTGTTCTTGGTCTCCATCCTTGGTATCTTCCACCACACTTCTGTGTAGTTGTTGATTTGCTTGTGACTGGTTTGTTCTCTGTTTTTGCCCTGCTTCATTCCCTGGACTGTGTTTTCATGTTTCTCTGCTATTCACACTATTGTTTTGGTTACTTGACTCTTGACTAATGTTTCCATTTTGTCCTGCCTTTTGCTTGTGTTTATTCAATAAAATTCTTTTGAAATAGTTTTCTGCATTTCTGCCAGATATGACAGAATACTTCACCCTCAGTTAGATGGCAGAAGCCGATTTTGTGCACAAAAATGGCTGCTGGGTTGGCAGCAGTAGCTGACAGCAGTGTTCACACAGTTTCAGATGTAGCAGCAGGCTCTGGCCCCACTTGCCCCAGCCATGCAGGGCTCCACCCAGCTTCCTTCTTGAGAATGTTTTCCTCAAGCGCTTCTTGGGAGATACAGTGGCAAACCTGAAGACTGTTTTTTCTCCAGGAGTGTTTCTAATACATGGTGCAGTTCCTGGCTGGCTTTCAGCTTGCATTGTGCTTATCAACTCAATGCTCTCTGATGCCCCCATTCGCCTGGGCCACTATGAATTGAGGGTGCCCAAAGGAGGAAACTGCATTGTTTTGGACCAGAGGTCAAGGTTTCAGAGATCTTTCATGTTCACCAAACTGTCACCCACCCCTGATCAGCCACCGTGATAACACTTTTGCTTTTGTCTCGGGCCCTGTAGTTGTGTGATTCCTGTCTTGACTCCTGCCTCAGTTCCTGTCCCGACTTCACTTCTGGTTCCTGTCTCGACTCCAGTATCAGTTCCAGACCTGAGTCCTGTGCCCCAACAGCCCCAACTCATGTGGTTCCAGCCCCAACTCCTGTCTTTACAATCCAGGATTCTGTGGCTCCAGCCCTGGCTCCTGTGGTTCCAGCCTTGGTTCCTATTTCTCCAGCTCTGGCTCCAACCTTGACTCCAGCCCCGGTTCCAGCCCTGGCTCCAGTATGTGCTTCATTTTCTGTTCCAGTCCTGGTTCCCTTCTCTGTTCCAGTCTCGACTTCCCTGTCTTCACTGGCTGTTTCTGACGACACTCTTGATGCCAACATGTCACTGATTTTGCCCTGGGTGCCTCTGGGCTCTTTGCTGTCAACGCTTCTCAGCTTCTTGTTGTGACTGAGGTGGTCCCTGCTCAGTCCTGATGTGGACACCAGATGTCCCTGCTCAGCCCCGACACCACATGACAGTGGTCCCTGCTGTACTCTGACATCGCACACCAGCAGTTCCTCTGCACCACCATTGCATGCACAGCATATCCCAGTGCACATCACTCTCGCTAAGTCATGCCCCATGTGACACACTCTGTCACTGAGTTCATTTACATGCACTTTATAATCCGATCATAATCGGACTTCTGCAGTTATCTGATTACTCAAATGGTCATGTATACAGCACTCTTAATTAGGGAAATACTGTATAGCTTATTATAAGCCTTTGAAATAAAAGGCTTAGGCTATTGCTGCATATTTTACACTAATCACATAAACTCCTTTATTTTATTTATTTTATTGACAGTTTATTTACCATGCTGGTAAGTTTTGTGGCCTGCGTAAGCCATTGGATGGGCTATGAACTTGCGAGTCTGCTCTAATCAGGTATGATCTAATCTGTTTAACTGGTGGGTTTGGTTTGTATGTAACATTCATTTTGGGTGTTAGACCATTGTGCTGGGTAGGACATGTGAGCGCATCTCTAATAAGGTCAACCACAAACGTTATTCCTGCACAATCTAATCGGTACTGTGTGATTAACTCACTGTTGTTCAGTGTTTGGATAACCATTCTTCTGCCTTGTTGTCTTTCCGGATTTTTCTCTTCTGCTTAAGAGAACTCTTAAGCCTCCTAAAATGCCTCCTCTCTACTCCTAACAGTGTATTTGCATACCCTGATTTCAATCTGTTTTCTCAGTCTGCACAGACCTGTCGCGGAAGCGGCTATCAGAATAAAACACGGTTGCCAGGTCCCATTATTCTTGCTTCTTTTGGGCTTCTTCCATAGACCTGATGCTTACAGTGGGGCAAAAAAATATTTAGTGTTAAGGTGCTGATCCGTGTTAAGAGGAGAATGAACGGGGCCATGTATCGTGAGATTTTAAGCCAAAACCTCCTTCCATCAGTGAGAGCATTGAAGATGGATATAGCATTTAGCAGACGCCCTTATCCAGAGCGACATACAATTGATTCAATCTTACAATCCAAGCAAATGTGGTTTAAGGGCCTTGCTCAAGGACCCAACAATGGCAGATGCGGGATTTGAACCCTGGAGCTTCTGGTCCATGGTCCAGTACCTTTACCGCTAAGCTACCCCAGCATGACAATGATACCAACACAGTGCTCAGGGAACGGAGGAGTGGCTCTGTAAAAAGCATTTCAAGGTCCTGGAGTGACCTAGCCAGTCTCCAAACCTCAACCCCATAGAACATTTGTGGAGGGAGTTGAAAGTCCGTGCTGCCAAGCGACAGCCCCAAAACATCACTGCTCTAGAGGAAATCTACATGGAGGAATGGGCTAAAATACCAGCTACAGTGTGTGCCAACCTGGTGAAGACTTACAGGAAATGTTTGACCTCTGTCATTGCCAACAAAGATTATGTTACAAAGTATTGAGCTGAACTTTTGTTATTGACCAAATACTTATTTTCCTCCATAATTTACAATTAAATTCTTTAAAAATCCTACAATGTGATTTCCTGGATTTTTTTTTCTCATTTTGTCTCTCATAGTTGAAGTATACCTGTGATGAAAATTACAGACCACTCTCATCTTTCAAAGTAGGAGAACTTGCACAATCAGTGGCTGACTAAATATTTTTTGCCCCACTATATTTCTACAGTGGGATCTAGCAGCCCTGGAATTAAACGTTGCATCCAGAAAAACAGCTACAAAATGCTTTTGTGGAAGCTCTGAAATGCAGTTTAGCACTATATGCTTGAGGAAATAAAAATGTAGTTATAAAGTTACTGAAGTTTTGAAGTTTACATTCATTCATATGTGAGATTATTGGCTGGTTGCAAAGTAGAAATCTGATTACTCAAGTGCATGTACACTCGTTGATCGGATTACTAAAAGAATCTGATTTTCTACAGTTATCGGATTATTAAGTGCATGTAAATGCACTCACTGATTATGCACACTGGCTTCTTGTTTGCTTATTGTTATTTTGGTTATTTAAACGCCATTTGTTTGTCCTTTGTGATGTATCACCTTTACCACACTGACACACATTTTGTTTAAGAGCATGTATCTATGTCTCTGTTCACCAAAGTTTTTGTGCCTTGTATATTGGATTCTCTGCCCCTGCACCCCAGCACCGGACTTCCAGTATGTACCCCACTTTTGTTCCTGGTCTCTGTCCTCAGTTTCTTCATCCAGACTTCTGTTTATTTTGTTGTTTCACTCAAGACTTGTTTGTTCTCTGTTTTTTCCCCGCTTCATTCCCCAGATTCTGTTTCCTTCCAGTGAGTTGAGTTTGTCAGGTTTTTCACTGTTGTTTTGGTTACTTGTCTCTGAACTGGTGTTTCCAATTTTTCCTGCCTTTTGTGTGTGTTTATTGTAATAATGATATGGCTTTCTGCATCTGTCTCATGATTTATGCCAGATATGACACTTACACAAATTGTTCTGCATCACATTTGTTTTCTTTTTAGTTTAACTTAATGCTGAGATAAGTGAATAAGTGCACGATGCATACAAAATTAATGATGTAAATACTTAGGGTTTACTCAAAAAACAAGTAGAATATACTTGGATTCACTGAATAGATATTAATCAGTCAAATGTTTTAATGAACCTGTTAGTAGTGAGTGTGGCAGGAATAAAATAAATCACTAATAAATGTCTACATACTTCTAACCATATAATGTATTGTAGTTTATATAACAGTAGAGCAGTATTATAATGACTGTATATCTAGTCAGAAGCATAATAATTTACAGCAAAAGTTAACTGTACAGGCCGGTCTTAGACGTATTGCGTCCATGGTGACCTTGACGCAGTTGGCTTTCAGAGAAGTTCTTTTAAGAACTAATTATGTCATCATAATAAGTTTGTCATATATTGAGTCATTATACTGATTTTTTTTTTTTCTCACAGAATCACACTACGTGTAGCATTTTATCTCTGCATCAACTGGAACAGCAATTTTGTTAACATTTGCCTAGAAGGAAAGGGCTTAAAACGTAAAAAGGCACAGATGATCCAAATAGAAATTTTCTTTCCAGGATAGGTGGACAATAAAGCCAAGCTAGTGCTATGATTTCTCAGGACTTCAGGGAGCTGCAAGATGGCCTTCAAAGTCTATTTTAGTATAAACATAATTAGGAAATGACAGCCATATTCACTAATCAGGTTTTGTTTGCTAATAGTTGAAAAGGGAAAAATCTTTGACAGAGAAAAAAATAATAATTCAAGTTTCAGATATCCATCACAGAATCAAGACTTGGTGATTTATGATGCTATTGATAAATTCAAAGTGAAAGGATGTAGGATGGACTCTTTTAAGTAACCCTGTTCTAAATTACTTCTAAGTAACCCATGAAATCATTTTAGTGAGATGACTTGTATGACTTGTATTAAATCTGCTTTCTTTAAGGTTTAGGCTTTATGTGAAAGAGTAATGCACATCATTGTGACGCATGTTGATTCTGACTAAATTAGAACGTCAATGATTGCAATGTTGGTTTGTTTTTTTCTGAAAAGTTGGTTCAAATTTGTTTATTGATGATTAGTTTGTTTAGATTGTTTAAGTGAAAGAGTGGTTTATTTTAGATTGTAAACTAAAACTTGTTGAGGCTTTTGACGTTTCTGTCCTTGGTGCTGGAATTACGAGGACTCAAGACATTTGTATTATGTGTGATGATTTTGACTTTTACCAGTTTGAAATTCCGTTCGACATTTTGTTAGTCTGCAATTTAGAAACATAAAGTTACTGGATATATTTAACATGTACTGACTGTTTTAAATGTGTGAACCCCTGCTTACTCTTTATTTATTTACAACCCCAAATCAAAAAATGTTGGGACGATATGGAAAATGCTAATTAAAAAAGGCAGTGTGTCTTACCTTTACTTTGACTTTTATTTAATTGCAGACGGTATGAATCCAAGATATTTTATGTTTTGTCTGGTCAATTTAATTTCATTTGTTATACAGTATATACGTTCATTTCTGCATTTCAGGGCTGCAACATATTCCAAAAATGTTGGGATGTGGGCAACATAGGGCTAGTAATGAGGTTAAAAACAAAATAGTAATGTGATTTCAAACAGATGATGTCAATAGGTGATTGTAATAATGATTTGGTACAAAATCAGTATCCACAAATGGCTGAGTCTTTGAGGAGCAAAGATGGCCAGAGGATCTATATGTGACAAAATTATTGAAATGTTTTAAATCAATGTTCCTAAAAGAAAGTGTTACCACCCCTAGAACTACGTGGATGTCCCCCAGGCGGACACTAGATGGTAGAGCCAACTTGGCCGTTGTATCGGGATCCACACAGTGCTCGATATCGTGCACGTGCCCACTGATTGCGGCACGATCGCCATCAGATGTCAGCAGCATTATTTACGCTGACATATACCATGCTGACAGCGTGGCACTCTCTAACACCATACGCAGATCGCCTTGTTTCCATGTTGCGTACACACGAGACCTCACCCGTTTTATGCTCTACTGGAGCAGTATCTTGCCAGTCGAGCTATCATTTTTTCTCCTCCTTTCTTTGAGTTGGTCAGGGACAGCGGACAGACTGAGCCCATTTAGGGGCCAGTTCCTGTAGGGCTGGGAGGCCCGAGGTAACCTTTTGTTCAGGGCTTTGATAGCGTAGGATAAGCCCTTTCGTTTTCTTTTGTGTTTTTGCGATCGCTTTTTAGCGATTGCTTTGCTTCTTTCCTTGCCCTTGGATGCTTAGTACCATTCTGCGCCTGCGCATTCCGGCGAGTAGCGTGCCTCACGCTGTGCACACGCTTGGCAGCGTGCGCCCCCCCTTTTTTCGGCCTTGCTCGCGCTGGGTGACGTCAGTCCTCCCTCCCTTCGCCCTCCCTCCAGCGCGACTCTGAGCTTCTGTGTGTCCGTGTGTGTGTGGGCTTTCCCTCACACAGCTCGTTTTGTGAGTTATTTGTTTGGTTCTGCCTCTGGTTTGGTAAATCCACATATCACCAACGCAGTCAACCAGTATTCAGTTCCCAGCCACTGCAGGTGCTTTCTTTGTAGCTCATTCATTTTCTTTTTTGTGAACCGTCTTTCTTTTTCTCACTTCTTCCATCTGGAGCTAACTGCGATTGGGTCCTCACCCAGTTTATTCTTTTGTTTTCACGGTTCGCCGACGTTATAATTATGGCGAACCATAACAGTAGAGTGCCACCACCAGGAGGACCCACCGTTAGTTCCTGCACATCCAGTATGGAGGTCCCATGTCGCTGCAGCCGGCGTATCTCCTTACCCGGCTCCCGGCTAGCACTTGGGGGTCTGACAAGTTGCCTTAGTTCAGGCGTGGCCCAGTTTTGGCAACCTGACCTCATAGAGACGCCCAGTCCTCGACGCAGATGGCGTTGGTGTCCGGCCTGGTCCAAACAGCTTTTGCTAGCTGCAACAACTGTCCGGGAACCTGGGTTTGACCCCGCTTTTGCTCCCATCCTTCCCAGCAAGGTGGTCCCTAGGTGACGGGCCTATTCTCCAAAGCCCCCTGGGATCTTTGAGGTCAGACAAGGTCCCAGGCAGGTGTTGGAATTTATGGGGGAGTTTAACCAGCTAGCCATCACTTCCGGGTTTAATGACCGGGCCTTAATGGACCTCTTTATGCTTGGTCTCAACAAGGAAATGCAGGACGAACTAAGTCAGCTCGAGTCCCCTTCCTTGTTGTCCAAGCTGTATGACATGGCTATTGATGTCGATTTCCGGCTTCACAGAGCCAGGGAGGGGTCCAGTGCCGTTTGCTCCTCCTTTCTCCAGGCTGACCATCCAAATCTTAAACGTCCTGCATTCAGCATGGCCCCGGAGGGTCTTCCCCCCGCCACGGTCTTAACCCCGGTCCCTGAGGTTATGCCTGTCTCAAGTCTGCCCGTAATACACAAGCAGATCTCGACCATTGCTGCGGCCGTGAAGCAGTTGTGTACCACTGCGTCCCTTAGGTCTGCACCTGAGCTTGCGGTGCCCATTGGCGTCGTATCCAAGCATGCAAGTAAGCATTTGGTGTCCTGTAGCTCTGTACCTGAGTTCGCCGCACCCATTAGCGCCACATCTGAGCTTGTAAGCTCCATGCTTGAGCATTTAGCGCTGCCTGACACCGCACTTGCGCACACCGTGCTCGTAAGCTCCGCACCTGAGCATTTAATGCCGCTTGATGCTGTACTTGCGCACGTTGTGCCCATAAGCTTTGTACCTGAGCCAGTAAGCTATTTGCCCGAGCATTTGCCCGAGCTCGCCATGCCCAGTAGTTCTGCTATTGAGCAGCTGGCGACGCCTAGCTCTGTACCTGAGCTCGCCATGCCAATTAATTCTGCTGTTGAGCAACTGCCGCCACCTAGCTTTGTACCTGAGCTTGCCGCGCCCATTAGTTCTGCTATTGAGCAGCTAGCGCCACCTAGCTCCGTACTTGAGCTCGCTGCGCCCATTAGTTCTGTTATTGAGCAGCTAGCGCCACCTAGCTCCGTACCTGAGATTGCCACGCAAATTAATTCTGCTGTTGAGCATCTGGCGCCGCCTAGCTCCATACCTGAGCTCACCGCGCCCATTAGTTCTACTATTGAGTAGCTAGCACCGCCTAGCTCCATACGTGAGCTTGCCGCATCCGTAAGCTCCATACCTGAGCAGATAAGCTCCGTATCTGAGCATTTGGTACTGCCTAGCTCCGTATTTGAGCACACTGCGCTTGTAAGCTCTGTATCTGTGCTTGCCACACAACCGTTAGCCCTGTATTTGGGCACTTGGCGCCGCCTGGCTCCATACCTGATCTCGCCGCGCCCGTAAGCTCCATACCTCAGCAGTTAAGCTCCGTATCTGAGCATTTGGTGCTGCCTAGCTCCGTATCTGAGCACGCTGCTCTCGTAAGCTCACTACCGGAGTTCTCAAACCTCCTATCTGAGGATTTAGCACTGCCTAGCACCGTATCTGAGCCCGCAGCGATCCCTATGCCACGACAGTTTGTGCCACGGTTGTATTCTAACATCCGCCCGGCCAGGCGACTTGCACCACCTTTTTTGTCAGGTCTTGCTGTCCCTAGCCCCGCCCCTGAGCCACCAATGCCGAGCTCTGCCCCTGAGCCACTGGCACTGAGCTCCGCCCTTGATCCACCAGTGCCTAGCTCCGCCCTTGATCTGCCAGCGCTGAGCTCCGCCCCTGAGCCACCAGCTGGCCTAGAGCCCGAACCGAGCCTTGCACTTGGCTTGTCCTGCCTCGCCCTCCCATTTATCCCCTGCTGCAGATTTTGCCCTGCTTATCAGTGTCCCCTGATACGGAACACTCTCAACCCTGAGCATGTTTGTCATGCTAGAATGGGATAGTCGATGGGCTAGGAGGGCCTTGGGGGGGAGGTACTGTTACGACCCCCAGCACTGCGTGGATGTCCAACAGGCGGACACTGGATGGTAGCGCTGACTTGACTGTTGTATCGGGATCCACATAGTGCACGCACCCATTGATTGTGGCACGATCGCTATCAGCAGCATTATTTAAGAGCTCGCTTTTGTGCTGACAGCATGGCGCACTCTAACACCGTACACAGATCGCCTTGCTTCCATGTTGCACTGTTCGTAACAGTAGAGTGCCACCACCAGGAGGACCCAGCGTTAGCTCCTGCACATCCAGTATGGAGGTCCCCTGTCACCGGAGCCGGCGGATCTCCTTACCCGGCTCCCGGCTAGCCCTTGGGGGTCTGGCAAGTTGCCTTAGTTCAGGCTTGGCCCAGTTTTGGCAACCTGACCACATAGAGACACCCAGTCCTCGACGCAGATGGTGTTGGTGTCCCGCCTGGTCCAAACAGCTATTGCTAGCTGCAGCAACTGTTCGGGAACCTGGGTTTGACCCTGCTTTTGCTCCCATCCTTCCCAGCAAGGTGGTCCCTAGGTGACGGGCCTATTCTCCAAAGCCCCCTGGGATCTTTGAGGTCAGACAAGGTCCCAGGCAGGTGTTGGAATTTATGGGGGAGTTTAACCACCTAGTCATCACTTCCGGGTTTAATGACCGGCCCTTAATGGACCTCTTTATGCTTGGTCTCAACGAGGAAATGCAGGACGAACTAAGTTAGCTCAACTCCCCTTCCTTGTTGTCCAAGCTGTATGACATGGCTATTGATGTCGATTTCCGGCTTCACAGAGCCAGGGAGGGGTCCAGTGCCATTTGCTCCTCCTTTCTCCAGGCTGACCATCCCAATCTTAAACGTCCTGCATTCAGCATGGCCACGGAGGGTTTGGAAGAAATGAACACTGTGTACTCTGGACCAAAAACATAAAGGACCATCCGACTTTTATCAGTAATGAGACCAAAAGCCAGAGTCTATTATGGTATGGGGTTGTGTCAGTACCCTTTGCAAAGGTAATTTTCACTTCTGTGATGGCAGCATTAATGCAAAAAAGTACACTGAGATTTTAAATCAACAAAAGCTGCCATCAAGACAACACCTGTTCCAGGATTGTCCATGTTTTTTTCAGCAAGACGATTCAAAACCACATGCTGCACACATTACAAAGGCATGGTTACAGAAGAAGAGGGTACGCTTACTGGACTGGCCTGCTTGTAATCCTGACCTGTCCCGAATAGAGAATGTGTGAAGAGTTTTGAAATGAAAACGACTCCATACTGTTACACATCTCAAGACGTGTTTGAAAGAATAATGGTACTAAATTCCACTTGAAACGCTAAATCGCTTGGTAACCTCTGTGCCAAAAATGTCTTTTATGTGTGGTGACTGGCTTGTTTCCCATGTCTTTTTCACATCCTCACTTTTATTCCTTTTTGCACTCTTGGTGTCATTTTTGCAGTATGTCCACTCTTAGGGAGAGTAACAACAATACTTTCCTTGATTTGTAGACATTATGTCTAAATATGGATTGATGACCAGGCATTTGAAATGCTTTCATCATCTTTTTCAGCTTCATGCATCTCTTCTGTTGTTTTCTAAGGTCATCTGAAGTTTGTTTTGATCATGAGGTTACACATGAACAGATCTAAGAAGAGTAAGAGACACAGACTTTGTGTGCCTTGTTATAGGACAGTAGACCTCTACAACCCACACAAACATTCCCCTTTCTTAATTGGAACAGCTGAGGTTTGGAGAAACTATTTCGCCAGATGATCACATCCTTTTTAACAGCTCGAACTGTGAGCAAAATTATTGAGGAATACAATAACTTATGTGTTATTCATTTCACATAATATATTTGTCTGTTATTATTTGTTTGTGATCATATATAACAGATCCACATAAACCATGGTTTATTTTAATGTTTGTGTATGTCTACTTGACTAATAGTTCTGCAGCTGGATAATTATTTGGCCGTACACAATACTGTATTTATGTCAAATACATATAGATAAATGTTAGATATAGATAATAGCATGCTGTATATATCAAGCATAAAGTTTGAAGTCCAGTATGTAGAAGATTTCTGTTTGCACTCAATGTAAATATAGGATCACCATTTCTAGACTCCAAGGCAAAGTCTTCTGTCCTTTCACAGTGAAATTATGCATGTAACATGAAACAGAGCCCATATATTGGGGCACATCTCCGGTTCTGGATACATGCATGTGCCCAGGAGAAATATGTGTTCATGACTTTCAATAAGGGAGGGTGTTTCTTCTTTTACCAACATGACTGCATTCCCATTTATAAATGCACTTACACAAGAAATGCAAAAGCTTCATAAAAGACTTCACAGAGCACAAAGTGGAGTGCAGAATACATTGCAAGTTCACATGTGTGTAGGCAATAAGACATTTTTGTCAGCAGTAGTACCTATGCAAAAGATCAAATAAATGAATATGTAACATCAGAGAAACTATACCACTGACACCCGGGTGATAAATGCTTTGCAGGATATGTCAGAGAAATGAGAGTCTGAGATTATGTGACACTGGTACTTTCTACGGGTTAACATGCAGGGAAAAAAAACATCCATAACCTAGTCAGTAGGAGTCAAGTTGCCAAAAAAGCATGTGTTTATTCCTATTTGTGTATGTGTGGGTTTGTGCAATCAGTCAGTAATCCCAGCGCTGCTAGCCCCAATGTGAGTATGCTTAAGTCCTTTTGGTTTCCAAACCTAAAGAGATACTAATGGTACCACAACTGGAACCATTAATACTTGACTCATGAAGAGTGGAAAAAGTTGTGTTTCTGCTTCCTAGTATGAGTTGTTCTGGTTCTTTGAGCTTTATTAAAAGACTGTGATACCAGTAACCAATATAGTTGTACCTGCAAAATAAAATAGAATGTATTTAAGGAATTTTGTATCAACTTTCTTAGGATATGTAATGAAATTAAGTTGGCTGTTGACAATAAAGTTGAAAATACCTTTTGTGATACCATCTACCTTTGTTAACAGAATAAACGTAGCCACTAATCTATGATATCGTTGCTGAATCCAGACATGACAGAAGCCCTTTGGACTTCTAAACAAAATAATCAGGTGTATAATAATAAATCAAGCATGAAACTTACTTAAACGCTCTCAATTATAATCCTATTAAAAGATGGTATACAAGAGATTTTGCCCAAACAACATAAACACAGTTGAAAATCCAGAAGAATGAAAATGACAAGTATTGCCATTTTCATCAAGTAACAGAATAGTTTCATTATAAGTTTTTAGCAAAATATGACATTGACTTGACTTGCTACCTGATAAAACTTTCATCACTTTCATCAACACTGGAGAGCAAAAGTTGTGATTTTGCTAATTGGTATGCTGGTAGTTCAGTTATTATTATTAATAAACATTATTTATTTATTTATTTATGTATTTATTTATTTATGTATTTATTTTTATTGGCGACATGGTGGCGAACAGTGGTTAGCACTGTTGTTTTACAGCTCCAGTGACCCCCGAATTGATTATCAGCCCGGGCTCTGCTGTGTTTCAGCTTGCATGTTCTCCCCAAGACTGGGTTTACTCCAATCGCCTCCCACATTTCATATGAGTTAGGAAAACTGACCTTTCTAAAGTGGCCAAGTGTCTGTGTGTGTGTGTGTGTGTGTGTGTGTGTGTGTGTGTGTGTGTGTGTGTGTGTGTGTGTGTGTGTGT